>BLKM01001675.1:0-50676 GCA_013340265.1 Coptotermes formosanus | reverse complement strand
TGACCGATTATCAACCCGTTACATCGCTATGAGTATATATATATATATAAAACGCCAATTCAAATTAATATGATCTGTTCCTTTGCCATGCCATTTTCGTAGCGCTTATTTACGTGGGTGCCCTAAGCATAGTTTTATTTATACAGTAGTTTAGGTCACCGAACTTGTGTTGTCCTTTCGATTTCGTGGCCATAACTAATGGGTTCTTGTGTATGCAGTTCTGTATGTATGGTGGGAGATATGAACCGAAGAGTTTGGCTTGAAACATGTTTATGTGTGTTGCGTTTTATGTCCGAAATCTTATATTGAAATGAGGCTTTACTTGGTGAGGTCGCATTTGGGCACAGTCAGTGCAGTTTTTCTGGTTTAGTTCACTGAATGGGTTATCAAGTATCAGGATAACGATCTTGCCGCAGGGTCGTAATTAATTGGTGACGCCGGTGTTTACCGTCACATCGGCTGTCAGTTTATCTCAGTATCCATTACTTCACCTCGTTATGAATTAGTCTGTGGTCGCCATTAGTGTTGCGACCTGTCATGGATTATGCCGTTCTTATCGATTTTATGAGTTACTTATCATGGGTTTCGGCATTAAACTGAATCCCGCAGGATTCAGTGCCTAGCCTATGAAATGGGAGTTCGTTTTGTTGACAGTTTTTTTTTATCGGACTAAGCAGGGCAGGCGTGACACAGACTAGTACGTTTGCTTATCTTTTGCTGAAACCCTATCGTAGAATCTGGAGATAAACTGAACATGGTGTAGTTCGTTTTTTGCTATTCTTGTTCTGTTTTCCATGTTAGGTAAACACGAAGGTATTTAGTCCTTAACAGATAGTCTGAACCTTCAGTAGAGGCGGCAGTGCCGTTGCAGATGATGTGTATGTTCTCGAAAGATCCCGGTGAGTCTCTGAAGGATTGCTCAGCTGCACAGTACAGGAGTGTTTCACTAAGATACCGCGACTGAAAGAAAACATGAATTGTGCTGAGGAGTATGCGGCTCTGACAGCTGTTTTGACTAGGAGTACGGCTTTGATATTGGCAGTGGGGAGTGGGAGAAAGGCCGTTACGTAGTTATCGCCAGTAACCGACGTATTGCAGGCGTCTGGATAGCGTGGTTGGTATAGTGACAAGGGTACGAGCTGGAAGAATCCCGGCAGGGAAGGGATTTTTTTTTTCATCTGCAAAACGTCCACACCGACTCAAGGGTCGACGCAGTCTCCTCTTCAGTGGGTACCGGAGTTATATACCGGGGATAAAGCGGCCGGGACGTGAAGTTGATCTCTCGCCTCCGTCTAGTGCCGAGGTTAAGAATGTAGAGTTCTAGCTCCCTTCCCTCTGTGTGCCGTCATGGCGTGCACAAGGACAAGTTTAGCCGATGTATTTCAGTGCGGTATACACAGTATATTAGGCTGAAGTGCAGTCGTGTTTTGTGCGTGAGAATTAATTGTCATTTTTGTTGTGTTCTGTCTGGTTAGAGTTGTATCTAAACGTGACTCCCAGGTTTATTATAAACCGCACACCTAACAAGTGGAAGTAAATATTGTCACAAACTGGATAGAGTCTACTACCCTACCCAACTACAGTAATAATTTTCAACAGTGAGCAGCCTCCAATCAGTAAATTTACGAGCAGATATCTTCTAACATTTTGATATATCAGTGTCTGAATCACAAACAGAGTGATCAGTCAGTACCTGTGACATTGTGCCCACGCAGGATGCATCATTAAGTTGGCCAACCGTTCCCCTGCCTATCTTACCATGTGCGCTCTATGAGCCATATACATAGTGCACAGCAACACATGGCCTGCACAGTGTTGCCATACACCGCGTTCAGGTTTCAGTGTACCCTTGCACATACAAATTCGCATGGTAGTCAGTAGGGTATATGGTGATCTCTCTGGCAAGCTGTACATTGCAGAGTCATCAAAGCCCATTAAAATCGCTGCATAATCAATTTGTTGTTAGTCTTTATGTATGTCTGGCTATATCACGTTTCTAACAGACTGATGTGTGTAAAAATGTATGTGCAGGTGGCATATTGCATATTTGGCAGTGTAGGCATTTTAAAACTGTTAACAAACCATGTGCTCAGCAGTTCATGTAGACATGATCTACCCAGCTGCATTAGGTACAACCGTCCACGGTACAGGGAAGAGTTTCATTACATGCTGTGTGTTTTATTCTGTACTGTACTGCATGAGAAACGGAAGGCTAGCAGGATTGTCAGTTCTGCCTGTACGTATATTCATATATGCATATATGTACATTCCTATATGTATATCGAGCGCAGTAGGTAATAGGTTGTGGAATGGGTCATTGGGTATGAATGTTGAAGCGAGGAGGTTGTTAAAAGAAGCAGTTGTTATCTCTTTTAAGGCCTTGTCCCAGCGTTTGCGTGGTGGGACTGGGACACCCATAAAATGCTTGAGGTATGAGCCTCTGGACCGATAGTCAAACCAGAAAGTTCCACAGTGTTGAACTGAAGGGCTAATCAGTCAGTTAACGACAGTTGTATGTATGCTGGTGTGTGCTTGTAATGCATGTGTCGTATTTCTCCTAATATGTTATGTAGACAAGCCTGCATATAAGACCTCACCCCTGCACAATCTTTAGTTTCCACCAAAATATAAAGACATGACGTGTTTAACTCTGTGTGCAGTTATAGGGTGACCCACCACTTTTCAGATGACGAATTAGGAAAAAATTGTCGTATATTCATGAGAGTACGGTATGTAAAGTTCGATGGTGAATGAAGGCCAGGGGAGTACGTTGGTTGGGTAGGGTCCATGGTCATAGGAGGGTACGAGCACACTGTCACTCTAAATGAAGAAGTTATTTTTACATGTATAACAATGTTTGACATGTCCAAGGTATTTGTTTCTGAGAGTATGTCTTGACATCTTTTCAGATGATGACATGTGAGTGAAGAATTCTGAATTGAAGTGTTGTATGGAGAAAAGCAGTGATGAGCCAGAACCTGCAGAACACAGCCTTGACACAGGTAGAACATGTTCATTCACCATGTTTTTAGAGCTGTAACATTGATGTTACAAATTTTTAAAAACCCATATTAAAACAATTTATTTTGTATATAACCTTTTCAAAATAAAATTCCATCCTTTGAAGATTATTTCTAGCAATAAAAGAAATGGGATAATTCTAGTGATTCAAATGACATGGTGTCCTTTTTAAAAGCCTGTTACTGTACTTTTTCTACTCTGAGGGTTAAAGCTCCAAAACATCAGTAAATTTATATTGCCAAACTGTACAGCATCACATTTCAGACTGTAGTAATGTTCTTATTCCTTTCTTACATTGATTGATAGTAATGATGGAACAAATGCGGTTGCCTGCGACTCGCATAATTTATACTCTGTAACCAGCGCTCTGCTGTACCTTGCCTATTCAGCAGCATGAAACATATAAAGAATCCACACTAAATGACTGAGAATGATCAGAAACGTGAGTGATGTTTTGGACAGTGTGTGTTGTCTCAGGCCAGAAAGTCCACATTGTTTTGCAGACAGGCTGTATCTCCATCGTCACATGGAAAGGGGAGAGGGTGATCGTACTGTGGTGGGCCTTGTGAAAAGAACCAGTCTCATTGAATCATGCAAT
The DNA here is from genome assembly GCA_013340265.1 of Coptotermes formosanus. Taxonomy (NCBI): domain Eukaryota; kingdom Metazoa; phylum Arthropoda; class Insecta; order Blattodea; family Rhinotermitidae; genus Coptotermes; species Coptotermes formosanus. The sequence continues at coordinate 47,057 of BLKM01001675.1, read as the reverse complement.
CGTCACAGTGCACATCGTCAGAATTTCTGAAAGTTGAGAGTGGTCACATTTTGCGCTTTCAGTACTTTCTTAGGTACCTAAAATGTGCTTCTAGGCATAGTGCACATAAAGAATGTGTTTTTGGAGTTGATTTCCACTTTTAGTGATGGTTTGTCTATTCAAATACTGTAGGATGCTGTGTCAGATGATGCTTACATAAATGAGGTACAGTTGTGTGATCACAAATGATGAAGCAATTGGCATGTAGGGGGAACCGTTATATATACGATATTTGTAGTCGTTCTATACCCAGCACAGGGAAACATGGGTATCACAACCTTCACGATGTAGTCAAATTAGAAAGAAAGGAAAGATTGGTCGGAGTCAGTCCATAATATACGTACACCCTTTTGTCCAACTCTCACCCCAGTTTTTTATTTGCCTGTCTTCAACTCGGTAGCCATAAAAAAAAGATTCTTAGGTAGAAAAATGTTGGGGGGGAGAGCATTTGCCCCTGCTTGTACACCCCCCCCCCCACACACACACACACACACACACACACACACACACACACACAAAAGTTACGTCTATGCTATTACCTATTGTTGCATGTTACTTAGAAAATTTTCTGTACAGGCAGCGTGGCATATGAATGATACAAATTTATGAATCTGGTGTTCCCAACCCTTATGTCCTGAACATGCAGCAAAATGTTGACACCCTTCAGTCATTGACAGGACATAATGAGTATACGATATAAACCCCTTGTCAGGTTTATGTCACTAATGAAATGCCATTTCCAGCGGTACCAGCCAGTTACCATAGTGGGTCCATTCGAAGACCCTGGAGGCTGCTGGTTCCCTCATTCAAAACATTCAACTACTTCACCTGCTATCATGGACAACAACAAGCTGTCTCCCACCTTTGCCCAGAAAAAGGCAGAGGTGAAGCTCAATGCAATGCCGTAAGTCTGTGTTGTGATATTTTTGTACAAAATTGATGTTTAGTTATTGAAATTTTAAGTGCCTCAAGTCACCACTACTCTCAATATGATTTTGAAGAATTCATGTCGAGGTTGGGCCATCATTATATAAAGATTCTAAGGAGGGCATTGGTTGTTCATTTCTATGGAAATAAAATTAATATCTCAGTTATTTAAGATAAATAGCAACAGCAGATGGCAGCGATGAATGATGGTGGACTGTCTGCATTGAAATTGTTATGGTGACAATAAAACCAACTATTATAGCCAACTAACGCAACTTATATTTTGGTGGTGTAAACTCAGCTACACGTTTCGGCTTTCAGCAAGCCATCATCAGGCTGTGTATAAGAAAGGAGAAACAAAACTTTACAGCTACAATTGATAGTCACTGAAGGTTGAGTTCTCAGTCTTCTTACAGATATGCATCCATAATATCAACTATAAAAATCAAGTATGATAAGACAGGCAGTGTACATGTAACATTACATTGAGGCTCGTTTGAGTAACCACTGTTGCTGTGGAAAAGCAATAAGTATTACATATTCTAAGTGTGTGTGCGTAGCCTTAGTTATCCAGCATGCAAACCACATGTGCTGTATTGTATTGTCATCTGTGGCCTGCCGAGCTGTACCATATTTTTCCACATTGCCTCATAAATGGCACAACTGGTGGTGGGGGGGGTTGAACATAAAATGTGTTTTGGTTTTCTCTACAACTTTTGTCTACAACATTTTTCATTCTAAGAAGAATCCAGTGATCTATTATCATAAATGTGTTAATATCTTCATGTAAGGTACCTGTTATGCATGTCATATTTTAATGAAACTTGAATTTTCTCAAAAGAATTTAGAAAAATGCTCCAATATCAGATTTCATGAAAATCCATCCAGTTGGATCTGAGTTGTTCCATGCAGACAGACAGACGTACATGATGAAGCTAACAGTTGCTTTTCACAATTTTTCTAACGCACCTAAAAGGGTATGAAAAGAATAAAACCTACAAACCCAAGACCTTTATGTATGTAGTAGACATGTGAAATGGCTTGAGGTCATTGCTGTACATCAAATAAAATAAATTATCTTGCCAAATAACATAGGCTTGAAGGCAGGTGGCAGATGTGGCATGTATGGTCAGGAAATTGATATGTGATTGCTGAAATGTTAGTTAAAAATGCGATATTCACATCATGTTGAATTGAATTATGAAGTGAAGTGTTTTTTATAAATATAATTGAATTTTGTAAAGCAAAACGGCTTTAATTGTAGCATTGTGAAAGTCATTATAATAATTGGCAAAGTAAGATAATTTCTTTTATATGATGTACAGTTATGACCCCAAGGGATTGTGTTCATATGTATACTGTAAAGGCCTTATGCTTGTAGTTTTTATACTTTTTATACTTGATTTGTATGGTTGATGTTACGAACATCTGCAGCAAGACTGGGATCTCAACCTTCAGTGACTATCAGTTGCAGTTGTTAAGTTTTATCTTTCTCCTTTCTTATACACATCCTGACTCTAGCTTGCTGCAGCTCAGACGTGTAGCTGAGTTTAAACCACGAAAATATAAGTTGTGTTTGATTGACATAGTAGTTAATGTTATTGTCTTAATGTTTACAACACAATGGGATGGATGGCCTTAAGGTGGTTATGGTGACCGTTGTTGTAAAGGCTATATGTAAATGGCATAGCAACATTATTGTATCAGGCTGTCTTTACATGATTTGAAGAAGTCTGCGTTCAGTGTTTGAGGTGTTTAGTGTGCATTTAGAAGACAGTTTTCCCCCCCCTCCTGAGAAAGGGTACGTCTGACTATTTGGTGTGATTTCCATTTTCGGTATGCTCATAGTCAGGGAAAGTATTTTTTGCCTATATTTAAATCCACGTGTTTGTCAGCATACCATGCCTTGAATGAGACCGCTAGTGTAGAAACTTCTATTCAGACATGGTGAATAATATTTGACCAGCCTGTGAATGGAACATGACTTGCACTGTAGTGTGAATTAGCGCTTGATGTTAGTCATCATGAACATTCGTAGGCTGCATGTTCAGTGAAATGACATCAGAGTATCCCTCAAGGGTTTTAATATACAAGTGTGGATTATAGGGGGGTTATCTGTGAAATGGAATTTACCAATTTTTACATTACATTTTTATGGAGTATTCCATTAATATTAATAAAGTGCATTTTATTGTACTGCTAAGTGCTAACCTATTCATAACATGATGCATTTTCGTTCGATTTGTAAAGAACAGTAACATTTAGAAACTGAAAGATGGTACTTTAAGCAGTGAGATTTGTTCTGTAAGTATGACATAATTTCTATATTATGATTCTTAGTGCTAGTTTTTGAACTTCAGTGATTTACATGCTGACAGGATGAAATGTGGTTTGTTTGCAGTTGGTTTCATGGGAAAATATCTCGTGATCGTGCAGAGCAGCTCCTGTCACCCAAGGAGGATGGCTTGTTCCTGGTGCGAGAGTCAACTAACTTCCCCGGCGACTATACACTGTGTGTTTGCTACCAGGGAAAAGTTGAGCATTACAGAGTTAAATACAAAGACAACCAGCTCACAATTGATGATGAGGAATTCTTTGAGAATTTGTCACAGCTTGTGGAGGTACAGAAATTGTCATTTTTATTTTATTGTATATAGGTGGAATATGTTCATCCGAAGGATATTTATGGTTTTAGTCACTGTGTCACAGAATGTGTTCATGACACAAATTAATGGGTGTGAGGAAACGAGAGCACTCCATGCCATCAGTTCAGGACGTACACATGAACCATTCTGTAGGAAAAAGAGTGAAGGTGCAGTATGGGACTTTGTTTTTGGTACTGCTGTGCTGGCACTTTTGCTAATGTGAGTGGTTAAGAACATATCATTATCATATGATCAAGCCTTGTGTGTTATACCATGTTTTCAGAAAATAGGACTATAAGAAGAACTGAAGTGAGCATTTAGGTTCTGAATGCTCATTCTGAATATGAAATTGAAGTGGCAGTATTTGTTTTTTACTTGTGATGTGTAATTATGGCAACTTCTGTCTTTAGCATTATGAACAAGATGCAGATGGTCTGTGTACGCAGTTGACAAAAAGTTTACCAAAGAAAGGAAAACAGGATTTTTGTGTGGATACCAAAGCCTTTGTTGAAGCTGGCTGGATGATTCAAGAACATGAATTAGAGGTATTTAATCCTAAAACATTTATTTTTCCTTGGGTAAGTTCATTCTTAGTTAACTGTGAGTATTGTATGAGAAGGAACATGTGGTATTCAAGGTTTTCACAGTGGCATTAATGAAGAAACAAGTCATGTGGCTTGTGAGTCTGCATCAGGTGGGTAGATCCCAGCAACACAGTGTCACATCCCAGAAGACTTGAATCTTCAAGAAAGAACTTACTCAAACACAAAATAAAGTCGTGCGTTAGCATATAACTGAATGAAATAAGAACATGTGCGGGAAGGAATGGGAGGGAAGTGCAGATGTTTGTGTACAGATATGTTAATTGTGTTGTAATGTAACAACAAAGTTCCAGCAGTTGTTTAAATTGATACATGCCTCTTTAAGTTCGGACAGGTAGTGCCATAACATGTAGAGTGCTAGTAATTTTATATTTTATATTTAATTATAGTGTAGAGTGTAGTGCTGTATTTGATAATTTATGATATTAATGTACAAAGGAAATGTTGTGAAGTAAACGCAGAACTCCTGCTTCAGCCAAGGTAAAACCAGCATAGTAAAAGCAAATGCCCACAGAACCATTTGGTCTAAGTTTTGACTGAATTATTGAATGCTACAAGTAAAAGTATGATACTGTTTCTTGTCTGAATTCCTGTGCTGGCACCATCTTGTGTGTACGAATATGAGCACGTGTACATGGTGCTTAAGAACCAGTACTTTCACAAATGGTTTTAACAGGAAGTGCTGGAAAGTGACATATTTTCACTACACTGTTAAACGTGACATATTCTGAGTAAATGTAGCCTCTGCTTATGAATGAAGTATCTCGTTTATAGCATGAAACAAGTTAAATGTGTTCATTTAACCATACACTCTTTTAGTTTTTACGTGGATCAAATTGTAGGTTTCTAATCTCCTGTTGCAGCTGAGGGAATCAATAGGGAAAGGTGAATTTGGTGACGTGATGCTGGGGATCCTTAGAGGTGAGAAAGTAGCAGTTAAGATGTTGAAGGATTCGAGTGAAGCAGCACAGAAGTTTCTTGCTGAAGCTTCTCTGATGACGTGAGTTTGTTAAAATTTTAACCCTTTAGAGGACAGATTTAAGTGTCAGTTGTATCTCTTGATGGCCTGGGTTTTTCTGCCTTAGTGTGGATACTGAAATTCCAACCAAGTAAAGACACAGAGACCAGCATGCTGGACCATTCACCAGTACATTTTAGAGACCAGTATCAGTCTTCTAGGACGATAAAGGTTAAACATTTTGTACACAATTCATGACCAGTGTGTTGGTTGTTCAGTATTTAGCTTTTAGATTTTTCTATTCATTTTGGAGACTTAGGTGGAGATTAAAGGGTAATATTAAAACAGATCTTAAAGAAACGCTGTGAAGATGTGGGCTAGATTTAAGTACTGACTGTACATAGGGTCTGATTTTAGTCTTTGGGAACATGTTAATATACTTCCGCGTTCTATAAAAGGTGGGGAATGTCTTGACCAGTGTTGTGACTGTTAGCTTCTAAAGAAGAAACCTGTCCTATGGATTTAGTTAGATATTCCTATCAGACAAAGTTGAAGAAAGCTGCATGCGGTTGTGTATTTGACTAAAAAGTGCTAGTGGTGGGCTGGGTGTCTCTTTTGTTAAAAAGATGATTGTTTTAATCAACAGCCCTGTATTTTACAGACACTTGTTATAAGATTGATTTTAGCTTGTCAGTTGACTGCTGCCGTGTTCATACTTCTTTAAAAATGTGTGTTTTGAAGGGAAGTTTACATTGATCTATGAACAGTGCCAGCTCAGAAATGATCTGGTATCATGGGTCAGATGCCCTTGAATTCTGCAATAAAGTAAGTGAGCCCCAGTGAACTGTTACTTGTCTTCACATTTTGAAACGTATTGATGTGGTTGTCTTCGTATAACATTACATATTACATTTTGTGTTGTTTGCGGCATCTTGAAACATCCGAATAGCAAAACAGAGGCAGTCCATTGTCAGGTAGTATAATGATGTGGCCTGACATCCACATCATCTGCATTTGGAAGTGTCTATAAAGATTTTTGAGATGCTGTGTGTATAATGTATGACACCAGGACAGCTCAGTCAGTATAGTGACTAGGCTGCAGGGTGGATAACAAAGGACTTCTGGTTTGATTCCCACCAGTGGCAAGATTTTTCTCTTCTACAAAATGTCCAAATTGGCTCTGGGGCCCACCCAGCCTCCCATTGAATTGGTACTTACAGCTCTTTCTCCAGGGCTAAGGCAGCTGGGGCATGATGCTGATGACTCACCCTCATCTGGTGTGTAGGTGAAGACTGACCAGACCTATACCTCTGCTCTACCATGTGCCTTCAGTGGCCTGCACAAGGACAGATTTTATGTGTGTTATTTATTTTGTATATTGCTCAAAGACAGTCTGGCTGAAACATCTTAATTATAGAGAAGATTATTCATTTGAAGCAGGTATGTTACTGTAAAATTTGTGGTATTCAATCCCAGATGTAGTTATTGGAACAGTATTACAACCTTATGGGTCCAGTGTCTTGTTAAACTCAGTGCCACTTTCTGTTGTACCAGGTCCAGTGTTGTGCTCAAATCAACATGTTATTTTCCAGTGTTTTATGTTGGTTTCGTCTAATCTTCTGACATGTAATGGCTGCTTTTAAACTTTGAAACTCTATTCTGTGTGTTATATTTTTCAGATCACTGAGGCATGAGAACCTGGTGCAGTTACTGGGCCTAGTGTTTAACAACAAGAACAAACACATCTATCTGGTGACAGAGTATATGAGTAAAGGCAGCTTGGTTGACTACCTGAGGTCGAGGGGGCGGCTTCATGTCACCAAAAAAGATCAGATTAACTTCGCATTGTAAGAACCAGTATTTGTATTACTGTACTGTGAACACTGAAACATTTCTGCTTGTATTAATCCTTTCGGGGTGAAGTTTGTTCTTAAAGTCAAAGATTATTGTCCCTTAAATTCTCACTGAGCTGCCATCTGGTGTATAAACCATGGTGCAAATAGGAAACTGGTGTCATTGTGGCATCTGGTACAGATTTAGCATCCTCACTCTTTAAATAAAAAAGAGAGAGAATAAGTTGTAATTAAAATGTTCTCCTAATTATAAGGTTCTGGGTTGCAAGTTTATGTAGCTTTTGCTTGTAAAGTGTTACCGAGAGTGACACTTTAGCTCAGATGTGATAACTAGTAAGTGCTTTGCAGCGTAATAGTATTACGAGGTGACACATGTTGTCAGTGTGTCTTGAATTCATGGTTTTGCAGCAATGTGAGTTTTTATAGTAGAAGTGATACTAGAGTCCCTTGAGGTTTGTGTGATGAACTGTGAACATATGCAATTTTGTCATGGTAGTTTGTGAAAAGTGGGTGTAACACCATAATCTTTTCAGTTGTACATTGCCTTTTCCATTTAATGATAACTGACAAACTCAATGTTCTGAATGATTCATGCATAAGGATTTGTGATTTTAACACATTCTGCTTGTAGTGTAATTTGTGGTTATTCAGTCACTCATATCATACCCGTGCGAGTATTGTGTTCCTCAGGTAATTTTACAGTACTGTGTTTTTGAATTCTTCAGTTTGATCCAAGCTGCAGTTCTGGGGAATCGATTGACTGTGCATTGATATTTACTGTAACACTGTGTCAGTGAGATTGGCTATCCAGGAAAGGGCCTGTCTACAGACTGGATGCATGGGGTTTGATTTCCAGAACAGGGAGGGATTTTTCTGTTTGTCACTACATTCAAATCAGTTTTCAGGCCTGCACAGCCTTGTAACTAGTGAATACTTGGTCTTTTGTATTATTACATCTCCTCCCAAAATGTGAAAAATAGAATAATATGAGATTTGGCTAAAAAGCTGTGTGTTAATTTTTGCAGTGATACGTGTTCTGGTATGGAATACCTGGAATCTCGGAAGGTTGTTCATCGAGATCTTGCAGCCCGAAATGTTTTAATATCAGAGGAGGGTGTAGCTAAAGTGTCAGACTTCGGTTTGGCAAGGGAGGAAAATTTTACTTTGGAAGGAGGAAAACTGCCTATCAAGTGGACAGCACCTGAAGCACTGAAACAAAGTGTATGTACTGAATGTTTCTGTAGTTGGCATACCATGTTAATCCTTCACTACATGTTTAATATTTTTAATGTGGCAGGCCTGAGCATTGTGTGTTAGTATCGTACATACTTCACTGTCAGTAACACTGCTCACTTTGCATGTACTTTGCATGATCAATTTACTCACCTTTGGCTGGTGCCAAGGTTAAGAATGCATGGAGCTGTACCCTTGCATATGCCTTCAAGGTGTACAGAGTGATACTTTTACCTTTTGCCTTGTGGTATGCCCTGAAAAATGAGAATATGAACTTTTTGTTCCTTTTTGTAATCACTAATCATGGTACGGCTATTTAAAGTCCAGCCATTCTTTTGCTGACAACTTTCAGTCTTGAATTCATTCTTAACATCCTGCTTTTTTATTTGATGTTTTTGGCTTAGGATATGTATTACAAACAAGCTATAATATGACCAGCTGCAGACTTGAATGTTTAAAGAGAAAAGTGACTTGCCTTTGAGAAAATAGATCAAATTTGAAGGGCCATACAGTAGTGGTTGAAGAGTGAATGATGTATAATGAATGGTCATCTGAACGTACCCATTCTCCCATGTGAAGCACACAGGAAGTTCATAATTGAATGTGGATGGTACTGAAATCAGATCACCATATTCATCTGATAAAATATATTATGGCTTTGGAGTATATATTTTACAGGTTTTATAAATACTTAATTTACTTCCATGGGTGTAATAGTATTAGGCATTGACTCCTTAATATTAATTGTTTATTCATTTGTATATAGTGCTTGCTTTCACCAATTTGAATACAGGAACAGTTCATCAAACTTACTTAGTTGGATGAAAATCTGTACACTGTCAGATTATCTGAATAGAAACACACATGTTCTGAGTAATATGTGTAGTATTACTGTCTAGTTTTATGTTATTTTTCAGAAATTTTCAAACAAGTCAGACATCTGGAGTTTTGGAATTTTGCTTTGGGAAATCTATTCCTTTGGAAGAGTGCCTTATCCAAGAATAGTAAGTACACAGTTTGTGTTTCTATTTGCAGCAGAGAATGTGATACCATCCAGACTCAGGACTGTATAGGAGTAATGTTGCCTACATTCTAGCAGTGAGAATTCTGCTGTGTGTAATGTTAGTTCCTGAATGTCCATTTGACAACTTCAGAAGCTCTTCTTATATATAACTTGTCACTCATAACTGACAAATTATTTCTTATAATATTCCAAAATTGTAACAAATGCCACTGGATTGTAATGTGTTTACAGGTCTCTTGTTTTCATGGTGCTATTTGTGTCATCTGTTGATGTCTGTTGAGGAATTTCTAATGTTAAAAAATGCATCATAATCAAATTATCAGCTGTATGTAATATATATGTATAACATTTTAATACTGTGTGTGAAGTACTGTGTATTGTATGTTCTGTATTTTTTTATGTATTCATATGACTTATTCCACATCCTGTTGTCACTTTGACTAAATTTGGACCTGCGGAGTGTATAGCATACGTATATTTGTGCGTGTGTGCGCGCGCACGGGTGGGTGGGTGGGAGGGGGGGTGTAGGCATGCACATGTGCATGCATGTGTGCATGTCAGTCAGTTTTACAGTCACCATAAAGGGTTATTTGCTTGTTCATAAACTAAGCAATACCTGGCACCCACTGGCATGACTTGAAACTTGAATATCCATGTAGTGTGTCAACGTGAGGATATTTCTGCTGCAAGCACCACTCTTTTGGGTGAGCAGTAGAAAAGGCATTGCACATTTGGATGTTGTGCATTAATTGTTGGAATTTAAGTTTAAAAATATGATACTTGTCTTTTTTCCAGAAATTGTAGGATTGTGTTTATCATACATTTTTCTTCAGTCACAAATACTTCTGTAACTGAAATAAAATTTCAACTCACGGGCAGATAAATGTGGTTTTGCTGAGGTTTTATGTCAGTCACATTGGAAACGGAGGTAGTGAAACCATTAACACATATTCTGGTGTTAGCCTCTTGCAGATGTGGTGAAGCATGTGGAAAAAGGCTACAAGATGGAAGCTCCAGAGGGGTGTCCTCCGGAAGTATACGAAATAATGAGAGAGGTTTGTTCAGTCCAGTTAAAGCAAATTCATACTGTGATACAGGTTCCTGGCTTAAATGAGTTGGAAAGTAAACACATTCAGATAAGAACTTGTTTTGTAGTAAGTTTAGAATGTGAAGTTTGGATGTGGAAACAACTGAAAGGTGATAGTGAACTCTTGGCAAGATGTGTTAAAAACTGGTGTGCACTTTATGGGGCATAAAAGTAGTCATTTTATGGTCATTTGATATCAGATGAGCCTGAACTGGTTGCTGAGATATGTGGTGACCCAACAGAGTGTAGTTTAACCCTTTAAAGACGAAACGTATCTGTTTTATATAAGGACTCAGTGCGTACCACGCTGTAAACACTCTCCACTTCTGTTATAAAAACCAGTCTCTTAACGTTTTATAAGGCAAAAGTTGCTGTTTGTTCTGAGATCCGTACAAAACACATAAACGCAATGTGGGCACCACGTAGAATTTTTTAATGTTAAACCTGGTGGTGTGTAAAGTTACCGCTAGGCTTTAAAAGGTTAATCAGCTGCCTGATGGTTCATGTGGACGTCACCTCATCAGTAAGTTCAGTAAAGTAGTGCAATCACCAGTTTACTGTAGGGGCATTAAACTAGTCTTCACATTACATGCTAAGTGGCAATATGCTTTGTGGGGAATTAAGACCAGACTTTGCGCATGTTGCATGTAATGTATGTAAATGACTCAGCAAAAGAATTTTACACGCATGTTACAGAACAGTACAAGTAAAAGTACCCTCTGATGAAAAAAGCAAAGTGCTGTGGCCTGTCACCTAGCTGCATTCAGTTACTTGTTGATGAAGTACTGGATGGTTAAGATTCCCACTTAAGAATGAGACATCATCAAACAGACTGTGCTGCTGTTCCTAGTTATTGTTTAATAAATCCTCTGCCCTTTAAGGACAGTAAACATTTATTGCCATATTTATGGGAGTATACCTTTATGTTTCTGTCAAAGATTAATCCGTGTGTTATGGAGCAGTGTAACATGTTATCATGCTAGATTTTGCATGATGAGAGTTGTTTGCCTTCCATTTAACCACCAAGCTTGTTCAGTGTTAAATTAGAGAATATTGTGATCCTCTGTTTTCGGCCAAGGAAAATGCTTCTGTTACATTTGATGTGTCATATTCAAGAGGATGTTAAATTCCAGAGAATCTGACAAACTACCTGTAAATGGAGCAGATTATGAGTAACATTTTTGAAACATTTTCAGGCATGGCATCTGCAACCTGATGAGAGACCAACCTTTCGAGGTATAAAAGATGAGTTGGGGCGGCTGAAATCTAAGACAGTTTGAACAGACAATCTGCAGTTTTTCTGGAAAGGAAATTGGGCTGCCTCTGTGTAGCTTAACTGTCTGATGAATGCTAACTGTTAACTGGAGACAGTATGGTATTCAAATGACTTGTAAGGAACTTGGACACCACATTTCAGTTCACGACTCTCAAGCTGTGCACTACTTCCAGACACTTCATACTGCAGTTGCAGTGACATCTGTCACTAAAGGAGGTATCCCTCGTTATGGCAGTATGAGATACAATCCAATAGACTGACATTACTGTTGTTCTGAATCAGCCGTGTATATGTAGTGTGTGTACATATGTGTCTTTGTGTGTGAATAAGAATGAGTGATTGTACATTGGGAGAAGGTTTATGGTATTAGAAGAATGAGATGAACTTTGTGTGTATACATTATGCTAAAATAAGTAAAAGAGTCCACTCATAAAAATGTAAATGTGGGTAGTCTGTGAATCTATAGTATTCGTAAGCAGAGTTAGGAACAGTTATATAAAGTTTATGGTAACTGCACGTCATCTTCCTGCTAAGATTGTGCTTCTGTGATTTCCCATCTACATCCATGGACAACCTGCCTTCAGCTGCACCTTCAGTTTCATCCCAGTGTGAGGCCAGAAAGATCCAGTCAGCAAGTGATGTTCAAATTACAGGCAGTCATCATTTAACATTACCCCAAATAACATTGTTTCACTTCGACACTGACAAATTTCAGTGACCAAAGATTCAATGCATGTTGCCCGAACGCGGATTAATTGTGTGTTAGGATATTGTGGTTAAGTTTTATTTATTTAATTTGTATGGGGAAAAATGTTCTCTGTTGTTTCACTCTCTGTTGGGGACGTTCAGGACATTGTTACATGAGGACTGACTCTGTTTTGTGCTGGGGTGAATAGACATTCAGTTTTGCTTTGGCCTTCAAATATGAGGCAACACATTAAGTAGTGATTATTGTTTTGAGTGGGTGAGGCTGCAGTAGTGTCATAGATTGTGTGTTACTGGCTCTAGCGAGAGGGTGGTGTGATATATTCTCAAAATATTATTTTTTGTGAACTGCATATGAAGTGTGGTTCTGCTAGAAACTGTTGAAGACAATGCCAGTATGTACTATTCCTGGAGCAGCAATTTGAAGCACAGTACATGTGGATAAAATGAAGGTTAGGCTAGAATGTTTACCTGGACATTACTGAGATGTCTTGCATTAGGGATTAGACATTGGCTTATCAAAATCAGCAGCAGCAGAAATGGTGACATTGCTTAAACTTTTCTGTATAAGGCAGCATTTTTCTTATGGAGAACATATTTTCATCAATCTCAGCCGGTACAGTGTGTGTGCATATTCTGCACTTCCTGTGATCGATGTACGATGAGCTTACTGTTGCTGTTCTAAAATGAGCCTGTACTCACTGATATTAACTGATAGCCTACAGCTGGAAGAGGCTGTCACTGTCTGGTAGATGAGAAGTTCCAGCAGTGTGTTAAGTTGGCATGAAGGCACTGTATTCGGTTTTAAACAATACATATCATTCTGGATTAAAGAAAGGAACTAACAACAACATTAATGATGAATGTGTTTGCTGCTCCTTAATACATGACCTATGGATTATGTATGTAAGAAGGTGGAAGATTGTGTAGCTTGTATTGCCAAGTAGTACGGTAATGTAAATGTGTGTGGGATTTGCTTTAAAGAAGCTGCTGTTGCACGCCATGTTGGTGAATTATGTTACTATGTTGGTATGGTACAAAAACTGTTTGTCACCATATTGAGTTAGCTCATTAATCTGAGGGGTTTGTGAGGATTTAGTGGTAATTTCCAGTCATGTATGAAGTAATGTGGCCATCTGGGTTTCCTGGTTTACTAGATGTAGAGTGGGGTTAACCCTTTGTTGTCAGCTATTTTTCTTGTGTGATTTTGCAGTAGCTGGATTATTTTTGTAAAAAAATTTAAAGAATTGTCATGTACGGGTACACCAAGAAAAAAGTAAATTAAGCCGTTTTTGATACACACAGTGTTACAAGGTAGTTTTAATATGGAAATATTGTCATTAGTGTCTTGAATGCTTCTTGCTTATGGATACTTTTTTTTTCAGTATAATGCTTTTGAAAAGAAGATCCAGGATGTAGTCCAGCATTACCAGTACGTATATGGCAGAAATAGTTCCCTCCTGGCATCCCTCCATCTGTTGCAGCAAGTGGAACAGTGCGTGCCGTTGCTTTAAGATATAGATAAATGAAGTGTTACTTGCCATTGGGCCATTCTTCCATATCACTTGTTGCAGGTTGTCATCTCTTCCACCCACTTTTATTGCAAACTTAACCAGCCAGCTTCCATACCAGTTCCGTCTCTCCTTCCCCCCCCCCAGTCATGTGGGGTTGTGAAGGCCATTCAAAGCTGTACAAAATAAAACTGTTTACAACACACATCAAGTAGGCAAATGAACTCCTTTTGGCATCTTTTTGTATGCTTACGTGTAATGGTCAGCAACATGAATCCCTCCTGCGTTTCAGGGTAGTCACTTATTACAGTGGGCTTCGTGATGGGCCCAACATTCTTCTGTTTGAGTCTGTCTTCCCCTGTGTCCCTGTTGTGCCATGAGCTTAGCACACTCATGATTGCATTCATGTTTGCCATAATATCGTGCTTTTTCCATTTTCTTCAACATATGGGCTCTGTTTTTGTGAGAAGAACTTTTGTGTTTGTGCAGTTCTTTTCAGCGGAAACCCGTCTTCAGCGATTCCCAAGGGAGGTTGCTGCTTGTATAAAATCTGTCAATATACAGTTCAGAGCCTGCAGTACCATTGATGCTTAGGAGAAGTTTTGTCACACATTTCCATTTCTGTTCTTGTAGTGAAGGGCTTGTTTACGAGTGTATGATATTGTAATGGTGGGATGATGGTGCTGATCCATGCCATGGAAGGACCATCAGTTATAATGTCATTGTTTATGTTGTTTGAGCTGTTGTTTGTTTCCATCCACCATGTAATTGTACTCAGCATATTTCACCCTTTCATAATTTTTATTTTTCATTGTAATCTCTTTATAGTAATTTATATTACTGTACGCTAATAGTGAAATCACTGCAGTTTGGCTGCTTTGGGCCATGTTAACAAAACTTAAGTAACCACTTTTTCAGAGTTTTAGTATGGAATGTAGAAGAGTATTTAGTCTCTAATTTGCTTTTCATGTGCCTAAATTCCAGTAAGTGCTCTATGAGCTTAAAACAATAATAATATTTGTAATAAACTTTTTTTTTATACTGTTCCCATTCATCCATCTAGCTGGTGATGTAAGTGTTCAGATAGTATCATTTTGAAGTTGCTGGCATCTTCACCTAATTGAAACAGAATAAGAGGAAATTTGTTTCCGTTGGATACATTTATCTTTTATACTGTGCAGGATTGGCATTTTATCTTTCAATGATTGTAAGTATCTTGTGAATACACTGTTTCTTAAGAGTGACACCATACATTCATTAATGTACGAACTTAATAATGTACGGTTATTCATTAATGTATTCTCAGTTCGTGCAAGATACAGACGAGTATCAGAACTACTTTCGGAAGTCTGTTTGTAGTACACTGATATGGAGAGACTAACCTGGTTGTGGTTACAGTTGAGACATTTGTGGCATGGCATTAGACAGTCTTAGTAGCTGGTTTGGATCCCATGCTGTGTTGTAGATTATTTTTCTTTTAATTTTGTACCTTTCGTGGGAAAATGTGAAGCAGTTATCTGACTGTGGAAGTGACAGGTTTGCCCTCAGGTTTGTGTATGTTTCTTTGTCATGACCTCTACACAGCAAGGTAGAAAAGGATCAGACTAAGTGAAGTGAAGTGAAGTGAAAGTTTGTCATGACCACCTTATTAGAACACAGTGAAACTGAACAGTCCATTGTCATTAACAAAATATAAAGGAGCAAGAGACCTCTAGTGGCCCCTTGTTGCATTATTGCAGTAGCACATGAATGTTTTTAGTTGCCAAAGAAATTTAACATTCTGTATTCTGGGGTGATAAACTGCTACCTGCAAGTTGAAATTGACCACCAACCCTGTAGTATCAGACTTAAAATTCCTTCTTCCTTGATGGTACAGGTTAACTTAACTGGTAAAATAGCATAATGATGCAATGAATTTAAATGACATGCTTTGTGTAATGTGGCAGATTCACACAACTTGACCATAGAGTTTTTCATGTGGTTTATTCCCACTAATGGTCAGATGTGTTGGCATTCAAGTATTATGATGCAACATTTGTCATAGTAATTCAGAATTAGGACGTTTGCTACAAAGCATGTCACAAATGCAGTGTGCAGGTTGAACTATCATATTGCAAGAACAACAACAACAACAAATGATGGTGGTGATGATTATGTTTATGATGATGATGGTTTCTCGTAGCAGATGTGTTGGTATTAATAATTGGTTAAGACAAGCATCTCCTGTTTCACTTATTCTTTTCAGTATTTATGCTGATGATAGCACTAAGGAATGGCAAGAGGAAACTAAAGCTGACATTGGTAATCATCTATAGTTGTGCTGTCTGTTGTTTGCAGTTCATGCAAGCAGTTGTGACAAAATCAGACTAACATAAAGAAAGAAACATATTTATTTTACAAGGTAACAAGAGTGTGAAGTCATAAGTTGTTAACAGTCACAACAAAGCGACAAAACACAAGCACAAGACAGTGATAGCGAGTTCAGTAACAGACTAGTTTGGTGAATTGAATCGTGTAGGGTATCAGATATATTGAAAAACAAGCATGCAGGGTGTAAACTATACAGTTCCAAAGAGTAAGACGTACAGTATAAACAATCTTAAAAAATAAAAAGTGTAAAGATCAGTAGCAAGACTTGTGCTTTCATACAGTTATACAGGTGTAACAAGACCAGGCATATGCAACACTGCTGTAGGGTACAAGGCAATGAGATAGCAATGTGGAAGACATAAAAATGACAGAAAAATGGGAACTGCTGAAATGAGTTTTCAGAGATCAGAGTAGGAGTTATGTTCTTAAGATTAAACCAGAAGTGAAGATAGAAAGGAATTTAAGACTATGGAAATAATGGTGTGAGAATGTTTAAAAAGCAGGTAGAAGGTAATTTTTGAAAGAGGGTTGAATTGTGGTCCACAAGGCAGAAGGAATATTTGAAGACCTGTAAAAATAGGGACTTATTAAAAGTGATTTTAATGGTGAAGAGTATTTAAATTATAAATAATGTTCTTTGAAATGTCACATTTTTGGTACAGTTTTGATAAGAAGAGTACTATTTGCTGGTACATGGTCCTGTGTAGTTTGCTAGGTGGGTGTAATTGTTTTGAGGAACCTGGGTGGCTGAAGGTGGTAGAAGCAGGTTCCTTAGAAATGTCAGTACGTGTCTGCCAGACTTCATGGTGCCACATCCGTGAGGACAATAATAATCATAATCACTCACCATCATGAGAACCTCAACTTCCAGTTGTATTATGTTGACATATTTTTTGCCTGTGTGAAACTTCTTTTGTTGGCATCTAGTTTAAGAAATGCGTGTGTTTTTTAGTACTCACCAGGATCGTTTTATTCATGTTTGCTCGCTGAATAAAATGAACTGTTGTAAAATCAAGGTAGACTAATGCAGTTTGCAGAGTTTCAACTTTATTGAATGTAAGTTTCCATTTTTTGCTCCTGTCAGAATCCAGAAACTCATTTCAGTTAATTCATGTCAATATTAGGTAAAATTGTTTTTTTGTTGTTCCTCAGGATGTCTGCGACTATAATTGACCCTTGATCTGAAATAGAAGAAACAGCATTAATTTTTAATTTATGAATATTTCAGACATTTGTTGTTGTTCATGAAGTTCTTTTTAGTGTGGGTTCTTTCTAATAAATGCTACCATATTTACCCAGAATATGTGGCATGAGTGAATATAGCTGTAAATGTAAGGGTGCCTAGACTTAACTCAGATAATGTAGACATGTTATCAAGGTTGGCTGTGTGTGTCAAGATGTTGTGTGCCACAGCTTCAGTTTAAGTGACTGATATAGTTGGTGATCAAGCTGTCAGCGAGGAGATGTGACAGGCAATTTTGCTTTCTCCTTTATCTCATAGGCCATTGTTCCCACAGGGCCAGAACTCTTCTTATTCATGTACTTCCTGCTTTATTATATACCACCTGACGTTTCATCATCATTGATATGCTACAACATACTGAGCAAGTCTGCACAGTCAGCAGTGCTTTTGAATTTTATTTGGAAGTGTCTGGTTCAAGTCTTGGCAGGGACACAAGCTGTCCTGACAGGTTCCTGTGGTTTTCCTCCGTCCCTCAAGGTAAATGCCAGAATAGTACCTTAGTTAGACCATGATGATGCCCTTTTAGAACCAGGTGATCATGAATCACTCTTCTACTATAGATACTGTAGAGTAAATGCAAATAAATAAATAAATAAATAAATAATGCTCCAACATAAACCCATTTCATGCCAGCATTTTACATGTAGTGGCACCCATGATACACCACCAGAAGACCTTTGAGCACAGCAATTTTCTGAACATTTAAAAGAGTCTTTTCAGATGGTACGCTGTGCCATCTGGTATATAGTTACTGAGGCAGGTATGTTGAAGGATCGTAGTGTCTTCATCTTGAATTGCTTGACCCTGAGGATAAGGCACGATGATTGTTCAAAATATCAGGCATTCATCATCAAGTAACATCCTCAGAAGACCTGAATCTTCAGCAGTACCTGTGTGAGAACTTAGATCATCTTGCATACAGTTTTCTGTAATGAGTTTATATGAAATCCAGTTTGGTGTTGTCGTATTGTATGGGCTATATTGCTAAATGTGTGCTACATGGTTGTAATCCTTGTGCCTTGGGTTTGACTACATCCCTGCTGTTGCAATCTGCTGCAGTATATGTATATAGTCCTAAGGAGGAGTGTTCTAATTTATTTACCTTGAATCTCGGTTAATTCTTGCTGGTATGAATGTGCAATGAAGGTAATTTGGAAATGTCGGATTGCTCAAAGTTCAAAACTAATAAAGAAGGTCAACTTTGTGTAACTAAAGTTTTGTGAAATGTTTGATAATAAAAGTGAAATGGTTCTGTTGTTGTATAGTATACCTGTAAATATTGTGTGTGTGTGTACATGTACATATATATGTATAAAGATATGAATATATTTTATTCTTTGCATACTTACACCCAATAATGACAATCCATTGAATTGGATATTATTTCATATTTTAGTTCAACTGTAGTAAACAGTTATTTTACAGCTTCACAATTTAAATTCATTTACGTTGCCCATTTCATTGTGTTTGTAATTACTGTAAATAATAAAAATCAGTTGTCATCCAGTTGTGGTTATGTTACTTGTAGAGCTTTGTTGTCCATGTGGATTTGTTCACTTACCTGACTAGCAGTGAAAGAACTGAGTCACTATGATTCCAAGATTCCTTCGCGATTATTTGGACTGGGACCAGATATGGATATAATGTTCATTGAATTCGTCCATATGTAAAGAAAGTCATATGATACAGGCAGCAACAGCTTGTTGGATGAGTAATGTGAATTATTTTCTTCATAGCAAAGTACAACGAAATTAAATTGTGAAATAACTGTTAAAGTCATTTGCACTGGAGGCATCAGACATTTTGGTGTAGTCATGTGAGAAGCACTAAAATTAGACTCCATAGGACAGAACCTAATAATGGAAACTAATAGCATTTATTGTTGATGTAATTATGGTAGTGAACAGATGTTAAATTTTGTTTCGTATGTCAAAGTAAATTTTAATATATGCGGTAATTTATTTTCATTGGCTGTACGGCTGTCTTACATGTTCTTTTTGGATGATTTTCTCTTCACACCTGTCCTGTACCAAATTGTGTCTTGGAACAGGATGTGTTCCGATGTCAATAAGTATGGTTTGTAGTGTTTTGTGTTGGTAGTTCAATGTAATGTATACCCTTTTTTAAGTATGGTTTTGAAATTGAGTGTATATCATTTTATGAAGATGCCTGTTATGAGACCATTTAATCTGCGTGCTTTAGTGGTGTCTTGTCATTTTGTAGATTGTAATACTCTATCAGTTTACAGACTTCAGACACAATTTATTTTTACTTTCATTTCCTACATTGTGGGTTTGAATTATTGTAGAGTGGATGTGTACTTAAAATTTGTATGGCTCTCCTTTGTTTCAGTGTACAACTGACAAGAGCCAAGATTTGTGTTTAATTTCCAGTTATGCTTGACTTCATGAAGTAAAATTGTACAAAATTTTTATATACTTACCCATGTATTTAGAAAAAATGAAGAAAAATTTCTATTTCCAGTTTGTAATTCATGTTATGTTCAGAAAATTTGTGAGATTGTTTGATACCAACAAAGGAGCAATTTTTTGTCCATCGAGTACTGAAAATATACAACATTTCATATGCTGGCTGTTTGCTTGTTTGTCTTTTGAGGTAGAAGAAAATGCACCTAGTCTGTTATCATTTGATAAAGTTTGCCCTTGGAACCAGAGACTTGCTTTGAAAGAGCCAGCCTCAGAAATGTTGTAATCTGTCTTATCTAGGCTATGGATGGTGTCCAGAGATGATTCTTCCATGCCTATTGATTTCCAGGTATACTACTGATGCAGAATTTCTCCACACTAAGACTGTCAGGTTCCTTTCAAAACTTCCCACATTTTATAGTAATGCCACAATTCATGTACTTCTTATAGTAATCGGTGTAATAAAGGTGTGTTAACTGACGTGCATTTCTGTGTATCAACATAGAACCATTTTAATAGCAGGAGTATTTGCAAGAAGTGTCCATTTGTCATCAGATTAATGGGATAGGTGGAGATTTAATGGGTATGTCACGGAAGAAGTTTCCACTGCATTGACAAACTTTTTAAACTTTCAGTAAGAGTACTGGCCAGTTCCTAGCGTGATGTGTTACTGACACAAATTGTAAAACCTGTTCACAAAATTTTACTTCATTTTCATCCACGCAACATACACAGAGCAAAAATTGTTCAGTTGTGGACATACCGGTGGTTTAATCTGCAAGTATTGAGAAGCATGTAGCAGTATTTACTCTGGGCACAATTTTTTGCAATATAAGATCATTGCAGGTGTTTAGAATTTCGTTTTGTATCTTCCAACTTACGTATGTAGCATTTTTAGAGCATGTTTGAGTATGTTCCTCTAAATCTTCCATCTCCAGCGTCAATCTGGAACCATAGTCGTTCTCCCAAACAGCTGCAGGTTAGAATAACATTTTATTCAAAAAGGTAAAATTCCGACATTTGATAGATCCGAGGGGGAAAAAACATTTTCATCATTTCGTGGACTGTCAGAAAAAATTTGGGATGTCTTTATGGTTTACATAGTTATTTCAATTTGTAATTGCAAGTTTTGAAGTATTTTTTGCATTCCGCAACCTCTTGATTTCAGCTCTGACCTTGACACGTGCCATACATTTGACCAGTGCATATGTACTTACTACGGGTTACGGTCAAATCCCTACCAGTTTGTGTGTTTCCAAACGTTAATGTGCCCCTTTGCTCTGCAACCCGAAGCACTCCCTTCGATATCGCTACTCGCTACTCTCCCACCCAGCTGCTTGTTAGGATAACATTTCATTCGAAAAGGTAGAATTCCGACGTTTGATAGATCCGAGGGGAAGAACATTGTCGTCATTTCGTGGACTGTCAGACAAAATTTGTGATGTCTTTACGTTTTACATATTTATTTCGATTTGTAATTACAAGTTGTGAACTATATTTTGCATTCCTCAGATTTCAAATCTGACGTTGACACTTGCCATGCATTTGATCAGTGCATATGGACTTACACACGGTTTACGTGAAAACCCGACGAGAGTTCCGTTGACATTCGTTAGGGACGGAAGCATAGTCCTCTCCTTCCTCCTTGCAAGTTGAACCCCTGCTTGTTGGCAGAGGGGTAGTTCGCGGGGCAAGATAGTGTGCTGTGATTTGCTAGCTATTCAGCAGGTAGACCTGTATATGAGTTTATATTACCTTACTTTAAAAGCAGTTGTAAACCAACAGAAACTTTTAGAGTGTGATATGGTATTATTTCGGCGCTTTCGAATTTGAGAACTTAACATGTAGCGACTTCGTTGTCAAGGTGTAGATCACAGCAACTTACCTTGAATTTTACAATTACGTATTTAAAGTTAAACGTTTTGCTAATCACACTTTAATTATTGATTGTTGCTGGTATAATTGAACTCGAAATATTTGGTTAAAAACTTTAATTTTACTTTAGTCTGAATATGCATCTGTAACTGTCCTAATGTATTTATACGCCAGCGAGTGCTAGAGGCCCTATTTAGTGTTCTGAAAGAAGGCTGGCCATCTTGTATCAACACGGGGGCGCTACATGGCAGCGAGCGGTCGGTGTTGCGGATCCGCTGCTGTGTGTCTGGGGAAGGAGCCAGTAAGGATGCTGTGGAGATGAGCAAAATGTCTGCCCCTGCCGGCATTCGAATGACGATTCCTAATCCGTCCCGCGTTTGGCCTACCACACCCATCTTCTGTTATCTTGCTTCCAAGGTAATGCGGTCAGATAACCAGTCATTTATGGATTTGACTCCGCAACATAATTATTTTATAACAATTTCAATGTATTATGTTTTCCGTTTCTAAGGTTAAACTGCACAGTGTTTACTTTCCGTTCTTGTACTTGACAATATGCTTTGTGCTTAACGGCGGAATTTTGCTTTGTAAATTACGGCAGTGGAGCTTCTTATTTGACAAGATTTTGATGTTCCAAGAAAGAATATCCAGACGTTCCTCCCCTCTCCTTGACCGAGTCCGAAAGTAAACCTTATAGATCTACTGTAGCGATGATCCGCTTTAAACGAACCGAGTCGCGAAATTGTTCCTGAAAGCCCGCCTTTCAGCCTTCGTTTTCAACAGCCAGGCATTCATGAATGCTTGACGCGTGATGGGCTGTTTCTTGATCGCGCAGAAGTTGACTGGTTTATGCTGTATAGTTGTGGTTTGTTAAAATAAGCGCGCGTGATTTTAAAGTCATGACGCATGCGTTATCACTTATCCGTGTCACGTAACAGTTGCCTTCCAGTCGACTGCTGCGTGCCACGCAGAACGGTTGTTGAGAAATGTTGATTTTCATCAAAGGAATATGAGGACATTTACGATATTTTGGTGGAAAATTTTAAATAATTTAGTGAGAATACATTCTGCTCTGTACCGTTGGGCCATAGAAGTTAATATGGTAGGGGAAAAGTACGGGTTCGTGACAGCTTCGCACCCAGAATTTTTCCTTGGGAGGGTGGCTGACCCTGTGGCTACGTATACTTTATGTTTAATTTTAAAAATTATGTTATAAAAATCATCTAAGTACGCCACAGCACAATCTGCAACTGCATTTATGTACATACGAATATAACTACATTTTCCATGACTCAAAAACCGTGTCCTATCTTCTTGACTTTTTTTAAATTTTATTAACTTACTGTTCAAAACTCCAATGTACTAGTCATCAGTCGATTTCAGTGGCTGTTTTCGGCTGAAGGGGAGTTCACATAAACCGTTTGATAACAGAACATCTACAAAATCTTTGTTTCTTTAAATTTCAGTTTTTGGGGTTTTGGGTGCTGCTGCAGCACGGTGGCTCCGCCCCCCTTGGATGCGCCTTTGGTGAAAATTTTAAACCCTGTTCTCAATTAAACACGAAGATGAATGTGGAAGTGGAGGTAAGACTCCACACATTCTTAACCTTAGCCTTATGTGACGATTTGTCAGCGTCACGCCTGACCGCTTTACCCCCGGGGGAAGGAACGCCCGTAGCTGTGGAATAGGAGCCTGGGTGGGTCCTAGAGCTGGTCTGGACTTAGGAAAATAATTCCTTGTCCCTCTAGGAAAAGAACCACGATTCCTCGATTGGCTGTCCCGTAGCCTATTAACTACACCGACGGAGCTGTCTCGGCTCACAGCTCGGGCATCCAGTTGGGCCTATGTGTGATGTAAGAATGACATTTATTTTTCCATACTCGTAATTTTAATTATCTGTGAACAACAGTACTCGAATTGAACCGTAATGCTGTGCAGTTGATGTAAGTATGTTGAAAAGCATTCCGATTGATACAACTGCGTTAAGTTCATTCCTGCTTGCTGGGGCATTTACAGTATAGTTCTGGTAAATTGAACTCACCTCATTCTAGCGCCGAAGTTAAAGAAAGAGTAGAGCTATACCCCTACCCCCTCACTGGGCCTTCATGACCTGTCCTATATGAACTTTCCCTCCTGGTAAATTGATTCTTGCGGAGTGAGGAAAGGAAGAAGCACAAGCGAGGAGCAGGCTAGGAGGTTGGCATACCTGTCTTATGGCACTAGATGTTTGCGAAAAATACCAGTCTCAAATACATTGACCGCTAGAACATCTGGAGCTGGCACACTTACTGCAGTAGTCGCTGAGTCACGTACCTCACCAGGCGAATACCCACCCCATGCTACCCGCATTCCTTAAATACCTCTCAATTTACCTCGCAAGGTGGATTCCCAAAAAGAAACAGTCAAACGAACATCGTTTCTGCCACCATCCCTTTCTGCTCCCACACTCCTTGCAGAGGCAGTTTTATTTCATACAGACACACGCTTAGCGCTAATCCCTTCCGGCCCCAGCCCCAACCCTTTCCAGGTAAAGGCTAGCCTTTTTTTTTTTTCAGAAACGCAGGTCTCTCCCTTTTTGTTCCCATATATTGAAACAAGTGTCTTCCTCGCAGTGTTCGCGAAGCCTAGCAGCATATTAGATTATCTGTGCCTAGCAGTGTGTGTGATAACGGTAGGACCGTGAAGAACAGCTAAGGATATTTGGTAAGCAGATTTCTCATAAATTTTAGCTGACATGTATTTCATACAAGATTATTTTTTCACTGACAGTAAGATACTTCTTTTCGCACTTTTACGACATAAGTCGCATTTTTCAGTGTTAACTTTCGAAGGAGATAATTGTGTGCCCACAAAGAGACTCGATCATAGAAAGGCCGAAGTGAAAAAATATTTGGCTAATGTGATTAAGAATCGTTTGCCAGTATTTCAGCCACAAATTTACTGTTATCGCCACCCAGTCGTCTTTCTTTTTTAAGAGCTTGTGAACTTATATTTTGCGGCAACTCATCTAATGAATTATTGGGCCAAAAGACACATGAATTCTCGTATTTGATTGACATATTTCATAAACTACAGTATTTATAGTACGGTTAACGATAATATTGCAGGTACAGTATGTAAGTAGGGAGTAATCTCTCATATTCTGCAGCATGTAAAGTGGGTGCTTGTTTAGGACCATGAAATGAAGTATGGCAGATCTGCGCAAATTTTTTGTGCGGGCAACTGCGGCAAAAGTTTTGCTTATGCGGGTAACATGAAGTTCAGTACATAAAATGTGGAATGCGCACGCAGACGTGTAATTATAAACACCGTAACAGTCTATCCCTGACAGTGACAGTTGCACAACGTAAAACATAAGTTGCTGTGTGACGAATTCCTAATGTAACGCATTTCCTCGGATACCTACTAGATAAATGGAACAAAAATTTCATTCTGTACATAATCAATTAAGACATACCATCATTAAACATACATACCACCACATATCAATTGCTCTGTCGTAGGCCACCAGAAACAAGCAAATGCTTCAACGAAGACACTGCAAAATATAAGGAATCCTCAATATTGGAATTATTTTAATATGATTGAACTGTCACCTAATTTAATGATTTTAACATTGTAATAGTGGGGGCACGCGGTGACGCAGTTGGTTGAGGCACTGCGCTGTAAGCCAGAAGGTCGCGCGTTCGACTCTCGATGGTGTCACTGGAACTTTTCGTTGACATAATCCTTCCGGTTACACTATGGCCCTGGGGTCGACTCAGCCTGCAACAGAAAAGAATACCAGGTATATTGCCTGGGGGGTAAAGGCGGCCGTTGCGTAGGGCTGACAATGTTACCACCTCTATGTGCCGATGGTCTTGAAATCTGGGAGCCTAAACCTCCTGGAGCCAGAAGGACCTATCTAGGCCTGTACAGGGATTGTTTCACCTTACCGCTGTAATATTAATAATCAACATTTATTATATACTATATAGCGATTGAGATCTCAGTCTATCAACATATTATTAAGTACGCAAAATATTGCCCTGAAGATGACCTAAAAGTGGGTCGAAACATGTTATAGTGTGTAACAATCTGTCAGTAATATTAATGAACATTTGTGACGATGGCAGTTACATATTGATTTTTAACTATAAATACATTTGCGTGCATTTTTCTGTGCAGTGTATATAGTAAAGTATACTGATAACAATATGCTAAGTTTTAAAACTGCAATCTACAACCTGGACAATGACGATCCCCCCCCCCCTTTTGTACTCCAACTGGCACATCCTTTGAGAGAGATAAGTGGTAAAAGACCTAATTCCTTGGGGCAGAGTCCTTCAGAATATAATAGCTCCTCAGCTAATATAGAAATTTCCCGCATTTTGTGGAACCGAAGGTTCATCACCGCGTTCACAAAAGAATGCCACTTCCCCTATCCTGAGCCAGATCAATCCATTCCACGTCTTCCCAAACGACGTCTGTATAATCCACTTGAATATCACCCCCAATTTACTCTTAGGTGTTCCAAGTGACCTCTTTTGTTCAGATTTTCCACGAAAACGCTGCATGTACCTTTCCTGTCCTCCATACGTGCCACGTGCCCCATCTCGTACATGACCTGGAAAGGAAATTATGATATATGTATTTGGGGTTTCGTCTTTTTTCTTTACTGTGAGTCAGCACCGATTGTCGAAGTTTTGCGGTTGTAGATTAAGTTTCAAGTGTCTCTTCGGACACATAACTCAGCCGTGAACTTCCATAATGCGGCGTAACGTTAATTTACAGCTACAATGCCTTGGCGTCATTTCAGGTAGGACGCATGTTACCCGTTGTGCCTGAGAGTGTTGGAGAAGTTCGTTTTGCGTTTTGGGTGATGGTGCAATGTGTAAGAGGGCTGTGGTACCTATGTTTCGGAGGAACATGGTACTTCCATCTTCAGAATAGATGTGGTTGGGGTTAGGACTCACGCTGGCAAAGTGACAGGATAGTGGTCACTCAGAGACGTGAGTAGGGGAGAGGCCAGTAAGAGTGTGAACATGGAACAGT
Organism: Coptotermes formosanus; assembly: GCA_013340265.1. Classification (NCBI taxonomy): domain Eukaryota; kingdom Metazoa; phylum Arthropoda; class Insecta; order Blattodea; family Rhinotermitidae; genus Coptotermes; species Coptotermes formosanus. The sequence goes on along the minus strand of BLKM01001675.1, from coordinate 20,249 downwards.
GAAAAAAAACGTTTCATAAGGACCACTGTGTATGGGAAAGAATAGTGAGGAAACGCCCCTTGTATGGCCCACTGCACAGATGAAATGAAGAAACGAGAGTATTAATGTGTAAGATTTTAGCACATGTAATATTTTGTTTAACACCGATCCAGATCCAAACGGCCCGCTTGCTGATTCGTTCATCCAGGGATGACACACCAGTAACAGCTACTGTAGGTATTAATCTGTGGCTGTTATCCGTGGTCCGTTGTACGGAATATTGCTTGGTTTTGGCGGGCGGCCTTTGTGGTTCGTAGCAGTGGGTATTGTTCTGTATGGAAATACGGGAATAAGGAATTCAGAATCAGTTGTAACAATCTTGTGTAGTAGATGTAGTTTTATAGTGTGTTCAGAAATTTTAATACGAAAACATATAGTAAAATAACATCGTTTAGTGTACACTGTTTTTAGCTACGAGGTTCTGACTTGGAAACGAAATTATGGCGTATGTACGGTATTTTCATCTTTTGTATGTACTGTGTTTTGGTCAGTGCCGATTGTTGAAGTGTTGCGGTTATGGATTAAGTTATAGGTATCTCTTGGGAGATGTTTTAACCCGACCGTGAACACCGATAATGCGACATATCGTTAATTTACAGCTACAAAGCCTTTGCGTCATTTCAGGTAGGACACATGTTACCCTTAGTGCCTGAGGTAAGAGGAACAGTGTCGGAAAATTTTGTTGTACGTTGTGGGTGATGGCGTCATGTGTAAGAGGGGTGTATCACCAATGTTTCGGAGGAAGATGGTACTTCCATCTTCAGATTAGATGTGATTGGGGTGAGGACTCAGTCTTGCGAAGTGACAGGATAGCGGTCACTCAGAGTCGTGGGTGGGGGAGAGGTCAGTAAGAGAGTGAACATGGAACAGTGAAAAAACGTTTCATAAGGACCACTGTGTATGGGAAAGAATAGTGAGGAAACTCCCCTTATATGGCCCACTGTGTAGGTTAAAGGAAGAAACGAGAGTATTAATGTGTAATAGTTTAGCATATGTAATGTTTTGTGTAACGCTTTAACTGTTGACGGTTATTCAGTTTTTGTTGTAATCTATGTGCGTATCATACTCGTTTCCTTGAGCGACATACGAGTAACTGGACACAAATTCTCTTGTCTTGTTCACCCATCAGGACAGGACCTAGAGTGCTACATCTGTTTATGTTCACCCATAAATACTGCTTTCATTAAAGTGCAGCTGTCCTTTGCAGTGTCCCTGAGTAAAGTGCTGTAAATGATTTTGTAGTACTAGCAAAAAAGCAGGCTAAACTATTGTGCTTTATTTGATGTTGTTCATCTTCTGTGCAACAGTCCAATACAAATTGACTACCAAACTAGTTGGACAGTGTTTTTATATTTATTATACAAAGATCCTACTTGTTTGAGCCATATATCCTGGCCACCTTCAGAGAGTTACAAGTTTGGTCAAAGTGTGCAGCGTATGAGGCAACTTTTTAAGATCAATTAAAATACAGTTTTAACATTGTGACTAAGTATTTATGTATTAACGATTTAAATAATTACAATCAGCTTTGTATTTTTATTACATTATATATTTATGTAGTCTGCCAGTTACCTGTCACAAGTTGCCATATACGCTGTACACGTCGACCAAACTTGTAATTCCTTGAAGATGGCCATGATATCCGGCCAAAACATGTAGGAGCTGTGTATAATAAATGTAAGAACACTGAACAACTAGTTTGTAGTAAATTTGTTTGTCCTATACATTAGTCTGAGGAGAGAAAGGGTAGAATGTTGGGATGTAGCAATGAATTTGTCCTGAAAAGCATGGGTTATAAATTGAACTGCCAAGTTGGTACTGCTGTTCTTGCACTGGTGAGAGGCCTGTGTGTAATGTAGGCATATGGTGTGCTCTCTGCATCACAATCATACGTACGTTCTTTCAAGACAATCCCTTTCTGGATTAGAGTTGGGTGTAAGTTGGTTTCAGTGGCTTTATGTATAATGACCTATGAGACAAAGGAATAGAAATCATGAACCTGTTTACTAAAGCAAATGATGTTCATTTAAAAGGAGAATAAAAGTTCAAGAAATACATGGCCTAATGATTAACAAATATGATTGTTACGTGTATGGTATAATAATTACATCTCTTACATATTCTGGCATTGTTTTCACATTCTTCTTTTAATGTAGATTTTGTAGCTGTTCTCTGTGATGAGACATACAGGGTGTCTGTGATACCCATTCAGTCACTGTAAGTTCATAGTTGGGTCTCATGTATTTCTGGAGTGGTGTATTCAGTCAGCCATAAAGTTGCCATTCTCCTTGTGCCATTGAGTGCTGTGGTTCAAGTATAAGGCTGTATCCCCTATTTTGCTTATATGCATTTGATGTGTGGATCTTAAGCCCAGAAATAACTTCATCGTCAAACACCATTACTTGATGGTAGAGGTATCAACATTAATGAACAAATGTTCATAGTTGGTGGTTTTGCATGGTTTGTGTACCTTCTTGGAAAGTAGTGGAATTATGATTTATCCTCTGTATTTGACGAAATGGAAATAATTGAACTGTGTGTGAGCCCGCGACACTAGATTTTAACACCAATACAAGAAACACAGGAGAACTTGTCCAGGAAATCTGAAGTGGGGCTATGGAGACTAAAGCCAAAACAGTGAGACCCCATATTAGGATGTCACAGTAGAGATGCGCTTTTCCAAGATGGTCACTGTCAGGAAAATTAACAAATGTGGTCACAGACTTTGAGAAGGATGTGTGTGATTATTATTTTCTTTCTTCACATCTTGTGTGCTTCCATTTGCATTGCTAACATACTTATCTTTCTTTTTGTAGGTATGGGTGCATGGAAGATACAGAAAGAAAGGTGCTGAGTTTTGCAGTATGTTGCTGAACAGCAATGAGGCTAGAGGCTGAGGAGAATCGTGACGTAGTGCACGTGGGTTGGATACTAAGATGCCAGCAAAATGTGTGATGTTGCACCAAATGAAACTCGTCTAAGAAAGTCTTTGTAATTTGTTGGGAGCTGAACGCTGATTAACTGAAATTATAAGTAGAAAATTTTGAATGTGGAGGGAAAACTCTACTGAGTAATGAAGGTGAGCTGTGTGTAAGGAGGGAGTGGATCAGGAAGGAAGAAAACGAATAGAAAGTGTTATTCTGTTTCTGCCGTGATAAATGTGAGGATGTGAAATTAGCAGCTATGGATAAGAATAGTAAGAATTTTGTTAATTTGGAAAGCAAGGAAAATGGAGATAGTGAGTCAGCTGCCAAAGAAAATAAATCTGATTCTGGAAGCAGTGAAACTGATAACCAAGAATGTGTTTCAGAGTGTCAGAGTACTGAAGTTGCAGTAGCCACACTTGAATCATCCACTTCAAAAGATGACCTAACAAAAGTTGTAGAGACTGTTTCTGAGAATAAGGAAATTGAAGCAGTTGAGTCTTCACTTTCTAAGTGTGAGGAACATGACATAGAATCCACTAGAAAGGACACACAAGTGAAATTTGCTGAATCAAGATCTGTTAACAAAAAAGAAGTTGATTCTACAAGCAATGGTGATGTAGTGGGGTTTTGCATTCCTGAACATCTATGTGACACAAATGTTCCAAGTATTGTGATGAAGTCATCAGATAAATTTCCAGACCGTCCTGTCATGCCTCAGCATCAGGCTGAAGAGTTACCAGTGACACAGCTTATTGATGAAGCAGCAAGCAGTGCTGACATTCAGGAGCAAGATGCTGGAAATGCCAAAGCTGAAGAACAACATGGTCCTCTTGCTAGGTTACCAGAGATACAGATTAACAAATCAGTTGACAGTAATGGCAACCAGAACACAGAATGCATGAACATTGAACTGTTGGAGCCTCCACTAGTATTTAGAGATGCAGAGGGGGTGCCAGTGACAAAGGTTATGGAAGCAGCAGAGGGAAGCAGTGGCAGTGAAAAGAAAGAATGCCAAGTTATGCGAGAAGGTGATGAAGATAGCAGTTCACAAGAGACATACTGCAGTGAATCAAGGTAATGTAGCTGGTAAATGCTTCAAATCAACTCTGTCCTCTCAAATTACTCCCCCTTCTCTATGGATTACATCCACAAAATGGCTGATCAAGAAAAAGACTCTCCTTGGCTCTGGAGTGCCTAAATGCAGTTATGTGATAAAATCTGGAGATTTTCTAGTATAGAGTTCTTGGTATTATGCATGTCAAAGAAATTATACAAAATTTAAAATATTTAAAATTTCAAGCTAAAACAGAAATAGAGGACTCACTGGGGTTAAAGTATGCACAAATTGGTGTGATGTTAATCCGTTTGTTTTCTGTTTTTATTGTGTTTTTGTATTGGAAGAGTCACTTATTATGAACATGGAAATGAACTTCAGGGTTTGATGAAACATTAGGATTCCTTATGCAGCTGTGTGCGTGTCTACCTCTCAGGGACTCTCCTTCATGGAGTCAGTGAAACTGTCTACTTTTTAGCCTGCTTTCCTTCCTAAGAATACTAGGCTTTTGAGATCACTAAATTCTGTGTCACCCTGTTGATCAGTTTGCACAAAACTTGTTATGAGTCGGTGCCATTGGTGGACACCCCTACGTCAGCCTTTCTAAAGTCCCGAAATTCATGAATAAGAAGCTGGTGATTGTGCAAACTTTCAAGGGATGAGAAAACTAGCAGATGTTACTTTAGGGCTGTGAAATTATATATGGTAATAGATACTGACAGAGTGTGCAACTTTTGTTAGAGTAGCATGTTTGTATAATGTAAAATAGCATAGCAGCCATGTCACAATTTTGATGACAGTACGTACGAACCCATGGAGGTGGGCATGTGAGATTTGGTGCGTGGTTATGACATAGATACTCATTTTGTTTGAAATATTGTAGGTAGGTTAACAATTACAAATGTGGCAATGATGTGAAACATTGAGGTTCTGTCTGACAGATGTAATGTGTGCAGCCGTGTTTCTCAACCTTTTTGAGCCGCGACCCAAATTAGGCCAACAACATTGTCTTGCAATCCAAGGACTGCAAGGTAGGTGTGAAATAAAGAACAGGAATCAGTGTAATAAATGTGACATGTTAGTGATTTAGGGAAGTGAATATAAACATATATGCATTTACATACTCTGCATGAGCTTGAGTTTCGTAGTGTGATTGTTCATATGGGCTCTTGTATCTACAATTAGTCTTCATGACCATGCAAATTTGAATTTCCCCATGTATGTTGAGGTATTCCTCAAGTTGAGAAAATTTTGCCAATGATACAATAACTTCAGAAAAATAAAAACAATTTTGTTTGTCTGATCCGGTCATTTTTCGTTGAGAGTGTAGCAACTCTGGTAGTTAGTAGTCTGCATTATTTTTAGAACATGGGAGTCAAGTTGGCATTGCTAGTCGCTATAAGTGATTACATTTACAAAAATAATGCTGCCTTTATTATGCTTACCAAAGTAGTGTGTGTTAGTAATGTGTAGATTCATGAAATTGTTTTGTGACCCACTCACATTAGCTTCATAACCCAAATTTGGGTCGCAACCCAAAAGTTGAGAAATACTGGTGTACAGAATCTGTACTTGTGTAACAAGTCCATAACACTAAAACAACAGTAATGATACTAATAGATTTGTAGAACTAGAAATCTCTGCAACAGGAAAAGTAGACTTTCTGAGCTTGGCTTTTTACTATTTGTTGCCTTTGGCACAAGTCTAGGAGCAGGATAAATTTTATTTGTCTGAAGAAACACCAGTTCTTCTGAAGAACAGAATTTACAATGCTGTCTGGTGTTATTTCTTCACATCCTGGTAAAGAATCATAAGTGGTATGCTGTCTGTTCAGGCAAATAGCGCAATGTAGATTTCAGTCACTATAACTTGTACTGTTTTCAGATATATTACAGCACCTTCGTCTTTGCAGGGATTATTTCTCTCTTACCTGTTGTCACACTATGTATTTTATGTTTCTGTTGCAGCTTCCAGAGAACTGAATGCACAGCACACAAACGCATTCATATAGTACTTGAGTCTGACAGTGAGTGCCACCAACTGTCAGAAGGAACTGGAAGTTTGGGTATGTCTGATAACATCGCTGTTTTTTGCTGTACCCTTTGTCTTCTGTAAAGAGCTTTGTTTAGCATGTGGGCTTCTGATTGTCTAGATTGGGATGTAATGTAGATTCTTTGTACAGCCAACAGAATAAAACTCTAGTGATGCTTACAAAATTGCTGCAGAGATGGCAATTAATGCATGTACCATATTGGAAAGTAGCATACTGCCATATAAATCACTTTGTAGCATACAGACTGTGTGCGGGTGTGTTTCCACTCTGTAGGCTGTATTTTTCTTGTCTTTCAACTTCTCATTTCTGTGGAGAGTGATGTTAGCTAGATACATTGTTCAGGTTTAAAAACGGGCCTTGATTGTGAAATGTAGACTTTCGGAGACCATGTTAACTGGCGCCATGGTACCGTGGCAAGGCACGTCTCCACTTTGCAGATGGAGAAGATATAATCCAGATGTGAAGAGTAGCTCTACGAATGTACTGAAGAGGCAGTCATGAGCAACTGACAAGGTGTAGTCCCACAGCTTATGTGTGGTGGGGGGGGGGTTGACAATTTACTTTAAAAGATTAGCATGTTACACAGTGTGACATGGGTCCTTATACTTGTTAGATTCTTTGAAATGATCTATATACTGAAAACTGGAGATGAGATTTGGAAGTTGGAATGTCAGTGTCTGTAGATTAGGTTTACTGAAAGCAGCAGTAAAAGCACTAGCACTGTGTAAGGATATTCAGTGGGAGTGTAGAAGGTCTGCCAGGGCAAGGGTGGCACAACCAGCAGTTGATTATCTACGTATATATAGAAAAGGGAGTGAGAGATAGGGTACCTCAGAACCAGGGCTGTGGAGTTGGTACACAAAACTTCTGACCCCGACTCCTCAGTTTTTAAAACTCCAACTCTGACTCCTTCGTAAAATCTCAATATGTATTAATGATGGTAAACCTATAAGACATTTCAGGACCACCACATGAATCATCAGGCTACTTTTTAGACTTATAACCTATTTTTAAGTATAAGTCTAATGGTTATTGTAGCTATCAGGGCTGTGAATTTAGAGTATCTGTTTAAGATTTTAAATTGAGGTCGGAGCCAGAGTTGGTACATTTTTACTGACTCCAACTCCACTTAACATTCCCTCCGACTCCGACTCCACAGCCCTGCTCAGAACCCAGAAAGTGAAGGAACAACATGAAAGTGAGCTATTTGAGTATCACATTTTGCCATGAGAAATAGACCACCAAGTAGCTAAAATAGTATAACTGGATTGAAATTATATTTTAGACAATTGACGTTAAATACTGAAGTGTTGGAAAAAAAACCTCACTGCTTTGGCTTGTGGATGATAATGTCCCATAGTATCTTGATCAAATATGGCAGTGGTCAGTTAGTGGTAGCTGTGGCTTTTTCCATGTACTGCTTCTGCCAATAACATGTCACTTTTTATGAGGAGCCAGTCAAGCCACCACTGTTGACATAGCTGATCTTGAAGGTAAATTTATGTGTAGATTTGGATTTCTGATAAAAATTCTGGTCACGTACAGAGTTATGCTTATTATCTTCTACATGTGTATAAAAAAGGGAATGAGAGCAATTCATTTAGAGGCAGGATTTTTTAGATTTTGCTGTTTATGTAGGTTGCCCACAAAGTAATGCCCCATATTTTTTTGGTCAATAACAAAGCTAGGAATGTGAGACTTAGACAAAACAAGTTTGAAGTTTCCAGCATTTATCTACAAAGTGGGAAAGATTTCTGACAGGTAGCACCACTGCAGTAGCGCCTCACAGTGGTGTCAGACAATGATGTGCAGTACAGACAATGTGCCATGATAGAATTCCTTGTTGCCAGGAAGCAGTCAGTGAGAAACATCCACAAACATCTTTGTGATGTTTCTGGAAGTGCTGTGGTCTACAGAAGGACTGGTGGTTGCTGGGCAAAATGGGCGATGGCTTCTGAAGTAGGAAAATCAGAGCTCCGTGATTTGCCTTGCCAAGGCTGTCTGGCTACAGCTGTTAGTCCTGAGATGCTGCAGTGTGCTGATTCCTTTGTTAGCGAGGATTGATGGCATCACAGCTCAACAACTGGTGCTCATTCTTTCTATCAGCAAAGGAATTGTTAAGCACATCAGTCGAGATTTTGGATATTTGAAGGTGTGTGCAAGATGGCTTCCTGGGGGCCTCACAATTGAACATAAAACCGAGAGAAGAGATATTTTTCCAGAGTTGGTGGTATGATTTTGAGCTCAGGGAGAGACCTTCCCATCCCAGATTGTTACAGCAGATGAAAAGTGGGTCCATCATTGTGAACAAGAGATTAAAAGGCAATCCATGGAATGGCACTATTCTCAATCTTCCCAGAAGAAAAAATTCTCCATCAGTGGACAGGGTCATGATCATTGTCTTCTGGGACTGTGAAGGAGTGATTCTTGTGGATGTGATGCTGAGAGGGGAGACAGTCAAGTTTATCACGTATGTCAGAACACTGTCAGAGCTCAGGAAGCATTTCAAACGAGTTTGGCCTCACAACAGTCCAACAGGAATCTTGCTTCAGCATGACAGTGCAGAGCTGCACACAAGTTTGAAGACGTGGGAAGCCATCACAAAATTTGGGTGGGCAATATCACTCCATCCACTGTACAGCCCCGTCTAGCACCTTCAGATTCCCATCTGTTTGGAGCCGTGAAGGATGCAATCTGCAGCGTGAAGTTTGAGACTGATGTGATTTGCGCAATGTGAACTAGGCTGTGTGATTAAGATATGCCATGTTACCAGCAAGGCATACCCACACTTGTCCCTCGTTGGTGTGAGGCGTAGAAGTGGTTGGAGACTCTATGGAAAGATAGGTTCAAACCATCACTCTACATAATATATAATTTTCATTACCTGGGAATGCATATTTACTGAGAAGAAAATAAGGGGCATTACTTTCTGGGTAACCCTTGTACATATAACAATGATTTTCTGGTAATACTGCAATTTACATAAGATAATCAGTCATATAGTACAGTAAGAATAGGGTTGCCTCAGAACCCAGAAAGTAAAGGAACAACGTGAAAGTGAGCTATTTAAATGACACATTTTGCCATGAGTAGTAGCCCAACAAGTAGCTAAAACAGTACAGCTGGATTGAAATTATACTGTAGACGCTTGACATTAAATATTGAAATGCTGAAGAGAAAAAAAAACTCATTGCTCTGGCTTGTGGAGGGTAATGTCCTATACTATCCTGATCAAGTATGACAGTGGTCAATTACTGGTAGCTGTGGCTGTTTCCATGCAGTGTATGCTGCTGACAATAATATGTTTAAAAATGTACTTCTCACTTTTCAGGAGGAGCCAGTCAAGCCACCACTGTTGACATAGCTGATCTTGAAGGTAAATTTGTTTGTAGGTTTGGACTCTGATGAACAGTTCTGGTCACATACAGGGTTATGTTTTTTATTTTATTTAATTCTGTTATTTCAGTGATGCCATGTTCGGAAGCTGATATGTTTGCCAGTCAAAGTGAGGAGGATGCGGAGGTTTCAGGAGTGTCATCAGGGACAGTTCCTGATTATAGTGACTTTGTTAAAGGCTCTCAGGATGGGAGGTGAGGTAATAGAATAGTGGGAGATTGTATAGAAGGATGTTTCTTTTTTGTAATGTGTTTAGAAGGGAAGGAGTTTTGGGTATTGGCAAACTTTGGATATTTTACCTCTGAACACGGAATCTTAATTTTTTTTTATTGGTATTGCCTTTAATAAAGTGCAGGCTGGGGGACTACAGTAGCCCACTGTTTAATATGTCAGTTCTTCTTTAGCACTTTGGCCCCTAGAGTGTGGCCGTGGCTTCCATCATGACATATGCCCATCTGTCCAAAGCACTTGTTCTTCATCATTTTACACCCATATTCCTCAGGTCCAATTCAACATTAACCATGCCCATTAAATGAGTTGTTTTTTTTTCTCCCTTCTCCTGTCTTGCCTCCCGGTAACTTCTTTGCTGCCCTTATACTGCCCACTCTTAAAACGTGCCCAAGCCATTCCAATATGTGTATTTTAATTTCAGTTACACTATTTGGAGACTTAAATTTATTATAAATTTCTTGATTTATTTTTATTCTCCAATAACGCTTGTCATGTGATGGGCCATATTTGTTTCTAAGTATTTTCCTTTCCCACGTCATTAAGATCAGTTGTATTCGTTAGAGCCCATGATTCAGCACCATAGATCGCAGTCAGTCTTCTATTTGTTTTGTAAAGACATACTCTCAGTGGCTGTGTTATTTGTGTTTTCTTCACTAAATGGCCAGTGCATGGTAACATTTACTACTAGCAGTAATTGGTGCCTCTGTGTATGCTTCAACCTAACTTCCCCGTCATTTTGGGTCACTCTTTGTCTGGCTCCTCTGCTGAGAGCTGTCCAGCTTGGGTGACCCTACCAGTAGGTACCCTACTGCTGGCGTAGCCCCCCAGCTTCATTGGAGCATGCAGTCCTTTTCACTTGGTTTATCATATACCTTCAAGAAGGTGGTACCGTCCGGGGAGTAACAAGTCAGTTACATTCTTGAATTGTACTGGGTATATCAAACATGCATCAGGCAAGGTGGTGGGCATGTGTGAAATGGGTAAGTTGGATCAAACTCTGAAGCATACATGTACAAAAGCTTAAGTTTCAGAATGAACAAGTATGGTATGTATATGTATGTATGAAGCTGTCAATTGAGAGAGAGAGTTGTGTGTGTGTGTGTGTGTGTGTGTGTGTAATTAGAAATTTGCGTAACATGGTAATAATGAAGAAAATATATGCTGTGGGAGCTGTGTTCAGAAAGCCTTCCTTTAGAAATCATAGTGGCTTGGTGATTGCGTGTCATTAAGTAGAGGATTAGCTATATTGCTGCTTCCCAGTGAGTCGTAATGTGTTTTGTAGTATTATAAAGACAACTATTTGTTTTAAGGAAAGTGTGTATCATCGATTTTTTAAAGATTTCATTAACCAAACAGTGCATTTGTGTGATTTTATTACTAAATGGGGAAAATTGCTAAGGGAACAAGTTGTCAGTCCTCACAATAGAGGTAAAAATTATTCCCAAGACTGAAGAAAGCACAGCACAGCAGCTGACATGTGAATGCTGTACTCATTTTCTTCAGCTGTCAAGATTTGTGCATAATAAGTGTTTTGTCAGGCCAAACAGTGGATCAAGAATTCTGCCTCACCATTTTACAAGGTCTGTGAGAAGCAATGTGACAGAAAGAACCAGAACTTTGGTGGACACACAGGTGCTGGTTTCTTCACTGTGACATGCTGACACATACCCAGCTGTGTCCAGAAGTTTCTCACAAAAACCACACTTCAGTTTTTTCACAGCCACTCTACAGCCCTGATCTCTCTACAGCAGTCTTCCTGTTCCCAGAATTGGAAGTTATATTAAAATATGTTTATTTGAATGAGTAGAGGAAATACAAGAAAATATGGAGGAGCTAACCCTTATTTGAACATCATATATAGAATGCTGGGAAAAATTGAAATGATGTTGGAACCATACTAAGGGGATAATGTTTAATAAAATTCTCTGGTACATGTTGTGTTGATTTCATTAGCCTGAGAACTTTTTGGTCAGATCTCATACTGTAGAGTAGCCTCTGTACTGTGTGGCTGTTGGCTGTGCTTTTCTTGGGGGCATCAACAGCAGGTGTGCACATATTTTCCAAAAATCGAAGAGCCACCTCAGAATTCTAGGTGACCGAATGGTGACATGGAACAAGTTCCATGCTGAGGACCCACAAATATTAGGTGCTGTTGTACAAAATTCAGTTGCCAGGGTGACCTGACACTTGGGATTTGTGCACCACTGATATGCAGGTGCAGGATTAGGGTTGAATCAGTTTTTAGATAAGCTTGAGCTTCAGCAAGACACCTGACACGTTTGCTTAGATTAGAGGGACTAACCGTTCTTTTGTTGCCTTGAATCTTGTAGCATGGTTTGCCATGCTTAGAGATGAATGTTCCAAGAAAGTTGAGCAGCACTGTATGTGATCAGCATTTGACACGTGGCAATACAGGAAATACCTTTTTTGTCCCAGCTAACTTTGGACCCCATAAGGGTCCATTCGTCACATTCCTTGTTCATTGCTCTTATTGGTTTGGACCAGGAACTAGTACCTTCTCCCCATCACATATGTCTGAGGAACAGCATTTGTCAATGCCGTGTGTGCGTTCTTACATACACATTCTGGAGGTCCACTAAGCTTTCAAGTGCTACAATTCAAGTGTCTTTGTATTATGATTAACGCACCGTAGGATGTTAGTACGAGACGAATTCTCGAGGATTTGGAGGTTCCATTTTTCTTGGACCATATTAGCACCCTGACAAAATTTTAACGCTTGATCTTAGTTGATGTGAAAAACCTTGTATTTCAGCAGCATGGAAGGCATTGGTGCTGACCAAGGGCTGTCTGAATTCACCCACAGTCTTAAGCAAAGATACTGAAGTTCTGTAGGGCCAGAACAACACCTAATGTCTGACATTATTTGACAACTACCCTGATTGAGGCTTTCTTTGATTTTCCTCATTCATAAGGCAGCTGTCAGGGTATAGTAAAGTGGACACAGCCTGCTTCACCAATTTGCTGAAACCCTTTATCAGTGGAGTCACAACTTTTCTGTGTTCACTCCAGACAGCCGGCCAACCAAAATTGTTGTTCCAGAAGGACCGATTGCCAGATAGGGGTCTCTTCCCACTAGTAGCAACAGTCCTTTGGGTGAATATGTCATGGCCTTCATCCAAGAGAGTTAAGCCCAATGGCATATCACGCAACCTGTAGTAGTTTGTAAGGCATTGTTTATACATCCCAGCCATGCATTTTATATGCAGGAGTGATTTATTCTAACATGGAGGGATGGTTTATGCTTTGCATGAGTCTGCCTGTAGATTTTCAGATGGGTGGGTGGGGGGGGGGGCAGGCGGGTGGATGGTTGGTCAGTCCCTACTGACTTTGGCTTTGAAGATGTTATCTGCCTTTGTCTGACGTTCTGAAAATGCAGCCCACTGCCACATGGGCCCAGATCACCATTAACAGTGGGTCACTGTGTAAGCCGAAACTTGATTAATGAAATGCGTGTTTTATTTCAGCAAACAGTTAATACAGTCAAGCACAGCATTATCAGTGGATGGGTCACAAGATTCCAGCAGCACACCTCAAACACTTACTGAGTCAGTAAGGAAACGTAAGCGTGACGAATCAGTATTGTCACACCCACTGTCTAAATTGCAGCTGATTGCTGAGGATGACAAAAGAGAGGATTTTAATGTAGAACAGGCAAGATACTCCAAAGAAAGATCTTCCCTAGTTGTTGATGCCCTCTCCTCCTCACTTCTACATTCGTATAGTGCTGATGATGTGGCACAGTATAAGACCATTTTACAAGCAGTGCCCCCTACTAATGTAACCTTGAAAGAGAAAGAAGTAGTACTTGGTCAAAAAGCAAATGGGCAGCGACAGTCAGTTTTAGCTTCCCCTAAGGCAAACCGTAAACTTATTTTTGAAACAGAAACAGAGAGATGGAAACCTCAGTTTGTCCTCTCATGTAGCAGTAGTAAAGGGAATGTAGAGGAAGTTGAATTTAAGAGAGACCAGTACAAAGAAGAAGGAGGACAGGATGATGCTCCATCTGTGCAACACAGTAATGATTATAGTCCTGAAATTGAAATAGTAAACTGTACAAAGTCGAGACAAAGTACTGAAGTACTGTATATAAGCTCACAGTCATGTGATTCAACAAAGAGTATTTCACAGCTTGGAACTTCTGCAGGAAGGAAGAGGTCGTCAGGAAATCCTGTGGACATGACTGACATTGGAAGTAATGCAGGCACAAAGAAAGATGCTGATACTGAAGCAGAATGTTCTGATGAAGAATTGTTTCTTCATCTATCACCTTCACAGTCTCAGAAGTCTGTTTATCTGACGCCTGTGTCTGACAAGAATGACAGCATTCATTGCACGTCATTAAATATTGATCTTACAAGTCCATCCTACTCAAACAGTAACGCAGATGCACTGAATTCAAAATCTCGACATGATCAAGAAATACTTGATACCACAAAACAAAATAACAAACATGTTCTAGGTTGTTTTAATTCAGAAAGGCATTCTGCATACACAATTCATGAAGAAGTAGAAGAAGGGGGCGAAAAATCTTCACAACTTCAGACCAGTGCAAGCCCTACAGATACAGGACATACTGATGTGTCTGGTAATGTCACAAGACAGAAACTGTCAATAAAGGATGCTGTGTCCCAAGAGGGTTCACATTGTGTTACAGAGTCTTTTACAACCCTCAGCAAAGTGAAAGATGTCCCAATTACATCAGTTGAACCGAGTCAGTGTGTGGTGCCAGTGGATAGCAAGATGCAACTTAGGCGGTCTAAAAGAAAAAGGAGTGATGGAAAACAAGATGCCCTGGTCGTTAGTATTGCCAGAAGTGATAGCGAAAGTGATGGTCATTCCACCCCTTCAGAAGTACAAAAGAAGGCAAAAACAGAGACTGCTGACATGACCACTGGACATGAATTTACTCCCAGCAGTTTACCTCAGGAGGTCTCAGCTTTTCAACAAAAGGTAATTAGCATGTGTTTTGTCATTTAAACAGCAAAGGTATGTGATTGGAAAGTGCATGCTGCAGAACGGTTCTTTCTGTATTAACATCACTTGTACCGTACTGCATGCTAAACTTAGCAGTGCTTGCAGAAAAGTTTGAACTGTTACTCTGGGCCATCTCTATCCATTCAGAGTTTTTCAGAGTGTTGGTTGCTTTGCAGCTGAACTTTCTCCTATCACAATGTGATCAGTTTGAAGATAACCTTTATTTTGAACATGCTGTTGTGATAATATGTAAGAGTGTAAAGAAGTAAACCACCAGTCACAAAAATACTTTTTATTTTTTAATCTCTGAAAAAATAAAAAGTTGTGTTGTGATTGACAGTTTACTTTACACTCTTTGTAGTTTAAAGACAGCAGACATACTGGAAATATTTTCAAATGTTGAAATGCACATTGTGACAGGGTATTTGCTTGTGAAGGTTGTTGCACTGATGGGAATTCATCACAAGTTGGGGTGTGCATGGCGTGTGTATTGTCACAGAAAGAGTGCATTGCTGTTGATAAGACATTTACCATAGCATGTGTATCTTAGTGGTAAAGCAACTTGCTAACTTCATGGAACAGGGTTCTTTTAAGAAGGTGATATCCAGTGACCTGGACAAGAGGTGAAACCAAAGTGCCTTAAGCGTACTCATATGAGTCCACCTGTGGACACTATCCTAACCGAGTTGAATTCAGTCCACGTGTTAAGATCCACTTTGATGTTATCTTTATATCAATGCCTGAGGTCTCTTATTTTGTCTCTTCCCTTGGTATTTTCTTACTGAAATTTTGTTATGTCTCTCATGTTATCTATGCATGGTACTTGTCCCACCCATCTCATGAAAGTCTTGATATGGTTAATAAGAAATTGTGCTTTGTAAATATTCAGTGACAGATCATCTTAGGGTAAATTTTTGGACTTTTTCTTAAACAGGGAATTTTAGGGCTGCATTCTACACCACAGATGGACCATGTGACGCCAGCCAAACAGCCCAGTGCCAGTAGTATTGAGCAGGTAGGTATGTGACCTGCCTTCTGCAATTATGCCTTGTACAGGGCTGGCAATACCAGTGGCTGCGCGGTCTAAGGCATAGGTCTGCGGCCAAGCACTTGCTGGGATCATGGGTTTGAATCCCACCAGGGGCATGGATGTTTGTCTCTTGTGAGTGCTTGTGTTGAAAGGTAGAGGTCTCTGCGATGGGCCAATCCCTCGTCCAGAGGATTCCTACCAACTGTGGTGTGTGTCTGAGTGTGAGCAAGTGAAAATAAACAACCTTGACATCTACTGTGAGTCGGTAGAAGAGGTAAGGACTGCGAAATGAAATAGGGCTGCGTATGTGTTCCATGACTCAGAATATTAATCATTTGGTGGCACTGGACTTAATTTCGTGAATTGAACGGGGAGAGGGAGCATTGTGATAAACAAGCTTGCTTTCACACGTGAACAGAGACAACTACTTGTATGAAAAGCTACATACATCATAGCTGAGGGCTGTACAAGAATATGACATAATTGACACATTCGTGATGAGTTATCTTTTGGTTGTGTGAGCATCACACTGTGTGGTGACTGTAATCATCATTCAGCACCAAATGTTTAATTGAAAATATGTCACTTAAAGAAACGGTGTTGTCACTTCATTAATACGCAGTTTGGAATTGAGACTTCATGTGCTGTGAGAGGCAGACATTTTCCAGAAGTAAGATGTAACTGGTGCAATTGACATGAAACCATGTCATTAAATATTTTTTCTAGTTTTTATTGTATGGGCCCTATGCAGTTAACAGAGTACAAGCCATTCCTGATTTCTCAACGACAGACTTACATGCTCTTATATGCCTCTGTGCCCAAAATGTTTTAATGCTTCTTTCTGCTCCAAGAGTTCAGCTAAAGGTAATAAAGTGAAGTAAAAATAACATATTTTCATTTTTTACATCCTGTGGACACTTTACATGTTCCTGACTTGAGTCTGAAAGGGTTAAAATATAGTGTAAGAATGATATAATCCATCCATTTCTGAGTAGCATTGTTGGTGTTGGATTACTAAGTGCTGTAAATGAGCGTGACTAGGCACAGAGATGTAAAGTTATATAAATATTAGCTATAGAAACTGTGCTTTGAAATGAGTTTCCATTCTGTTATTACTTGTTTTTTCAGTTGTATGATACATTCACATAAACAAACTGTGGACTCAGTTTTTCATTTGTCATGCGTTAACCACCAGTATGTTCCAGCGCTTATATTTCCATCATTGAGATAAAATTGGGAATCCAGCGTAGCAGGGGTTTTAAGATTACGGTCTTCTGGGATGTGATACCATGTAATGTATGTACCAAGCACATACGCATGTCATGTGCTGGACTGTGCTGCTTAACATTCACTGCCATAAGAACTTTGGGTCTCATTCATGAGTGGTTTTGTCATCAGAGCATGTGATTTTTGTGTGGTGCTGTCTCCTTATTAACCAGAGTATGTGTTACCCAGTTTTTTTGTGAAATAAACTGTGCCGAATGTATGACATTGTTAATTGCTTGTGTAACAACTTTCAGCAAAGAAGGATAAAATATGTGATATTTGAGGTTTGTACAGTAGTGTCAGTGAACATGCAGCTCTCCAGGGATGCTACATAAGGGCAACTTTTAAATGGGTGTCAAGCGTTTTAAAGGAGCCTAGTGTCTTGAAGACGGGGTTATTGTCCTTCAAAACTTCAGTAATAATTTACCACTCAACATGGTGTAACATCCAAGATGACTTGAATCTTTGTATGTTTAAAAGTGTGTGTATAATGGATTGATCTGCAGGCATCTTCAGTAATCTTTACAAAGTGTAAAAATCTAACCCTCCATTGAATGAATGGGGGAACTATTAGGGTTAAACAAGAATTAGTGGACACAGGTGACGTATATGACATGGTCAGGTGAAAAGTCACCTGTTTATGCTGGGACTATTAGTCTCACCTGTGAAATGTGCCATTAGCAAAAGGTAGAAAATGCTGATGTGGACACCAAAAACTGAAACACTTAATAACATTTACATAGTGGATGGTTTAGAAGATGAAATTTTTAACCTGCTGCACAATGAAAAGGCAGAGTACTTTGTTAATATTGCTGCAATGAAGTAACTCACAAAAATTATGACAGACAGATGCAGAAAATTAAATAATAGTAAAAAGAATGTCACTCAAACTCAGCCACTCAATTCACATATTGACTTTTCTTTACCCATCGTTTCCTTATCCTTTGCAGTCTCAGGCCTTACTCTGTAATCACTAATTTGTACATCTTCCTATCCCTGTCCTACTTCTTCATGTTAGTGGGTGGTTGGTGGCTGTACAACTCCTATGGAAGTTTTCTCCCACTGGGGAAATCAGAATATTTGTATGCATTATGTCATATTTTTATGGCTTCAAAAAAACTGCAACTTGTGTGACACCAGGGTAGTACTTTTTAAAGCCTATAAAACTGGGATTATCCTGAGAAAGCCAGGGGGAATGGTATGCCTGGTCATATTTGACTAGAGGTTTTGGCTAAAATGAGATTTAGTTACCCCAGATTTCAGTTCATAAAACCAAGTGACTATATAAAGTCCCCATGAGGCAATGTAACACACTTCATTGAAGTGATGGGCTGCTGGAGGGATAATTTTAGAAAGGGTGTGGATGTACGGTATATTGGTAAATAAATGGGTACAAGTGGCAACCACACAATCACTGAGAGTCAGTCAAATCTAGTGTTGTGCAAAAACGATCAATTATTCCTACCACATTGAGTTTCTAAGGATCAGAAGATGCACCATTACACACCTTTTGTGCTGTTCACCACTGTAACACTATAGTGATAAAGCATGTAAATACCATACCGATTTCCTCATGCATTAGACTGTGTGGTTGATTAGTCATGAAACAGCAGTGGTCAAAAGATGCATTATGTATCGTATGTGTATGGTCTCCTAGCAGCAGACAGGTTGGAGTAAAATGGCAGAGGCAGATCTAAGTCACTCTTAAACCTTTAGTGTGTGGCTTTTAAATCCCATATTTCTGTCATGGCTAGAGCACTGTTCACTTTAAATACTTGTTTTGGGGCAGTGTTTTCCCTTTTTTTTTTTTTCATTAAAGGTTAAAATTTCTAATCAGCTGAAAAGTATACTGTGTTTTTTTTTCTTTTTTCATTTTTAAGGACTCTGTGCAAGAAACTGACACCGAATGGGAAGTTATCTTGAAAGTTAAAGTGAAGCAGTTAAAGCAGAATGATAAGGATATCTACAGAGTGCAGCAGGTGGGTAACTGTTTTGCTTTCTCTTAATTGAAGACCTACATCCTGTATCTGGCAATCTTGCATTTTACTCAAGCTTCAGTGACTGTGGCTGCAGCTATATGCCATTGTATAATTATGTGCTACTGTTTTGGATTTAGTTTTTCTTCTAAGAAACTCCAAAGTAAATTTAATTTATGTCAAAAGTGATGTTGGCAGACATGAAGTAAATGCCTTATTTTGACTTCGAGTTTCGTTCTGCAGGGTTCTTATTTTATTTGACTGTTTGTTTGTTTGTTTGTTTGTTTGTTTGTTTGTTTGTTCGTTCATTCGTTCCTGCAGTGTGAGTTGACAGGAAGTGTCAACAAGTAGTGGCATAAAATAGTGACCTTATATTTTCAGTGCTTATAGTACTATACATCTCCAAACATGCAGTTTGGTTATGAATGCTAGTAGCATATGGTACTTGTAAGATTCCTGCAGGAAATGAAATGTGTGTTGTGTAAATGTTCTTCTGAGCACAAGGAACGTTTTCTTTGTTCGTTGTTATAAGTCTGTACTGATCTTCCAGTTTTGACAGCCATACAATACAGTGAAGTCTGTATCTGTTGTTTAGGAAGGGAGCATGGAAAAAGCAATAAATACAGTAAAAGGACAGTTGCAGTTAAGTTTTAAATATGTGTGACTTATAGGGACCATGGTAAGTGAATGATGCATAGGGGCATGATGGATGGAGGTTGCCCTGTGTATAAAAACCTCACATTTTGTAAAGCTGTCCAGTGTGCAGTTTAAAACTGGCAAAGATGAGAATTGTACAAGTATGAATTGTACAAATTGTTATGTGGAGACAGTGTAGAAAATATGTTTCGTTGTTTAGATATGTTTGTTTTAGTGTGAAGATATTACCGAAGACTTTGCTCGCCTTACTGCTAGGATACGCCATGATTCTTCTTCCTCTGGTGGTTTGGCTGATACATCATCCAAGAACACTACTCCAAATAGTACAGCCAGGTATGATAATTGTGTAATGTATACCAACAATACAGGCTCCATTATTGTACCGAATACAATAAAGAACCAAACATGAGTAGTCCTGCTGACAGCCTGCGTTCAGTTTTCTGTTTGCACCACATATTTTTGTTGAGTGGACATCATTCTGTCTGGACACAAGGAAGTGGAAAAGAAAAGTAACAAGTGGCAATAAAAGAATGCCACTGATGTCCAAAAGTAACGTTGGCACCTAGTTAGGCTTATGGGACTAGCAGAGGTAGCAGTGTTAAGACAGTGAATGTGAAGGGTGGAA
>BLKM01001673.1:0-16203 GCA_013340265.1 Coptotermes formosanus | reverse complement strand
TAGCACCAGTGGTAGTAATAGTAACAGTAGCACCAGTGGTAGTAATAAGAACCCAGATAAAATATTAAAGTGCAGCCAACAGAACCTAAGTTTGTATTGGCTGCACTTTACATTTTATCTCGGTTCTTATTGACTGGAAACGCAATGGGATAGGTCATGTCAATATTATTGATAGTAGTAATAGTAACAGTACTAGTAGTAGTAGTAGTAGTAGTAGTAGTAGTAGTAGTAGTAACAGTGACATTCATGATAGAACACCATCTCCATATCAAACTGCAGT
This sequence comes from Coptotermes formosanus, assembly GCA_013340265.1. NCBI lineage: Eukaryota > Metazoa > Arthropoda > Insecta > Blattodea > Rhinotermitidae > Coptotermes > Coptotermes formosanus. Next base: position 15,923 of record BLKM01001673.1, on the reverse strand, counting down.
ACCCCACTTATTACTGCCACATACGTACATCTGATACAGCAGTTGATGGCAAGCAATATTTTATCACAGACATATCTGCTCCACTTTATAGACAATACATCGTGTGACGAAATCATGAATAAATTCATGAAGCCTGTGAACCAATTAACAACCTCACAAGTTGCAGATAGTCTGCTTGCTGCATAAGGAACAGAAGGGCACGATGAAGTCTTCAGAAGTACGCCCACTGGCACGTTAGTAAGTGCAGCAAGTCACAGACTGTTAACTGCTACGGGCAGACAGAAACTGCAGCCATACGAGGAAATCAGTGGAACATCAGCATTTTAGCCAGGTGAAATTCGAACTGTTCAAATCAGACAGAGCATCCTTAGAAGGAAGCCGGCGCATGTTGAAGAATTAGTGCAAAAGTCTACACACTCAAAACTCTCTAAAATATAACAGATTACGGTAATAATAAGTAATACGCATTATGCGTAGCATTTCCCCAGCTAAATTCAAAAGTGAAAAGTCTCATAGATAGTGGAGTAACGAAAAGATTATCCTGTTGTGTATGTCACACGTACATTTGTTTGTTTTATAAATGAATTCAATCAAACGCACGGAGTAAATAATATCAAAATTTCTTATTACGTTTCGGAAGCCGGCTTTGCTTCCGTATTCAGGAAAAGGAAAGCATTTAATCTTGTAGACCCCTCAGAACTACGGCACGCAGTGAACGAGAATAGCTCTTTCTAAGGGGTCCACCAGATTAAATGTTTTCGTCTTCCTGAAGACGGAAGCAGAGCCGGCTTCCGAAACGTAATACTATACTGAAAGTTAAATGATGGACAACGTGCAAAGAAAGATAAATTCGGTAAAAATGTTCGGCCCTTTTTAAAGAAGTGAACTAAAGAACACCTTATGTGGAGATCACGTGCGTCCATGCGTCGACAGCCTATCGGTCCGCTTGTGTGTCAACTAGTATCACTTGGTTTGTCTCGACATTGTAGGAGTTCTTTACAAAACTTGTGTCGCGCAACCGCTAGTTCCTGAAAATCGCCTCACTCCCTGACAGGTACATTTTACCAAAAGGTGTGAATGAATTACAACTGCACTTTTCTTATTTGGGGCCGCGGTGGCGCAGTTGGTTGAGGCACTGCGCTACAAACCGGCAGGTCGCGGGTTCGATTCCCAATGGTGTCAATGGATTTTTCATTGACAATAATCCTGTCGGTCGCACTATGGCCGTGGGGTCGACTCAGCCTCTAACAGAAATGGGTACCAGGAATATTTCCTGGGAGGGTAAAGGCGGCTGACAACCTTACCACCTTCAAGTGCCGATTGTCTAGACATCTGGGAGCCTCGACCTACTGGAACCCTGTGGGCCTGTCCAGGCCTGTAATGGGACTGCTTTACCTTTTTACTTTTCTTATTTACCGGCCAATTTACCATAAACTTGTACAGCAAAAGCCACACCTTATTTAGGGAAGTAAATGAATTTGCTCGTACTGTACATACTTACTGCCCGATTTGGATTAAATTCGGTACAACAGATCAGCATGTAATGCTGTTCAACACGTGTGACTTTCATGCAAATTGTTTCACAGAAGACCGCACTTTCCTTATGGTGGTAAATGAACTTACATTTACGCGCGTACAATGTAAGTAAACAACGCCTTAGTAATGTCTGTGTTCTGCGTCACGGAGTCTACACCATTTGCATTGCTCTGTAGTTATATGTAAAAGGTAAAATTTTCCCCGTCCACCACGAATGTATATAGAAGAAATAGAGGTATGGCTCCACTCATTCTTAACCTCGGCACTGTACAAAAGTCAGTGTGCGAAATTCATAACTTAGTGACCGCTGATATAAGCAGGATGCCGGGGAGTCTGTAAGGCAGTTGTATACCGATTTTCCTGTCCGCAAAATAAAGAAGTACGAAGTGTTACCCGAAAGAGACGGCTGGCAACTTTCTGCGGTGACCACACACACACACACACACACACACACACACACAGGTGCCGGCCACACTTAGCACACATACCGGCTCGAAAGGGGGCCACCGCTGTCCTTCAGGTGTGAACAAGAGGACGAACAGAGCCTTAAAATGAATGGAACATCTGCAGGAGAGCAAGATGCAGATACACGCGCTGTAGGACAAAAAATAGGAAGAAAAGATTAGAAAACACTCATGCTCGGAAGCCGTCAGATGGTCTTAAGTGGACTTAATTATCCACTGAGGCTTTTCAACCTCCTGCTCACAATCCCTCGGTTTAGAAATTCTTTACACGCTTCTTGGATTACTTAAATACATTCCGTATGCTGCACAACTGAAAAGTGACAAAATTATAAGATATTTAAGAGGGGGGGAAAAAATGCGTCAGACAAAACACAAGGACGGAATTATAACCTATTTTTAAGATGTGAGATTTGATGTGATGCTGTGTCGCTGGGCGAGTAGTTTCCGACGTTTCGAAAGATCGTTAATACCCTCGTCTTGTCTTCAAATTCAGTGCATGACCCGGAAACTGAAGGCAGTAAAACACTGTGAAAATTCGAAAACTATTAGCACTAAGACACAGCGCCAAATCCCTGAAAACGTGTGTCTAACTTCAAGATCCTGTAACTTACAAGGAAAGACTGCAGGAAAAAATGAGAAAGCCCAGTTCAGACAGCCGGTTTTGTGGCCAGGTATTTAGATTTGCAGTTTCCAGAACAGAGAACAGGCATGTCAACCCCCCTGCTAGAACTATCATGACTTTACATTATAAAAGCTGACAGCTACTCGCAAGTCTTCGTTCTTCTGGGATGTTGTAGTTTACTGGTAGTTGGTTAAAGACGTTTCGGGACAACATATCGGTCCCATTTTCAAAGGTCAAGTTCAAAGGTCAAGCAGCCCATTCTTCTTGTACTGCTGGACCATTGAAGATGGGACCGATGTTGTCCCGAAACGTCGTTAAACAACTACCAAAAGATCAGCGTAACATCCCAGAAGAGCGAAGACCTCAACTACACAGCGGCGAAAGCCTCAAATCTCGCAACTATTTAGAGAATCTCAATTCTACTGAATTTAAACTCACGTTTTCCAAAACTAATTCTAAATATGTAGTCGGAATAGCAACCAGGACATGGTCTGTGGCGATACAGCCAAAGCAGTTCGATTCTGGGCATAGGCAAAAGCTGTTTCTCTACACCAAAACGTCCAGACCTGCTACAGGGCCCACTCAAAAACTCCTACTCGAACGTTATCGGGGAATTTTCTCCCGGCGGTAAAACGGCCGGGGCGTGAAGATGCCCATCAAGTTCCACCCAGTGCCGAGGTTAGGAATAAGTGGAGATATGCCCCTGCTCTCCCATATGCCTTCGTGGCATGCGCACGAAAATTTTACCATCTCTGTAATTAAGGTGGGATGACAGATTAGGTTTACAGTATCGCTAATATTTCATTATGACGAAAGCATGTAAATAAAAAGGTAAATGTAAAGATGAATTTCATCTTAGGCCAGGCCACGAAGGGCCAGAAGGCCCTCGGCGTTAAATGGGGGTGGGTAGAAAACGCCACGCCCCGGAAAGCTTTACCCCCGGGAAAGAGACCCTCTACCCATTGTACAGGAGGCTGGGTGGGCCCCAGGGCCGGTCTGGGCAGTTGTCGAAAATTTCCCCCCCACGGGGATTCGATTCCAGGGCCACCCAGGCTGTAGCGTAGTCGCTACACCGACTACGCTATCCCGGCCCACAGCACGGAAATAATCCCATGTTGTCAGGTGGTAAAGCAAGATAATTTCCGGTAAATTACTGTCACCTGTGCAGCTGCATTGCGCAGTCTCGACATACCGCCTTCAGACATTATAACTGTGTCTTCGACAACAGTGTTATATGTAACTTCGATATTTTTCATTCCGTGCGCGATTCTTACAAGCCATCACAGTTTACCAACAAATGCACCTAACAGAATTACAGACTGTACGTAAGTTTTAAAAACTTACGTACAGTCTGTAATCCTGTTATGAGTATTTGCTGGTAAACTGTGGTTGACACTGTCATGGTTCTGCTTTGTGAAGCCTGCAATACAGGAACAGAGAAATCAGGAAATGTTTCTAAAAAGACGTAACATTTCTGCGAGACTTCCTTGCAACTCGGATATCAAACATTCTATACATGTAAACAGCTGTCTTACCATCAGGCGCGTCATATAAATGCATGTGTAGGTTTCTCTTCGATCATAAAACAGCACTTCCGTAACCGCGTTAATAAAAATCTGTATTTGTTACGCAATGTTAAGGTTTCTCCATATATTACACACCAGTCTCAGCAATTCGCCTGACTTTTAAAGTTTCTTTCGTGGTGAGAAAACTGAGGTGAAAATGGCGTGGTGAAGTAGCGTACCTGCAGGTTTCTCAGATGTCGATAGCTAGAATTACTGACGGACGGACGGACGGACAGACAGACACAACTGTTCCATCACAGTGCTCAATATAAACAAACAAACACATACAAAGCAATAACCAGCAAACACACCAAGCCCCCTTTCCTACTCCACAAATTTCTAACCCCACACGATTATTAATCTCAGGCCTATTACTGTTTTTTGTGAAGAACTTACTGAGTATAAATTCTAAATTATTTTAAGTTTGTCAGATATAATTTCAGAGTTGATCATCGCCGCCATATTCTGAACTGGCAAGATGAAAACAATAGTCCACCTGTAATAGAGAGGCTAGGTATTTTTGTGACGTACCGCCGCATGAAACGTCAGGTGTCTAGATCCAATTGTTAATTACCAAATTATACCTAATTCTAAAGAAAAAATTCGCACTGTTGCCATGTTGTTTACCGCATAAAATAAGTCTGCAATATGTATACATAAGGAAGAATGCGACCAGGGGTCACTGAAATGACGCCACACGTACGAGGTAAATTTATCAATTCTAAATTAAGGAATCAACAATGGTCTTTTAAATATATATAAACGCTAAAAATGTCTCTTATTGTTGAAAATAATAAAACCCATCTTCCCCCATCCAAGATTTACAGGTCTATATTCTACGTAATACATTTAAATAAAATATAACAATGAATGTGTTGGTATAATGGGCATTTTATTAAGGTTTTTAATTTATCTTTTCCGAGGCAAACAAAAGAGAGTTAATATGCCCGAACTGCTACTCCGCGCGTGCCTTTTTACCTCCGTCTGCTTTATGTTTAGATCTCACTCGTCAGTTGCGTCGATTCATTGCCTGCAGATACACGCCTACTGCCGACAGAGTTAAACACACAAAATGTAATGAGGCCTGCAAATACGTGGCGAAGTTCATATATTTGGGAACGAAACTAATAAATGAAAACTGCAAGCATGAAGAAACTAAGAACATGTTACATTCGGGGAATTGCTGCTAACAATGTGTCCAAAATCTTTTGTCGTATCGACAGATAGTACATTTCAGTTGATATAACTTTATTACTGTATTAAATATTTACATATAACTAAATACACGTACTGTTTCGGCTTCTTTTATTCAAGCCATCCTCACATCTAACTTGCAAGAATGTAAAATAAACTTGTTACTTCACATCTACTGTGTATATATCAGAACGAGATCTCAAAACTTAGACAGGTAAGTGGAGTATGTGAATGCATAAGATATGAGTTGTTTAACAAATAACATATCAAGCTACCAGTCGAACTGCCTATATGAAATGTCACAAGGCGTGTCATTTGTGCCAAATGCTGTTAACTTTAAAACATATAGGGTATTGATTAAACCTTGATAACAATCCATTATAATTAGTGTAGAACAACAGTGGTTCATGGAAGTTGCTAGAATACGGCATTCATTAAACCCGTGTTTCAAGCAGTGTGTATGTTTTGCAGTGCTCCTAGTCAATGTACATAATTACACAGATTTTAATACTTTCCATGCCGTGTTGGCAATTCAATGTCTGATATATTAACCAACTCCAACACAATGTACAACAGATATATTTAAATTTAAGATTTTAAGTTTCAAATCTTAAATTTAAATAAATCTGTTGTACATTGTGTTGGAGTTGGTTAATATACCAGACAATTACACAGATATCTTGTAATATTACTAGTGCAGTGTACAAATATCCAGCAACACTGAACACATAGCACTTCGCTAACTGCACGTCAATATATGTCAGATATTGTCTGAAATGTAAGGGATCAAAATTTTCCATGCCATTCCTATGCTGAACAAGGGGAGTAATTTTCGATTAGTGAAGCAAAAGTCATATGACATTAATAAAATCTGACGCTGTTACCTACTGTGAATGTTCTGGTATGTCAAGTTTCCGATGGACAAGTGATGGGACGATGATGTGCCGAAGAACAGCGGTTATTGGTATAAAACGTACTCAAGGAACTGTAGTTGACCGTAGCAGGTAATAACTTGCTGTCTCATACTGGTTTCCGAAGTACATGTGCACATACTGGTGGTTGGTTCTAGACTGTCGGGTTATGCTGTGACGCACAGATAGAAGGGATGTCGCGCAACAGGGTGTTAGTTAAATTGGGGTGACTTAAATTATAGCATCGAAGAGTGGATTAGGAAGCATGATGTGTTTATCGTTACTGTGCCATCTTTGGATGCTTTATGGATACGGACATTTTTGACATGCTCATGTTTCCCCATACTAACATGATATCTTCCATTTTGCCAAAAGAGCGTCCATTGTATGGTCACGTTTGGCGTGGTTTTATTTGCCGCAACTATTCTTAAGGGTTCCGTAACGTTTATTTTTTGTATTCCGTACCGAAGGTATGTCCAGTTTATCCTATGTGCCCCACCGGGAAACTGGGGCATTTCGTTTTATGTACTTAATATTCAAATACGCATCCTGATTTTATTTAATACTTAAAATTTTTTCTATAGCTGCATTGGTCTACATGTGGTTTAAGGTTTGTGTTTTTATATTGTCTATCCACATATGTAAATTTAACATGCTTTGTGTTTGATCTACAGTAATCATTGATTTTAGAATTTCATTTTTTCAGGGGTATTAGTTCATTAATTTGTAACTCAAAATTGCTCATTACTTTGCGTATTACGGAACTTTTTTTAATGCCGTCATTATTATTCACAGGGCACTGCATCATTCTGTTTATTACGTATGTGACTGTGATTTGGATAAATCGTCGTCCCTCACCTTTTCTACCTACTCGCAGTAAGTGTTGAGGTTATTGATTTTCACTTGATCACACCCAGACACATACCACAGTCGGTAGGACTCCTCTGGACGAGGGATCGGCCCGTCGCAGAGACCTCTACCTGACAACACAAACACTCACAAGAGACAAACATCCATGCCTCCCGTGGAATTCGAACCCACGATCCCAGCAAGCGCTCGGCCGCAGAACTACGCCTTAGACCGCGCGGCCACTGGGATCAGCGATTTGGATAAATAAGTGGGTATAATAGTGTCGGTGGCTTTGGGTTTGCAAGATATTGAAATATGTAATTCTTTGAACTTAACATTACACATATTCTGTAAAATAGAGGTGTTGACTTGTACGTATATCCAACAAACTGCACACGTGAAATTACGTGGAAATAAATACAAGTGAACCTAATTCTTCGTTGCTGTTAGGAATAGTAAAATGTAAGTAAGAATTTCGCAATTGCTGTGCAGCGTAGACTGCACAGTCTACATTTCGTTCTTAGGCGCGTTCGCAAAATTGCAAAAAGCTTCGCCATATCTCTCAGTCCTCATATCTGCCCGTCAGTCCACCGCATGGAACAACTCGGTTCCCACTCGACGGATTTTCATGAAACTTGATACCTGAGGATTTTTCGAAACTCTGTCGAGAAAATTCAAGTTCCATAAATATCTGACAAGAATAACTTGAAGTACCATTGTCCAGTGAACGGCAGGCTTTAAGAAGCCTGTTCCACATTACGCACGCAGGCTGCACGGTCTGTTTGCAATGCAAGAAGCCAGTAGAAGTATGTGGAATACGTACAGTGACCACTGTAGGAATGCAAACAACATCTGTGCCCTGCGTTCAGGAATATTAATGAATACTTTCACTGAGATATAACAATTAAAGGACATGCAGTAGCACTTGCCGCAACCAATGTCATGCCACAGAATGCATTCCAACACACCTGATTACTTAAGAGAATTAGAACTCTCTGCTTTCCACTTGGCTTCGTCATGCGTAAACAAAACAGTTATCAGAACCTGCAGGTTCGCACCGCCAATGCCAAGTGGAAAAGTGGACAAACAGAATTGAGGTTGGTGTCTCCTGAGGTGTGACGCCTAATGGTTTGGTATAAGGCAACTATTATATCCAGAGAGGTTAAGGCGGCCTGAGCCTAGGCCTGACAATCTTACCGCCTTCATGTGCCGACTGTCTAGAAATTCCGGAAACCTCATCCTCCAGTAGCTCTTAAGGGCCCATCCAGGCCTGTAATGGGATAGCTTTACCCCCATATTTTAGAAGGCAACTATTTCGGAGACACATGTTACATCTACGTTCAAAGATGAAGTTCAACCCTAAAGATGAAAGCAGTATATTCCTCCGAAACAATGAGAATATTCTATCAGACAACACGGCGTCACGTTACAGACTATTCTTAATATTCACCGGCGTGAAGAACTCAGATTTCATGAACCAGCATTCATTTCAAGAGCACATGTTCTCCACGTGTACTCTACTCATCAAAATTTTATGAAGGAAAAAAGTCTGTTTATTGCCACAAACTCTGTAAACCAAATGCAGACTATTTAACGTTAAACCTGCTGGTAAATATTCCTACAGTAACCGCCAGGCTTTCACAGGTTAACCTTTTAAAGCCTAGCGGTAACTTTACGTACCACCAGGTTTAACATTCAAAAATTCTACGTGGTGCCCACATTGTGTTTATGTGTTTTGTACGGATCTCAGAACAAACAGCAACTTTTGCCTTATAAAACATTAAGAGACTGGTTTTTATAACCGAAGTGGAGAGTGTTTACAGCGCGGTACGCACTGAATCCTTATATAAAACAGATACGCTTCGTCTTTAAAGGGTTAAAAGAAGCCGCGCTACCACAGGAGCTGAATACAATTTCAAGCAATTCCCCACCCCGTACGTACTCGCAACAGTGGCAGACTACTGTCAGCGAACTGCAACCAGCAGATTCCTGCTTCAGAAGCTGAGAGTTGCTCAGCTGGTCATGAATCGTCCCATGTATCGTCAAACACGAAGATTTACTGACACTTTCATACGAGCCTCCACCATTGGCTTGACAGGGGTGACCACAATGCGGCTCGCTTTAAGTTTTCTGTAGAAAATAACGTTCAGGTAGTTCACATGCACACGAAGCTGACCGCGATCAGGGCGTTTTAAAAAACTGTAAAAGAAATATGCGGACGGACAAAGAGTACTGTTTTGTCCGTCCGCATATAAACAACCTACGTGCTGCACATGGTATACCAGGGATCCACCACAAAAGAACGCCTAAAATTTGTCCAACTTTTATATATATTTTACATTTTTAACATGTACTTATATTGTCAGTTTAATTCGTCTAATTATGCTCTCACCAGGAGTTCCTGATGATGATCCCAGGAGAGGATCGAAACATGTTGGACTAATAAATAATTCTTGTGATTTATTATATGAAAATAAACTAACAAGAGTGCATTTGTTTGTTTAGCGTTGTATGCTGATCAACAGCATTGCATCATGTGGATAATACGATATTTAACGTACTTCCCATGGCGTCGGATAGAAACAGCACTATCAATATTAATCTTAGCCTTCACCCTCAACGGTTCAAGATTCTTCATGGACCTTCAAGCCTTGAGAACGAATGCGATACGTTCTTTCGAAACGTCGGAAACTATTTATCTACGAATGCAGTATCACAACCCAGAAGACCGAAATCCTAAAATGTCTTGCTTCAACAGCCAGTATCACGAAACAGGCCACAGCACGCCAGTGCGGGTACACAGTCGCGGGTCTACATTCCGCATTTGAAAACGTTATGACCTATAGTGTCAGTGCAACGGACGCAATCAATTCTGTTACAATATTCACGGGTTGACAAACACCTCATGTCCTTACAACTAAACGTCAAGAAATGTTATTAAAGTTTAATTGCTTTACTGACATTGCAGTTCTTTCTTTTTTACAATTACATAACATGCATGACGCATGTCATGGCAGTTTGATCGCAAACTGTCACACCGTCGCTGTGTAGTGTTGCGTCAGCGAGCGGCACCGTAGACCGGAGCTGAACACCATCACAGGCAGGATACGAAGCACGCTCCTGTGCAGGCAAGCATTACGGCCAGTAATACAGCTTCAGTCTTACCGAGCACTGCATTAACCCTTTAAATACGAAGCGTATCTGTTTTATATAAGGACTCAGTGCGTACCGCGCTGTAAACACTCCACTTCGGTTATAAAAACCAGTCTCTTAATATTTTATAAGGCAAAAGCTGTTTGTTCTGAGATCCGTACGAAACACATAAACGCAATGTGGGCACCACGTAGAATATTTTAATGTTAAACCTGGCCGTATGTAAAGTTACCGCTAGGCTTTAAAAGGTTAACAGAATTAACGTTAAAGAGACTAATATTAGCATGATAAGGCAAAGCAATCCCACTCCAGAAGTTTCGAAAGAACATCCTGAATTTTCAATTACCCCCTACACAGCGTAACATCTGAGAAGAAGAGTATCATCAACAACTACGCCACTGCGACGTCCTTCACAATGTGTGTAAACGTCTGTGTTAAGACTGTACCAGGTATTGTACTCAACTGTAATTAAATTCTTATTCAGCCCTCGCGTTCCTATGATATGTGTCATTAATAAGCTGAATAATAGACGCAGTAAATTCTGATCCACCGTATGCATGCAGCCCTCATACTCTAATTTACAGAGAACTCTGGGATTCCAGTGACGTCAGAGATCCTGACAGTTTACGTCACAACAAGGAAGGGACTGGAAAATCGCTGGAATGGGGGGGGGGGGGTCTATACAGAATAAAACAACTTCTCGATTTCTTTATTAAATATTTCACTTCACTGAAGGCGTTAAAATATGTTCGCAGTTACAACATCTAGAATTATCCACTCTGAACACGTTATTATTGCACTTGTGTTTATTTATTCCCCAACTCTTGACGAAGTTAAAATGAAATAAAATTTGCAGAAAATTTCACTTACGTCCCGACATGTTTCGGCGTGTTAAACACGCCATTTTCAGGGAAACCCTGAAAATAGAACACACAGAAGTACACAGTTCCAGATTAAAACCGTTGGCACACCACATTGTGGCACCACATAGTAAGATACAACACCTTACTACTACATAACATCTTACTATACGGTGTCATAAACTCGTGCGCTAAAAGTTTTAATTTCGATTTGTGTACTTTTATGTGTTCTGTGTTCAGTGTTACCCTAACGGCGTGTTTACCACACCGAAACACGTCTGGACGTACGTGAAGTTTTCTGCAAATTTTATTTCATTTTAATTTCGTGGAAAAGTTGGGAAGTAAATACAAACTATTGTTCGAAAATCCAGTTACGTTTCCCAAGCTAAATCCAGAAAAGACGCTCCGTTTAGTCGCATCAAAAGCAATTTTTTTTATCAAGAAAGTTCTTAAAACTTTCGGACTCACTGCCAAATTAACTTGCACAGAAGCAGTAAAAAAACGCACAACAATATTCATCATGTGACGATAGGTTTCCAGACTTTATCCATCGTCTGGACAATAATATTAAAATATTAAAAATATTACAATATTAAAAATCACAACGTTTCGGAAGCTGGCTCTGCTTCCGTCTTCAGGTGAATGGAGAGGGAGAAGAGAAGAACACCTTCTCCGAAATGTCGTGATTTTTAATATTGTAATATTTTTAATATTTTAATATTATTGTCCAGACGATGGATAAAGTCCAGAAACCTATCATCACACGAGGCTATACACCATCGTCAAAACCTTTTAGAATTCATCTAACAATATCCATGCTTCAATTCTTGCTGATCAAATGCCACGTAACGTTAGGGACACAAAGAATTTCAGTCTCTTGCTCCTTAAGAATTATAACCGCATTACTGTCTAAAAGCAAAGAGGGCCGTACCATAACAAATCGTGTGTAAAATGACGTAAAAGACGAATACCACTTCCACATTACAGATTCTCACTTCACTATACGTTGAAAAGTAGCTCCAGCAACCGTCACGAACTTGTATACGTTGGGTCCCCTCTCACTGAATACTGCCAGAGTATCACATCCCCAGTACAACTCCTCCAAACGTGTCAGCCGAGTACGATGTATTAGAAAGTCCAGAAGAAAAGTATCGTCACCAGTCAATACAACCGACAATTTTCTCACATTAACGAAGCGGCTCAAAATATACCGTCGCGCAAGACGTTCAGTTATGTACACTTGAAAATTACGGACAAATGAAAAGTCTGGAACGGGCAGCAAGTAGGAATAAACACCGCGATAATTATCAGGCAATATGAGGAACACAGGCTGGCTAAAGAACAGGTGAAGGCACTTTACTGAGCGGCAGTTCTGACTAAGGAAAGTAAGTTTCGTGCCAAAAACGTCAACGAGCTTTAAGCATGTCAGTTGACTGCCCAGTGCTGTCAACAATTCTTCTGCATTGGAGAAAAGATACCGTACCAAAGCGAAATTCTTTAACTGATTTAAATATTTCAGTGGCGTCAATGAGCACGACGGTACTACGTCACAGAGGAAAAGCGATGTAAGGTTGCAAAACTTGCAAATTAAGTTGATGTGTTCGAATCTGGCATCCGTACAGCCGAATGACTTCAGCTGTTCTGAACGACCTGCCGGATGCTTTCGACGAAACTCCTCCACTAATGCCTCATCATTCGCCTGCGATGAGGCTCCCGTACATGTGGGAATATCTCCAGTGTTCTCCGCAGATAATTTTTGAGATGGTACAATGCCAACAAGCCAGCATAATATCTCCTTCAGTTCATCACCGGATAACGGGCGGAGTAAGCTTAAATTCAACTCCTCCAGACACTCAAATCTTGAAATTAAATTTAAAATACTCGAACGATTAATTCTTTTACCACCCAAACTCAAACATCTTATTCGCTTGCACTTGTTAGCAAGGGTTTCTATATCCCTGTCTACATAATTACGAGTTGAAAATTCCTCCAAAGTGTCTTTAAAGCCCTCAACGTCCAACGGTACATTAGCCAATGTCGCCATCTTTCATAGTCTCAGCACTTTCATACCACGTAATAATGGCAACGCCCTGTACATTATGTCACCACTAACATCCTTATAATAATCAAGCAGTGTAGGGTGCCAATTATCACGGATGAAATCAAGGCACTTTACTGACGGATGTATTACAGCTTTAATAACATGAGGAGCTATTTCTTCGCAGGCACTTCTAAACCTTCCATCTTTAATCAGATTAGTGTAACATACACTGACGCGGCTGATTATTCTGAGCGTGACATCTCCGGCGACATCTCGCGGCATATGACAGGTCACATATACTTGCAGGCGGCCGCACGGCACCTGATAATGATGATACTTGCCGTCGGGACCTCTTGTGTACCTGGTGTCAGTGGTAAGGTGCTTCATGAAATCTGACACGTAGTCACACGCTGCCTCGATTGACCTATTGAAAAGCGTCTCACCGTAAGCAAGGCTCTCCATTCTGGAAAACGAAGAAAAGTTTCTCAATTCTATTAACGTTTTAAAGCCTAGCAGTCACTTTATATACGACCAGGTTTAACATTAAAAAATTCTACGTGGTGCCCACATTGCGTTTATGTGTTTTGTACGGATCTCAGAACAAACAGCAACTTTTGCCTTATAAAACATGAAGAGACTGGTTTTTATAACCGAAGTGGAGAGTGTTTACAGCGCGGTACGCACTGAGTCCTTATATAAAACAGATAAGCTTCGTCTTTAAAGGGTTAACAACACAAACCACACAGTCACAATATCTATGAGTCGCCTTACTCTCATACATAGAACAGGGGCTAATGTCCCCTTCGCCGTGATGACTGTCAACAGGTAGGGGAGTTTTGGTAAATAGTCTGATTATTGAAAGAGGACAATCTCGCGGGTTTGCGAAATTTAGTTTCGGTGACTGTTCTTGGATAAGTCTCAGCAGACGCGTACTTTACTGCCTCAAAACCAGTGGTGTTAAGTTGAGCCGCGGGAGCTTCAGGAGTTACGTGCAGTCTGCTTACATCGCCAGGATTTAACAATATTTTGCATGAAGACTGATTCATTTGTCTCTCTGATGTCGAAATGAAAGTTGTTCAGCAGAAATTTCTGCACTTCAAGGAATGAATTTCAGAACGAAGTTAAGCTGAACCTAAGGAGTGACAGAAACCATTTAGCACTTTCAAAAACGAATGTGGAACACGCCGGATTCTTAACACGTTCACCTAACTACGGAAAAAAAAAATTGCTTTCTAACCTCTGTCGTTACTGTACAGCTTTGAATCACCTTTAACTAAACCTTAAAGGAGAGTTACCCAACGCCTCTGTGATACCTGCGAACAGAGGCTGAATATTTGGTGCGCCATAGTGAATGCTTTTATTGCTCCTCTCCTGGACACCACTATATCAAATAGCATTTTGTAATTCCATCACGATTTCGAATTTTGACCAATCCTGGCGTTTCGCTCCACGATTTGTCAATCACGTGATACCAATTCACATTAAATGGACCAAACACCCCTGGACTTGGGTTATCTCGAATGACACAATCCATATTTAACGTACAGGGGGTTGTGGAAGAGACTATATTCAACGTGTAGAAAGTGGACTGCCTTACTTCATGTAAATGTGACGAAAGAAAGACTTTCAGTGCAAACACAACAAAAGTAAATTTGCCTAATAAATAAATAAATAAACAAATAAATAAATACGTAGTAAGTTCAAATCTATCGCGCCAGTTAAAGTACGAGATGTGCACTGTAAGAATGTAGTACTAATTACGTCGTCTTCTGCATGAACTTAAATTACTCCCAAAACCACCTACTTAATATTAGCAATACATGTTGGTCTATACGAAGTTTCAACACGGGTTGGAATACCACAGTACCAATGCTGTCCGATACTTTAAACCGGACAGTTTCTCTGCCTTTGAAGTAAGTTCTCAAGACATCTGAGCTTTTATTAGCCATGTGAGGACTTCACAGAAAGGCCGTATATTGATGCCAATAGGCACCTTTGCAAGACAGTATGTGCAAGCGTTTGGAAAATTTTTAGAACTTGGTTTCTCGAACTGTGGTACGCATCCAACTACAGAGAAAATTTCTGACAACCTGTGATTTACAAAATGTGCCACAGTAGAATGAAGAAACTGTGAACATTTGAACAATCCATCAGATATGAGTACTGTTATAACAAACTTCAATTAGTACGCTGTTTGCAGTGTCATGTAAATCTGGGACAATCTGTACCACTGCATTCCAGCGCTGTTAAGTACCACGGTCCTTTTTTATTTAAATATAATTTCCCAGTATGCTGCACGATAAAAATTACAGTCCTTGGCTGTATATATAGAGGAAGTAGCCTACTTAATAACAGTATTACAGACGATATAACTGCAGAAAATGAAGTCGAAGCTTATTCTTCCGAATGACACATATATTTGAAACACAACGACGTGTGTGCTGCTCGTGTTGTTTATTCAGTGCACAAAACACAGTTGGGTCACGTGACACTAAATGTCTAACATGTTGCCTCTCGTGTCAACCGACTTCTGAGTCAGACTGTATATGTCTGCAGACAACTTGGAATAATCCACGCGGAAAAAAGCTGTCCACGGCCCACAGATTGATAACCACTGTCATATACAAATAACTTTCACGACTCACGACTCCAGATTTCAAATCTACAACCTTCGGGCCTTGCATTATTTTCAGACACATGTACACAACTCAGTCTGACAACACACAAA
>BLKM01001672.1:0-13723 GCA_013340265.1 Coptotermes formosanus | reverse complement strand
AAATTGCACACACACAGATTATTTCTTATACAAATTGCACACACACATATTATTTCTTATACAAATTGCACACACACACAGATTATTTCTTATACAAATTGCACACACACAGATTATTTCTTATACAAATTGCACACACACAGATTATTTCTTATGCAAATTGCACACACACAGATTATTTCTTATACAAATTGCACACACACAGATTACTTCTTATACAAATTGCACACACACAGATTATGCATGCGAGATCCCGAGTGCTGTCTTCAGGATTTTGTTCGAGCAGTCGGCGCTAAATCACAAAGGAGCTCTTAAAAGATATCTACGTGTGTTTATGATCTCCACACAAAATTTCACATTGACAGATTCAATGGTTTGTTAAGCCTACTGTTTTATTGTGTGTTTACGGTTTACTCAGCCACGCTGTCAGGCACTGGTTACTGTGATCGTGAGGAAAGCTAAATACCTAATAGGTGACACGCATACGTCACATCATTTTACATTACAAAATATGACTCAACGAACATTTTTATCACATTACCGTCGTTCTCCTTTTTAAACTGCACGCGGTCGCCATGTTACCCTTACGGTTGGTAGGAAATTAACCCTTTAAAGACGAAGCGTATCTGTTTTATATAAGGAATCAGCGCGTACCGCGCTGTAAACACTCTCCACTTCGGTTATAAAAACCAGTCTCTTAATGTTTTATAAGGCAAAAGCTGCTGTTTGTTCTGAGATCCGTACAAAACACATAAACGCAATGTGGGCACCACGTAGAATTTTTTAATGTTAAACCTGGTGGTACGTAAAGTTACCGCTAGGCTTTAAAAGGTTAAACAATCTCCGACCGAACAATGTCCACACCAAGCATCATGACAACAGGTAAGTTTGTTCGGACGGCATTGGGTGAACAGACGGCGGGTCACACTGACAAATATGATACACAAGACATTTTACCATGAATTCTGGTCACTTGTAACAGTCAATGTTGGCCGAGCGGAAACATGGCGACAGTGATCGTCCCAGCTGTAAACGAGGGCCGCTGCGTTACCGGCAGGTCGAACAAACAACCGTGAAGGTATTTCGCTGGAGAACCAGATGGCGCAAGGCTATACTCTTTCTCAGCTGGGAATGTGTCACGTCCACTCGTCTACCTCCCGCCGCACTTTCCCAGAGTAGGGATAGACAACAGTGGTACAGTCATCACTCTTGCTATCTTCTGCGGCTGCAATGCGTCTGCGCGATTCCAGGAAATATGCACCACAGGTCTTGTAAGACAATCCCAACATAATTGTCTACGGGCTTAGCAAAAATAACGAAAAATAAACTTAACCATAACAACGGAAAATCACATCTATTCACTCGCCTGCCTTACCATCCATCTATCCATCAGCTCACGTTTTGTTGCAGCTATTTTTATTAACAAACAAACACAAGCAAGCAAGCAAGCAAGCAAACAAACAAACAAACAAACAAACAAACAAACAAACAAACAAACGGATTGTTTAGTCATGCATCACAACAGGACGTCTAACCCTAAGATTTGTATTAAATATGATACTGTGTGTGCAGGCTGAAAGGACTTATCATCTGCGAAAGGAACAATAGGAAGGCAAGCGGCGCTGACGATCCTTACCGCAGGCCTCAGCGCCGACGGTCACTGTTTGACTATGTAACTGTGCATGTGAACCGTGTCATACAGAGCGGCATTGGATAACGGCCCCCCCCCCCCCCCCGCCCGCCATTCACTACACACTCGTTCGCAACCGCAGTTTCATTTCGAACTCTCTCAACCCGAGTCACTCCGAGAAGCCAGCACGTACTGTACCACGTGTGTGTGTGTGTGTGTGTGTGTGTGTGTGTGTGTGTGTGTGAGTGAGTGAGTGAGTGGGTGGGTGGGTGGGTGGGAGGGTGGGTGAGTGAGTGAGAGTGAGTGAATGGGTGAGAGTGAGTGTGTGAGTGGGTGGGTGGGTGGGTGAGTGAATGAGTGGGTGAGTGAATGAGTGTGTGTGTGAGTGAGTGAATGAGTGTGCGTGAGTGTGTGTGAATGATTGAGTTCAACGTGCTCGCGTACTCTAAAGATAAAACAGGGCACCTGTACTCCCATAATCTACACAGCGTCCAAATGCTTCCGTTTCCACCTTGCAAAGTGTTAACCTTCATATTCCCTTCTTGCACACGAAGATCTCATCGCCTGCCATTTTTTATTTCAGGCTTCCGCCGCGATGTTGATGAGATCTGTGCTCTTCTGCGTTATTACGCGACGTCGTGTGTTGTTTACCGACGTTTCGGGACGACGTATCGGTCTCATCTTCAAGGGTCAAGAGTCCGACTCTTGACCCTTGAAGATGGGAACCATAATTTGTCCCGAAACGTCAGTAAACAATTACCACACGACGCCGTGTAACATCCCAGAAGAGCGCAGATCTTACTTGCTATTTATCTAACGCCGTTTTCAGTAACTCAGACTGTACCAGCGACTGGCTACACGAACGTGAGAAAAAACACTGGAAATGACACTGAAGGAAGGGATCGTGGCCGAATTTAGAGTAGTACTCCGGTATTTTCCTGGAAGTAATAAGGAAAACCACGAAAAATTAAGGGTAGTTGGCGTACAGGCCAAAGTTTGAACCCGGACCCTCCCGAATAGACGTCAGCGCTACAATCCCACGCAGTAGCGTCCACACGTACGTGTTTACTGGCTGCGTACAAGACCGCTTTAAAGCGTCATTCACACACTACGGTTACGCTTACGCCCAGCTAAACGTAAGCTAGAATATTCTGTGCCTGTATTTAAATTAATCTTTTCATACAAACAATCACGATCACGGGCAGCCACTGTTCAAAATAATACCTGTGCAGAAAGTAATGCGAGTACCACCATATCTTTTTAGGCGCGTTCGCAAAATTGTGAAAAACGACTATTAGCTTCGTCATCTGTCTGTCTGTCTGTCTGTCTATCATCGCCGTGTCATCTAGAAAACTTACTGTAGTATGGCAGAATTCAAAAAAAGGCGATTGATGCCACTTGTGGGACTACAGTACTGCTAATAATGCACTGTTAACCTTACAACACTGCACTTCGCTCAATCTTATCTCGTTTCAATCAACAGGCGTTTTAAAACTTAATTTCGTATCCCGAGCTGGCTAAAGTATGAGCGTATGTCAAAAATGATACCGTTAAGAGTTTTGCTTTTTCATTATAAAAACTTCCCCGGGGCTACACATGCCCAGCTCCACTCTGCATCTAAGCATAAAAAATATTAATGACAGGTACAATTCAGTAACATACACGATGAAGAACGTACATACTTAGGACGCTTCGATATAACCTTCTAGAGCAGGGGTCTTCAACCTCTACGTGCTCAACAGCCACATTTTAACCCTTTAAAGACGAAGCGTATCTGTTTTATATAAGGACTCAGTGCGTACCGCGCTGTAAACACTCTCCACTTCGGTTATAAAAACCAATCTCTTAATGTTTTATAAGGCAAAAGTTGCTGTTTTTTCTGAGATCCGTACAAAACACATAAACGCAATGTGGGCACCACGTAGAATTTTTTAATGTTAAATCTGATAGTATGTAAAGTTACCGCTAGGCTTTTTAATGGCAGAAAGATTCGCGGGCCGCATTCACGTTTTACAGAGTAAGGTATGCATTTTATTGCAGGACATGCCCACTAATAGTTCTCTATGTAAACACACATAGGACAGTTTTGTTATTTTATTTATTTATGGTTTATGATTTATTTTTATTATTATTTACTTATTCCCACAAGAATGTTTCTAGAAAATGAATGCATAAGCTATGCCAACTCAGAGGGACTTAGGTTCAATTAGAAAAAAAGATACATATTCAGAATGTAAGTTTTGTTCTCGGTATTGTTAACTGACATGTCTACACAGTTTCACAAGCATAAAAATCTTTCATCCTTAGAAATTCGGCACTGTTTATTTTTCACTAACCTGTCTATCGCCGCTTACTAACTGCCCTGCAAACATTCCCTACTGTAGTCCTGCAGTATTTACCACGACATCAACCGAAATTTCATATACAAAAAACAAAAAATATGTTTAAAATTTTAGTACAAAATTTAAAATATTTCAGAATGGATTTTATTTAACATTTATTTATTTGAACTAAACTTTCTATACCCAAAATTCAAAATTTGTTTGGGGGCCGCACAAAAACATTCAGAGGGTTGAAGATCCCTGTTCTAGAGGACTGAAGTTTTCCGCCTTAAGAATGTTTCGATGCATATATTTTTAACGTTAACACCTTCAAATAGGCATGCATTAGCCTACACAAAATTTCTCTTCAAAATACAAGTGCCAAATATTTCCGCAAACTTTCAAACAGTGGATCTAAATGCAATATGAGTTTAAATTTGTACAACGTACTGGCCTTCCACATTTCTTTACGGTTACAAGCACACGCCCCTTCGAACAGACTCGCATGTTTGTTTTCTTAGTTCCTTGAATGAATTGCTGGCTGTTAATACAGTATATCATGTAGATTTCTTCCGCTGAGCGAAACTAATATTGTAGGATACAGCACGTGTGGCTACTGTGATGCACAATTCGACGAATTATCCAACTGGCTGGAACCCCGTCATTCGGAGATGTCACCACAATCTTGCAGCCTTCAAATGAATCACATTTTTAACAAGGCCCAACAATAAAAAAGAAAGCCCAACAACGATTCCACATGTTCTACTACCTCCGAGATGTTGGTCACTGTTTAACTGTGTACATTATAGTAACCGTCACTGCATGTACTATACAAGTTACCACTAGTCTGAATAAAAACGAAAGGAGAAAACCACAGAATGTCTCCTACTCAATAATCCTTCCATCTTATTTGCCAGCCTGCAAAATAAATCAATTAATAACACCCTAACCAAAAATAATGTTAATAATAATAATAATAACTTCAATTCAATTTTTTATTATTAATATCCTAGTACAACGGCCATACGGTTCAGCACAGAGACAGCACAGCAGCATGAAAGAAAATACCTCAAATAATAAACCGCAAACAAAAACACTTAGAAAACAAATAATAATAATAGTAATAATAATACATTTTCTATATACAATACGTGTCACACGCGCGTCGGCAACAATCGAGAGAAATCCACAGTAGTCTGGGTTAATCACAATAATCGACAGCAATCGATACTAAATGACAAAATGTTCGCTTCGTTTTCTCTAAGAATAAAGAATGGAGTGAGACAAGAGGCCGTAGAGTATGGTGTGAATATTACAGCAGCCCACCACATGACGGACACATGGACAACAAAAATAATGACCTACGTTACTCTCATTCATTAAATCAAATTAGCGAATCTGTCCCAATCAAAGGAGATTCCTGTGTAGGAAAACAAAACTCTCTTATTTCCTGACCGAGTCCCGGAATTTGTTTCAACACGCAGACCTGCCCCCCACGTCGCAGTTTGTACAGCTATACTCGTACAGTTAATCCCTTAAAAAATTTGATGCCGTTGATGTTCCTTGGCTGTCGAAATGGGAGTGCACTGAAACGACAAAATTAATCACCGCTCCATCGGAAGACTTTGACTTCATAACGGGGGCGTTTGATTGCTTTCAGAGTAGTGTAGGTGCATGGCACAGGACGACAGATGGTGTAGCATATCTGATGACAACGGAGCAATATATCTATCACACTGCCTTGCAACGGATGTCTGAATATACTACAATATTTGATCCACTGTCCCAATTCACACTAAATATTTCTCTCAGATATTGTAATTACAGACGCAGCTAGCAAATTTGTACCCTGGTGTGAATATTGAACAGCGCAGCTTCCTTGATTCACGTCACTTGTACAACGGGACTGGGTCAAGGTAATCCCCGGACAGGTAGCGACTTAACACGCAGAAACGGACGATTCGTGGCATCTCGACGGAAACCTTACACATATGAAACACAGCCTCATAATTAAATACGGGTACATGGGGCGTACGTTACAGCAGCAGTACTGCAACTATTTCAAACACATTCTTTTCTCGCCCCGACATACGCAGTTTTGTTAACCGTGTCGTCTTACTGCAACTGCGGTGCAAATTTATGTTCAATTATGACTCGACTGACCGCGTGTTCCTGGAATGGTGCTATCAGTATAAAGCTGTCTGTTAGCTTCGCTTTAGTGAAGCTACGTTCAGAAGAAGCTACGGTAACTGGTAACGTCAGAGACTCCTAGTGATATTTTAATGGTGGGGTAAGTGGCGCACACACACAGTGTCTATTGGTGGATTCAATTCAGCAGGTAAAATTGATCAGCATAATTGGAATTTGCTGCAGCGAAAAAATTTGCTCTACCTCGAAACTTACAGTTTCGGATGGAAGTTAAACACTAGTCCTATCCTTGCTACGTGCAAAATTTAGTGCTGACTTTTACAGGACATTAACTGATATCACGAAGTTCATTCGCGTAGAAAGCTGATTTCAGAAGACATTTTGGACACACTTTCGAACCCCCACTGAATTTGTGCAACAGGGGAAATAACTATTTCTGTATCACTCATTCCACAATGCCCTTTCATTTCGTTTTATTTTTGCTACTTTTATCCTCTTGCTTTGTCTTCTATTAACATTTGTATCAACATAGAGGCCGTTCGAAGCTGAACGCTTCTGATAAGCTGTCGTGAACACTAGGTAACACTTCTTAGTGCTCCGACAGCGGACCTTAAAAATGCTCGGAAAGCTTTGTTTCACATCTCAAAATCATCTTCTTCCATTTAAAGTGCACCATTAATGGTAGTCAGAAACACGTCCCAGAATGCAAGTGTCGTGATGTAATGCCTTACGAGACACCTAACATAACAGTACTTGTTCTACAACCAATGTGGCCATCCGATGCAACACTGACAACACTGTTCAGGTCTTCAAGATGTACACTGGGTATCTTTAGTTTCATGAAACGACACTTGTAAAATGTCTGAACGTGTTGTCATGAACACTTCTAAATAGTCAGATTGCTCTACTGTTGTGTTCAGCCTGATAAAAACACAAACACTGTACCGTTCCAACAGACGAAACCAGTTCACTGCTTGCTGCACGTTTTCCAACGAAATCTTTGGTGTCAGATGACCATGGTACCAAGTGGGTATACTCATTTTTCCGAGCCTGATGTTTGAACTCGACTGTAGTTTCACAGATACAACCCATCCATTACAATAGACTTGGCCTCAAATATGTCAATATCCAGGACCATCTGACTGAATGTTCTCTGCTATATTTTCCGGCGAGTACGGCGCACCTTTCATCGTCACTATTTGTGAAGGTTAAAGTAGCACTTCAGATATGCGTGTCACGTATTTTCACGTACATCCCTCTGATTATAATCATGATGACTATAATCATTACGACTATAATCATGATGACTATAATCATTATGACTATAATCAAAGGTTTGTACGTGCAAGTACGTGACATCTTCTAAAGATATGTCCCTTAGTGGATTTTCTGGAAGACTGAAAAACTCATTCCTCGAAACGAGCATTGACTCACATGCACATACTTCTGTGGCTTTCCGTTCCGTTTTACATCCAACATAGAACAAGTTACGGAAGTTTTTCTTACAGTTTGCATCTTCCAGTTTACGGAAATTAGCCACACTCGGAGCTGGTTTATTAAAATGCGAGGCAAAGCTCGATCTTATTTCGTCATACGTTTAACCACTTCGTCCCTCCTCGTGAACGCATAGGCTTACGACCACCTGAACCACCCACAATGCCGCCCAATCTAACTCATTAGGAACCAACACGCCCAGTGCCATTAAACGGGCTCGGGATTCTGAGACGGCAGCCTGAATTTAAATTTCAAATAAAAAGCAATGACTAGCAAACGCGAATGTCTTATGGAAATGGTTTAATCTGCAAACTAAAATATCTTTTAGGAGTTGTATATTGTGATATATAGCAACACACAAATGTATTTCGGTTGGGAATTTATTCTAGCAGTAACACAAAGACCTTCAACAGGAAACTATAAAAGTAAGCTCCGGTTCAACTGCCTAAGCACAACAGCTTAAACGTGCGGGAAGCAGAGCAAGAAATGTAACAATTCATGTCTCATACGGCGCTAAAATTCATAATAACAATAATAACAATACGCAACGAGCGGCTCCAGGTAAAATTTTCGGGAAGAAAGGACACTAATACCGATTCCATAAATTTACAACTGCCGCCACATTCGATTCCTTTTCATAATTAAACACCGTCATATACGAGTATAACTACAGACTAACAACCGAAGTGCAGGCCATAGCATTATACACAAACTGCATTAAGTATAATGTTAGGGATAAAGTCCAGCCGAGACTGCGAAACGAATAAACTTGAATTTATAGTCAGTGAATCGGGAACACCTACAGACGTACAGAACTACTTAAAATCCACACATAAAATACACCTAGAAAGAGAATATCGGTAAATGTAGCCATCGGGTGGCACTAGACAGGTGCCTTTTGCGTGATATGCATTAACATGTCCCCTACACCCGACCTCACAATCGGTAATGCTCGTCCATACAGAGTCCCATAAAAACATACAAAATGGCTCAAAATATAGATTGTGCATAGTTCATTTGGAGCCTTAGGGAAAGTGGCTTATAAAATTTATAAAAGTGAATGCAACATACACATATTAACTACTGCATTTTAAGTTGCAACGCAGTCTGTCAGAATATTGACCGCATTCACATGGAAGTTCATTTAGGCCTGTGGCCTTCAAAATAAATCAAGGGTAAAGACGAAACGTGAACATGTAAACATTCGTATACAAAAGCCGTATGCCGTACACGGAGACCAATCAAATTATGTCGAAAGACTTGAGATACACACGAGCACGCCTTTCCGAGACTTAAATGGCTCTTAATGTAAACCAAATTAAACCTCAATCATAGAGGCGCGACAGCGTGGACTGTAAATACACCACACTGGGTCTCAAAGACATCAGTGCAGTTCATTCGGTAGCCAAGATGCAGTTACCAAAGGGCGTACATGACAAACAGAACGGGGTGGTTTTCGAACTGCACTGTATCCTTATTTGAAAAGCACCTAGAGATCGCAAAAGAGTTCGAAACTGGATTTTATAATAATTTGGTACGTTTCATCACGTCTTCCTCTGCGAAAGGAAGCATGTAGGCCCTATGGCACATAGTCATCCCAGCGTAAATCATCGTGTTTAAACAGCGGTAAGAGACGTAGGACACATGTAGTAGCAATCACAGCTGTTACAAATGCTACCCGCACACAGCACTATATGTTTCCTAGAATTCCTTGAACTGCAGCTCACTGGAGATGCATTAAACTAGACAGGCCGCATGGGAACTCACAACATCCTGCGCAGACGGCGATCCTGTCTTCATTATGAGTTCACAACACAAACTCGGCTCCTTTGCACGCCAACATTTCAAGACTTAATTATGCTTCCAACTTTCACAACAGTAAAATTAAGTGTTTTATGTAACGGTAACGTCAATTACCAAGGTTATATAGCGTCGGTGATAATGAATGAATGAGTAAGGGGCGTTGCTGGAACGACATTTACAGAGGAAAACCGAAGTACTCAAAAACCAGTCGCAGTGCCACTTTGTCCACCACAAATCCCACATGGACTGGCCTCACACAACACCTTTGTGGTCTTCTTGGATGTGAAGTCGTGTAGCTGGCAACGTTTCGGAGGAACCTGCTGCGTCACTATGTCGTTGCTCACACTGGCTCTCCCATGGAAGCACGAGACACTGAGAACTGAGTCAATGCCCGAGGCTGTCGTGTACTCCAAAGGCAATCTACCTAACCACCATGACGTGTCTACTAGCTTGGCTTTCAAACGCATGAGTTCATTAGCGTGAGTGCTTGATAGCATCACAGATCGAAAACCATTACCCAGCTTGTCCGCATATTAGTTCAAACCTTCGCAAGATAGTGACATCAGACAGGCCTCTGAATACCATCAAACGCGTGTGCTATCCGATTTCTATCATTTAGTTATCACCTCCATTCAAAGTCACGGCCAGTATCATAAATGCAGCCAATGTGCAGACGAAACGTGCTGCCGTGAAATCCAAGCCATTGTGAAGAGTATATACACGCCGTGAGTGGGTAAAACGGGAAATAATGTTCGTACGAAGTCTTATGCACAACTCAAAGCATACTACTCGTACAACACAACACAACACAACAACCAGAAATTTACTGACATTTTGGAGCCTCGTGCTACCTCAGTCTTCAGGGCAGAAATGGTTCTTCTGTAACACAGTTCTAATTGCCACCACCATAAGAACCTCAAATCTCACAAACCTCATGATGACTGAGGATGTCAGTATAATGTGATAATTATCATGAGGTACCAACACGTCACCCTCAACCCCAGCTTGTCCCTGACACTTTCCCTCCACTAGTAAGTATACGCCACAAGCAACTAGAGTTCGGGACCCAGCTTGCCGACACTCTAAGCAATTAGAGCCAGACCTAACCTAACTTACCCTTACCCAACATTTTCGCAGCTTCTGCAGTCGCTGAGCTCAGTCCCGGACTACAAGATCGCGTCACCGATAGCACAACTGGGACACAACCCCACCCGACGTGTCGATTCCTCGGCCGCCAAACAAACACGGGAACAGCGACCATTCTAAGAATTACGACGGCTGAGAATTATTTTTCACAGATGTTTGATACGTTGTTCCGCATTTTCTGAGAATACGAAGTTCAAATGATTAGTCACGAAGTGCATTGGAAAACACGTATGTGGACCCAAATCGGAATAAGCAGGGTTGCGCAAATCCCATGCGCCAGGTCGCCCGGGCGACTAAATTTTGTAGATGGCGCCAAATATAGGGTGCTTTTATCCCTACTTGACCGATAGGCGCCGGCCCCACGCTCTGGCCGACGCTCTGCCAGCGTTGCCTCATATGCTGCGTGTCGTGGACGTTTAACAGTTGCTGACGGGAGCTAGACAAACGATCGGAGTGATGATAACCTTTACAAAGTCTAATAAAAACTCACTAGAGCGTCAGGTCGGCGCTTATCGGTCAAGTTGGGGGGGGGGGGGGTGAAGCCCTATATTTGTGGGTCCTCAGTATGGCACTTGCTTCATGTCACTTTCCTGGCGTCTAGAATGTCAAGGTGGTCCCTAGATTCTTGAGAAATTTGGCACAGCTGGGAATAAATGGATTCCTTACGATGTCACATTTCGATGTCAACGCACAACTAATGAAGATGCTACAACCAGGTTTCTTTTTGAGAAACTCAGAGTCGCTCATCTAGTCAAGAATTTCCCTGATTTTTGTCAATCTGAAAGTTCACTACCGTTTCCACAACAGCTCACCACTCGTCCTTTCCTGAGCCAGATTAATCATATCTACCACCCTGTTATATCCGATTTACGTAAGATCCACTTTAAAATTACTCTCCCACCCACGCCTATGCCCCTCAAGTGGACTCTTTCATGCATTCCTACAGAAATTTTGTATGCGTTTCTCCAGAATTTGTTGTAACCTGAAGTATACTCACGGAGTGTGAGACAAAATAATTGTGTTGGTCCACAATGTGCAATATCTGCGTGGAAAGAAGTAATTCTACTGCCTGTGTTCAATACATGATGCCAGAGAGTTAAAAAAAAATACTCTACCTACAGTTTTCCTGGCGGCGACTTGAACTTGCCACATTTCTTGGCTTTGGGAATTCTTCCTCTCTCCACTCATTACTAGCTTTCTTGGTGGCCGAGTAACGGCTTTTTAGAACGTTCAAAATACCTTAAGAAAGCCACTACGGGTTTTCTGGGAATAAGATAAGACCCATGATTCACAGGTTTCACCTTGCATGATCTAGCAGTTTATAAGAACCCTCCATAACTGTTTCTCAATCGGCGGAACGTGAAATCTAAAAAATACAAACTGACATTACTAAACATAAAACTAAAACGTGTGTAACTTTAAAAATACACTTCATGAAAAATGCTTTCTTATTTCGTGAGATTATAGGTTTTTTTGAATGACTGAAGGAACACAAGACTTAAAGCTGGAGAATGACTGTTCTATGGCAAAAGTACGTCTGAGGGTGGTCAGTTCTGCACATAAACCGTAAGCACCGTACAGAACATCCTAGCATAAGCTCTCGCGTCCCCCAATAAAATAAACTTCTTAAACAAACGTAAACAAGACTGTGATCAACAATCCCAGCGCAACATTTACGTAGCTGCTGTAATACTGGTACTGGAAGCAGACACCCCGTATCTCTCTCGGGATATCATCTACTGTGTAGGTTCTGCTACCGTGTAGGATCCATAGAAATAGACTCAATATTCATATTTACAAGTAATAACTGTCATTAGCAGCCCGTTACGAAAGACAACGCATCGTATGTACAAGTATCCACGTCTGAACATATCTGAACTCGAGATCGCTTAAGGATTCATATATTAACTGTATCCTGGTCGGGGAATTAAAATGGGATGTGTAATGCACGTTTCTGTCCTACATAACAGCAAAGGCAAGTACGACTGTAACAGGCAGCTCCACTACAGAAGAGGGCATAGTAAGGTCTGACCTACGGATAATAAGATAAACACACAGTGACGCTATCCAAGTCGGCATTGTGAATACACTGTGTTTCTTCCTATAGCTCTGCCACCAAGTTTTATACGATTTCCGTGTTTAGTCGTTGTTTGGTTCATTTAACGACACGTTTTCAACATCACAAATTAGCCCCGTCGCAAGGTAGAAATATCTGTAAATGATAAATACAAAATAATGCAAAACGAAGGGGAATGGCTACTTTGAAGTGCTGTATCATTTGCCTTAAGGGACTGAGAAAAAAACACAAAAGTTCTCTGCCAAAAGAAGCCAGTCTCCACGCGGAAAGGCGATCCCGGGACCTACCGACTAAGGCGTTGCGCATTCCGTCCAGTGGGTGAATGCATAATGGGGAGGTCACGGCCCACCCCAATGTCTCTTCCCCCTCCACTTAACGGATTATTCTTGTGCAGCTCCGTCCTGAAATCCGCCACGAAAGTATCCGTTATAAATTAAAATGTAATATTGACTGTTCTTTTGACTACAAGGATTACTTTGAATGATAACGGAGAACGAAATGGAAGAAGGCAGCAGTGACGTATTTTAAGGTCCTGTCCAGGCATTAAATACTACTTGACACGCAGGCACTGTCAGCACTAACCAACGGGGCACTGCAAAGAAATGGATGTACCTCATTAGTTCCCAAGTACGCGGAGGAGACCCTTCTTCTGAAACTGACTGCCATAACACTAGTCAGAAATCTGCCTCATTTTAAGCAACCCGAAGATTTATCACCATGTGATTGGTTGGTTGGTTGGTTGGTTGGTTGGTAGGTTGGTTGGATGGTTGGTTGGTTGCTTCGTTCGTTCATTCGTTCGTTCGTTAATCAGCCAGTCAGTCAGTTTGTCAGTATAAAAATCACAAGCATTTGGTAAAACTTGGAAGTACACAAGAATCTGTGTCCACCACTGACTTCACTTCACATTTAAAGTAGAACTAAAACGGAACATTTTCCCCACTGAAGCTCACCTATCTAGTTCAGTCTCGTAATGTGAAACAAAAGAAGACAGATATTATGTAAGAGTCACATAACTGTTACTTTTTGTAACTGCTGGAATGACGCCCTTCATGTTCAGTTGCGTGAAAGGCGTCAGAGGGGACATGACGCGCTAGGAGGATAGGA
>BLKM01001671.1:0-31970 GCA_013340265.1 Coptotermes formosanus | reverse complement strand
TCGTTCTAAGAGGAATTCAGTAAGATATTATCACTAACTTGAGGTAAGGTACTGTTATTCTTGCCAGATTTTATTGAAACCTGGTATTTTCTGACAGATTTCAGATAAAACCTCTTCTATAAAATTTCATTAAAATCCGTCCACTGGGAGCAGAGTTGTTTTCTGTGGACAGACGGACAGACGGAAGGACATCACGAAGGCAGCAGTCTGTTTGCCCAATTTTTCGCAGGCACCTGCAGACGATAATGAACAATGTCTTTCCACAAAATGAGGGGAAGCAGGGCCGTTATTCTTGAAGACAAGTAAATAATCAGTTGGTCAAATACTCGTGACTTTATAGAAGACATGGTTCAGTGCAAAAACGCTCAACTTGACTAAATGCTTCGCAAAAACTTTCTCGTCAAACAAATCAAGTAAAAAATGCGACTTGTCACAGAAAGACACCTTCCATTCGGTGATGTAAGCTATTTCATTTCTGAGCAACCAGAAATCCCCTTTAATTATAAACATCAATTACAATTTCCAAAATCTACAGTTCTTCATAAAATCCAAGCAGGTACACTCTTCGCTGCAGTTTAACAAGTGCTGGGCCACGCAGACACTTTCTTATACTTGGTTATCACTACTTCTGGACCACGCTGGGATCTATATTCTTTTTCTCGTCACCGGAAACTTACTGCGATCACAGGCCTGTCTATGTAAGGCTTATGATGGACGAAGTAGCACTGAAATGGGTTTTATTCTAGTACGTCGGTATTTTCCTGTAAATTCTTATTACACGCATACCCGTATTACACTTCATTTACCTTCGACCAACGCTATAAAATCCTGGCAACTGAGAGCGTCGTAAACGAAACACCTTGCCGCTTCCCGTTTCCACTTCCTCTGTTCAGATTATGTGACCTGTCAAACGCAACGTTCTGTCATGTACAAAGGATACAGCGAAAGATGCCGAAGTGATTTATGAACACTTGTTTCATTACACAGCAATTCCTTGCTTCCTTACATACGCCGATAGCTATTGTATAAACAGAGACACACAGTTAATTGTTTGATGAACTGAGTTTTCTCTTTCTGTTTGAGTTTTTAGAATCTCCGGCCATCACAACTGAGTGTTCTGTGGTTTTCCTCAGTCCTTCCTGAACAGTACGTCTATTAGTTCACAACAACTTCGTTTCAAACCCTTCCTAATTCATCAGTAAGTGACCATCCTACTATGCAACACTATATAGTGCCCGTTCCAGAGAGGGTCGTACAATAACACTCAAGAGACAAATATTTTCATGGGTTTGTTATTTTCTGAACTGCATCTAGTCTCATTTATATTTCTGAATCGGTGCAAGTTAGAGGTACTAATCTATTTTCCTAAAGGAGGGTAAGAAGGTGAACGCATGTGAGGCTGATATTTGCTTATGGGCTTTAGATTATATATTGACGACGCATGTCCACTGATTAAAAGGTTTACGTTACATGAAATAGATTATAAGACTTATTAATCATATAAAAATATAAACCTGCAGGACCAAAGCTAACACCAACAAAATTCAAGGACCCAGATACAGCTCCTGCCGCAAAATTACGAAGTGTCGATTGGAAGAAATGTAAATGGCGCAGTGGAAAATATTTAGAAATCAGAGGTAGTGAAATATTTTGAAGTACTCCAAGAGAATTATACCAAAACAATGGAGGAAACCGACGAAAAAAAACTCAATGCACGTATTCTAGGAACACACTTTGTGTGTATACTTATCGATATAACGACAAATACATGCCGAAAGAAACAGAATGTGTGTGTGGGTAATTATCGATATGACGGAAGACACATGCCTAAAGAAATAGTGTGTGGATAATTCTACACATAAAGGCAGACGCTTGCCTAATGACATAGTGTGTGCAAATGTCCTCTTACCAACACGACCACAGATACACACTTCCTAAAACACGCTGTGTAGATGATTAGCGATGTAAATAAAAATACACGCAAAAAGTATATGGGGTGTGAATAATGACGGATAGGAGAGGAGACACATACCCACAGGAAAAAGTTGCCTAAGGATAATTGTGGTTAGACGAAAGACAAGATGCTTCAAAAAATATTCTTCTCCCTGAATAACACGAAGAAATTAAAAAAAAAGCATTGCTCAATTTTGCGAAGCAATTATTTGTTTAAATGTGTAAATTTCGAAAATTTTTTTACTTGTGCCAAAAAAAATTAAGAGTAAATTAAATTCTTGGAATATTTGTAAAAATTCGGGCCAAAATCTTTCGTCTTCCTGTTTTATACCTAAAATATAAAGACTAAAGTATAAACAAACGGTAAGTTTTCTGTTGTTTTACATGAGTCTTGGTCTCTTGCATTACGGTAAGAACACAGACAGAGGCTGTTCTGTGACAGGGTTATGAAGAAAGTATGTGGAGCTATAAGGAGGAAGTCAAACGTGAGTAGAAAATATTGCATAATGGCGAGCTTCATGATTTGCAGTTCCAACAAATGTGTTGTTAACCTGGTAATCCAATCAAGGAGGATGAGGTAAGTGGGCCATATGGCACGTACGTGGGGAGAACAGAAATGCATACAGGGTTCTGGTGGGAAAACATGAACGACAGAGACTATTTTGAAGACCTAGACACAGACAGGAACATAAGACTAAAACTGATCTTAACGAAATAGCATGGGGCAATGTGGATTTGATTCTTCTGGTTTCGGACTGGGCCAAGAAGCGGGCTGTCCTAAATGCGGTAATGAAAAGTTGGGTTCCATAAATGAGGCGAAGTTGCTGACCTGTTGAAGAAGCATTGGCTTCTCAAGAAGGGCTTCTCCGTCAGCTTGCTTCCCACTTCGGACACAGATTCTAAACATTGGAAAATAACATGCAGAGTCTAAATAGAGAAGCAGAGAATAATGAATAATTTTAATTGGGAATATGACTTCTTGTCCCTCCTCCAAAGGGCACAAAACTTCTAAGCACTGAAAATGCAGCGCATTTTGCGTCCTTCTTGTAAGACAAGGTGCTTCGAATTTCTTGACCTACGCTCTAACTCAGCCCCACGTAGAGTTCATTACCAGCATAATGAACTTCGTTACAGTTTGTAATTGGAGCACGGCCCTGGCGTACGATTTATGCAGCAAACTATGACGTGATGAATCCTAACGCCTTTCAAGCCATTTTAATTTTCTAGTCAGGTGTGTTTTAAAGCAACATTCATTTCGATAACTTAGAAAAATTTTTATGGGTATTAAGAACTGTTCTTAGTCACGGGTTCAATTTAGTCTGAATTTAAAACTTCCAGCAAAATGAGGAAAAATATAAGGCGATAAGAAAGGCCAGTGACTTCACTGAACCAAACAGGTACTCGAAAACGCATGATAATAAGCTCTCCTATTACTTGTTTACAATTCTAGCCATTAAGTTTTGGCCCTTTATAATCGGAGACGTTACCAAGGAAATATCAAATGAATGTATTTATTTCCAAAATTAAATTTGATCACAGAATCGTTTCATAAATTGAATACTAATTAATAAGATATTGGTATATGTCTAGTATTGACGTTAATTAATTTTAGAAAAATAAAATTATAAAGGTAGAATTTATACAACAAATACTGTATCAGAAGGTGGACCACCAAAATAAGCAAATATGTTTTATTAGCAAAATATGAGGGTCTTCGAAATAAAAAGCGAGGCAAGATAGGATGGTTTTAAATTATGAATTTTGGAGCATCTGGGGTCAAATGAATGTGCTCTGTTTTAAGGCACGTTCCACATATTTTCTGAGTGGAGTAAGAAACTTTCACCGTCAGGGTGACCTTTTCTGTCCAAGCTTAAAACACGGACTTCCAGGACGCGAAAGGTTGTTAAACATTGGATGCGACAATAGTGATGTTTTACCGGTAGGGAAATATCAACAGCACAGTGCAGGAAGGGAAATGCTAACTGTAACGCCATTCTCTTTACAGTTCATTACCCCTTAAACACACGTCAAAGTCTGTCACTGTCAATAACAGACTGATTTAACCCCCACCTATCGATTCAGCCTGGTTACCGGTAGCAATGCATACTACCATCGTGCCGTCGGAAAATTTGGTTCATCAATCTGAAATGATTTTATCTGAAAATCTTTTTTCCTGCCGGTTAATCAGGTAAGCAGAACGACAATAAAATATAATTGTTTATTATCATCCTGTAATATTTCTAAAAGGCAAATACGACGGGATGTTTTATACTATTACAAGTTTTGTAACTTGAATTTTATGAATACTATTTAGCTTATTTTAACACAGTTAACTCCGTGCATTGTCGTGATATTAATTGTTATATTAAAAACCAACTAAACGCACTGTATGTAGTCTTCTTACTCTTTCACTTCACCCCAACATGTTTCGACGTACGAAACGTCATCCTCAGGGAATACACAAAAAGCTGGTTGCCGGCGAGAGCACTAAACACATCATAACCACATACAACAGGGATTAAGGTTTCAATTATAACATATAATGCCACAGGAGTGACACATCGCACAACCAAGGACTGCTACACAACTACCTGAAGAACTGTTTTTATTAAGTTTCTTAAATCAGTCTTAATCCAAAAAGTCACGATTTTTAACCATATAAATAAGGTTTTGGCGCATCAAGTTCAGTGTTTCTAACTATTTAAGTGCCTAGTACAACCCCAAAAAGAAGAATACAACAAACAAAAACAACTTAACGAGTCTGCCAGCTGTAAAAAACTTTTGGTGCGCTCCCTGAAGATGACGTTCCGTACGTCGAAACATGTCGGGATGAAGTAACGGAGTAAAAACACTATATATAGTGCATTTAGTTGGATTTTAATATAACAATTAATATTTCGCTCGTTAATGATTCGGCAGAAGTCGCAAGTACCAGCGCCAGCGCTGAATGCACAACCGTTCGCTGGGGAAACCATGACACCTTGAACATAATTTTTACCACAGTAAACTGACTGAATTAGAAAGGATAAACCTATTTAAGAATAAATACACTATCAGAGACTGGATGTCAAAATTTTACATGTCTTTGACAAACAAAACGTGGGAAAAGACCTATTAGTTCTGTTTTGTCCATCCGTCTGTCGCAATTAACAGCGGCCAAAGAGAAAACAAATTCTGACAAAATTTGGTAAGAGACATGGCAAATTAGGTGAAGCTGCTGTTTTTTATTTGATGTGATGGAAAGTAAGGCTTACGAAGATAAACCACGGGTACTAAAAAGCCATAATGACCAATTTAAATAAATAACATAACAGCACAAATATCTGAATTAGAAGCCGCAAGCAACCGAAAATTTACCAAAAATACATGTATCTGAACGAAAAAATAAACACGCTTACAAGAAAATCTATGAATTAAGATTATAGAAACTCAAGAACGTACCACAAAGCATGTCTCTCTGGAGGTAACGAGTAAGGGGAGCAAAGATATCCGCTAATATATATCTACAAGTAATATCGAGATCCAAATGCGCAGATTTACAATTCCATTCTTCCATACGTCATAAAGGGAAGGTGCCTGATTAAGCATAGATACAAGTTTTCCGCATTTGGCGTATTTACAAAGTAGAACACTTTGCGTTTAGGTCACATCTGTTAAGGTACTCCCCGAATTAGGCAAAACTTCCGTCCTGGAGGTTGAATTTTGTGCAAGTCGAACTTGGAAATACACATGTTTTAAAGTGCGGCACTGCTGAATGCGTAAACAAAAGATCTCCACAGAAGATCGAAAACGGTCCAACATCACAGGACCCTACAATGCTCACCCTTATGTATTCTATTCTATATTCGATACACGCACATATGCATGTATGTGAAAGGGAGTCCTGATGAAATACAAACTCCAACACAATGGAACCTGATAGGCTGCAGCATCACAGCGCCGTCGCCTGTGATATTTCCCAGCGGAATTTTTCCGCCAGGTTTATTTCATTACCATTTCATTCCCGCAACGAGAATTGGTGCGCATGTAAGAACTGTTAGATCTTAAACTTTTTATGTCTTTTAAAATTGCGTTAAATCCCAAATCGGGCGACTTTAAGTTGCGTAAGTCGGGGACGGTCTGTAATTCTGTGACCTAGCCGAAGCCTCTAAACCAGCGGTGTCCAACCTGCTGCACCCCAGGTAGTATTGCGCAGCCCACGGCCACATGCATAAATCTTATACATACTGTAAAATTATACAATAATTTAACAAGTTTAGTACAACAGTTGTAATTTTTCGCATGTGTGACCGGCGAACAATACTAACAATAACGGTTCTGGTCATCTGCCAAAAAAAGGTGGACACCCCTGTTGTAAGCAATTCTACAGAAATTGTTTTCCTTTTGCGTTTGGAACTTTCTGCAAAAACGGTGGAACATTTGCAACGTTCGGATCTGCAAATATAAAAATATTACCGTATGTACCAACATGGCAAGCTGAAAGTGGTCAAATGTGAATAGTACCTCAAATGTGAATAGTATCTTTTTGTTTCGTCAATCTCCTCATACAAGCGCCACACACGTAACGGCAGTGCATCAATTAAATATAGTCACGTAAGCCACCGTGTGGGCACAAAGGACCTGTCAAGGCCTACGTGCATCGGCACCGTAAGGGCTCGACCCACACTCACTCAATAAGCCACCGTGTCTCTGCTGATGACCCGGAAGCTGCTCGTTCGAATGCAATCGCGTACCATTTTGCGATAAAATGACTGGTCACAATCACATTTCAGTAGCCGCAAAGCACTTTCCAGGCCACAATTAATACAACTGGACAAACTGCCAATTATTTTACATCCAAATACGTAACATATTCAAATATTTAATATGTCACTTAGGACGTGTACGATGCTTCACTTATACCACACTCAGCTTCACTCGTGGTTATTTCGTCACTAACAAGAACATGTATCTGTTTATTTTTGTTCACTGAAAGAATAAGGCCAGAGCTTCGTCTGTTTAAATTTATAAGCGTCATTTACAAAACCATAGAAAACAAAAGTATAATGGTGAAGACAAATTTGTCCATTC
The DNA here is from genome assembly GCA_013340265.1 of Coptotermes formosanus. Taxonomy (NCBI): domain Eukaryota; kingdom Metazoa; phylum Arthropoda; class Insecta; order Blattodea; family Rhinotermitidae; genus Coptotermes; species Coptotermes formosanus. The sequence goes on along the minus strand of BLKM01001671.1, from coordinate 24,947 downwards.
TCAACCAACTACGTGTTAAAACTCCAAAATAAATCTTAAGCAAGGAGGTTCAAGTTTGAACTCGCTCTATTGCAATAACATTCTTCAGGTGACCATCAAGTCGGTGCTTATTGGTGCGTTGTAAAATTTTGTCCACATGAAGCCTAAACTGATACTGTAAAAAGTGCTTCATGCAAGTCTACTTAATATCGAAAAACTTTAAATAGAATAAGGAACCGAAACATAAATTCCATTATATATCCCCTTGAGACCTAAATTTTACTTAAAACGTTTTTAGATATGGAGAGTTTTTAATGAAATGTAATTGGGAACATTTGCCGATTCGCAGCGGTGATACACGTTTTCCAGCTAAATTTGCAATAACAGACTTATGCTTGTAACAAACGAACATGAAGAACCGTGTGGCATGGAAAGTATTGCAGAATTCTTAATAACTGGCTTTCTGATTTATGACACCGTGTTAACCGACAGGTATTTCCGAGAAACATACTGCCTCTAGCTGCAACTTCGATGATAAAAGCACCGTCAATTTAGTCCTGCCCACCTACCAGACTACAGACTGTAATAAATTAGAAGATACAATATAAACATTAGTTGTCGTGAGAACTTCGCATTAGTAAAGAATGCCACTGTAAAATACGTACAAGAATAGTAAGCTTAGTTAATGTGGTAACTATGAAACGGGCGGGAAGACCGAAGAACAAAGGCTCAATCTCCGTCTGGAACAGAGATTATTCTCTCCTTCCTTGCGTCAAGACTGATCTGAGCTAATCCAGTCTCCTATCCAATGGGATAAAGCGTCTGGGGTGTCAAGCTGACCATCCTGATTCATACAATGCTGAAGTCAAGAACATGGAATTACATCTCCACTACGCCCCACGCTTTCATGGCGTGCTGCTTAATTATGCACAGAGGAAACTTGACCCTCCTTTATGGCTACTTCATTTGTGTGACTCACATTTGATTCAGAGAAGTAGAATTGTTCCACTTTCTTGAACCTGGCCATCTGAATCCCATTGTCTGGTACAAATCAGACAACACGAGTAAAGTGGCCAACTCACGAAGTGGAAATGTGTGAGCCACATCCGACATGAACTGTTAATTAAACTAATTCTGCTAGTCCCAGTCTCTATCAATAGGAAGACCTGTTATACGCAGAGGTAAACAGATTAAACAACCACACTGTCTGATATGTTCACGCACAAATTCCTCTTTTCAGAAACTGAGCGTGTTAGTACAGCAGTGATTCCTTTTATCCTCACATGCCCAGCTAGTATCGACCACATCCATCAACCATTCTTAACCAATTTTAAGGTACCTTCGGTAATTTCGGAATAACAATTTCAAATATACCAGAAGCTTTAACACCGTTTCCTATTTACGTTTTCAATTTCGCATTAGAGTCTCTTGGAGTACATAATTACTGCCGCACTGACAGCACTGTCCACCGAAACTGTCTGTTAATCCTACGCACACTGGTCTTCCTACCTTCACGCTCCTAAATTTCAATCACAATTTAAAGCCAAATGTACATGACAGTAAATTCGGCAAGCGTGTTTTATTTTAGAATGGGCCTTGAGGTACCACACATATCCTCACACAAAATTCTACTTCTTTCCAGACAAGGGTTCCTTGTTTATTACTAAAATACTATAGAAAGTGGAGTAGAGATTATGGTACTTGTGAAATACAAGTGGCGTATTAAACTGAAATGTTGTCGAGCAATCAGCCGTGTCAATAAGTAAAACAAACTCCGACCTTTCCGAGACTTTTTTCCCCTGTCATCAGCGTCTCGCAGGACGAGTGGCCGATTTACTCGTCAGGTAGCGTATCATACAGACAGGCAGTGAGTACCAACAGTGACACATGTGATGGATGAGTGGCCCAAGCTACTCATCACGAAGCAAACGATACAAGCAGACAGTCAATATCATCAGGGACACGTGTGATCAGTAGTACAGATTACTCGTTACGAAGCACGTGATGTAGGCACAGACCTGTATCAACAGCGACACGTCTGATGAGTGGCACAGATCACTCGTCATGAAGCAGATGGTGCAGAGATGGACTGTACCACCAGTGACACGAGTGATGATTGGCCCGATTTACTCATCACGTATCAAATGACGTAGACAGGCTGTGAACATCACGAGGGACACGTGTGGTCAGTGGCGCAAAATACTCATCACGTAATTACCTGCGTACATGGCAGACTATGCAGGCACAGAGTCTCTAATATGTTAAATATTATTTTAATCAACGCTTGTTATGACTCAAGAGGCATTCTAATGCATGTTTCTTAAGTGAGATTCCGAAATATAAGGATGAATAGCAGGTGAATACTAAAATTCACCATTACTCTTGGAAAAATTCGAATCGAATACGAAGACTGCAATTTCTAAACATTTATATAGTACTGGTTCTCCACGGTAAAACGCTGCTTAAAAAAATACGACTTCACAGCAAATTAATTAATATATACGTACACTTTATGTTTTGTGATTTTAAGTCTTGCTACTTTAATTTTATGCCACTGCATGATAATTTTAACACAGTAGCAAAACTATAACTGTAAGGAAACTATTGAGTCATACAGACCACTGAACGCGCTGTTTGTATGAAATTGGAAAGTGGACTGAACCTTGTTATGCTTACATACACGTAAAACATATTTGAATTTGAATGTTTGGATTTGGCTTGAGAATGGCTAAAACTAGCCAGAACCTGTGGTCGTAACCCTTATCAGTTACAAAGACTACTTGATATGTACCGATCAATATGCCAGCAGTGTAGTTGGTTTGTCTCCTTAGATGTGTTAATAAACACGTCGGCATGTACCAGACAAATATAAAGTCCTACTTTGAAATCAAAGTGTCACGTGATGGAAAAGTAATAATTTCCTAAAACGAAGGCAAACAGTAGTACCTGCAGTTTTCGCATACATCCAATTTGCGTTTGGCTTAGGCAGAATTCTAAGAAACATAGTTAATTCGCTAGATGTACTCATCACGTGCATATAAAATGCAGAGGACTTGGCGTTTACCGCCCCGTCAGCACCTCGTCACGATAGCTAAGTCAGTTTTCTGCGCACAAGTATGAAAATCACATGAAACGACAATTTCATTATATTCTCCACTTCTTCTGCTTTCCTTCCTACTCCTACTTTCCGTTTCCTCTGTCTTCCCTTAAGTTTTTCTTCTTTTAAACCTTACGCCTCTCCTTAATCTTCTTCTCCTGTCTTTTACTTTCAAACGCCTCGCAGCTTTCCCTGTGCCTAATTTAGCAGCATTCCATGAAGACATAGAAGAAAACAGATGAGGGTGAGTGGTCAGCGCCACCCCCAGACACTTTTCCAGCAAGCAAAGAGCCCTCATACCCATTAGGTAGGATACTGGGCGGGTTTCGATGTCGGCCTGCACTCTGTAGAGAAGACAAAGATGACTTGCCATCCATTCCGCTGCCTAGTCACTACACAGACTGAGCTATCCGGTTTCCTCTTTCTCCTTTCTCTACTCTTATCAGCTTTACTTTCCGCGAACTTGCCTATTCGGAAAACTAATCCCTCGTCGTCCCAGTTATTGAATCGAAACTCACACCATGGGTGTCCAATATACCAAAAACATGTGTTGGCGGAGTTAATGTGACAATCAGTCGGAAGCTTTTAACTGCACTTATTTCGGGCAGCACTCAGTCTCCTAATACTAGGCCTTCGTGTGTAAACAAGGAACGCCAGTCTGCACTTTAGCTAACATCTGCCACGACAAATGAAACACGGGCCAGGCAAACAGGGAAGGGGGATGTTTCTTTTATACGAAGAAGGCACTAGCATGCATAATTCATACAAGTTTTCAGCCTTGCACGGACGGTGGGGATTTTTCAGACTGAAGGCTTTTGGGTATTAACGTCGTGTAGTGTTGTAGGCTGGCACAGATGTTCCGGGGAAAGATAGTGCCTCGTTCAGCAGGATGACCTTCAGCAAGAATTTGTACAAGATCTATCAACCTTGAAGATGGAGCAGCAAGTCTACGAAAAGTCGGCACAAACCTACAACTATGACCATGGAATATGAGACACGCATAAAAAATCCCTGAAGATTACACTCTTTCTGAAAAGTGACGTAGAGTTTTGTGGTACGTGTTTATGAAAATTTCAGAGGCATTAGGTTTCTTTGGTTCGAAGTAAAATTCTACCACACTGCACGAAGTCAGAAAACTTTGCAGCAGCCGCTCTCAGAATATAACAGGACAGGCAACGTACTATACCGTAACACTAAGACGCTATCGCGAATTGTTGCCGTCGCAAATTAATAAGTATTACCAATTGTGATTGCGTGTGTGGCCTTAATTATCCAGCACGCAAAGCGCATGCGCCTAATCCGTAGCCTCTCGGTCTCTACCACATTTTTCCACATTATCTCATAAGCGACACGATTTTCATAAAAAGGTTATTGAACGTACACTTAAAATGTGTATTTTTAACTTTCTCTACAAGTTTCGCCTGAAACATTTCCTCATTCTACGAATAATTCAGCGAGATATTATAATACATGTACATACGCCTTCATGAAAAGTACCTGTTATGCTTGTCAGATTTTAATCAAACTTCAATTTCATCCAGAGATTTTTGAAAAATGGTCAAATATTAAAGTTCATGAAAATTCGTCCAGAGGGAGCCCAGTTGTTCCACGCGGACGGACAGACATGACGAAGCTTTTCGCAATTTTTCTTACGCGCCTGAAAACTCAAACATAGGCCTACAGCTATTAATTTCCGTAAATCTCACCAAATTTCTTACACGTCTGGAACTACTGTGACTAAGCTACGGGCTAAGAGATGGAGGAGTCGAAATACGATTCCTAGAAGAAGCATCTATTTTTCAGTTCTCCACAGCGTGAGTACCGGCTGAGCGGCCCCTTCAGCCTCTTTCCCACTGGATAACGAACAAAATTCCTCGGGGATGATTAGACATGGTCGTGAAGGAGAGGGTACGATTTTATGTGAGGCATCTAGTGCCGAGTTTAACAATACACGGAGCTCTGCTCTACTTAACCAAAAGTTTGCACGGTGTCGTCCTTGACTAGCTACACGGAAAAATATAACAAAAAGTCTATACCCTGACAACAACAGGATCGACTTCATATGAATACGAATACTGAGCTTAAAGCGAATATATTTGTATGAGCAGAACTGAGGCAGGTAAATGCATTTCCTTAGAGCGGTCGCAATCTTTTTCATTTATGTATCACACATTGCCTAAAGTGTCGATACGCCTTTAAATGAGCTACATCTACTTATAACAAGCAAACATATTTCGTATACTAATTGTAAAATAACGCGTTTCCTTTCCTGCATGGCTTTTTAAAATAATGGCAACGAAACGGAAACCCAGTACCTGTTTCTTGGTTTGTTTAACGACGATTGCTTAACTACACATATGAAACGGCATCGAAATGAAGAAGCATTGTGAAGGATACTGGTTTAAATAGTCAAGAATTATTCTAAGATACAGTTCCACAAATTGCCTCTAAATGCTGGGTAAAATAAAAAAGGCCTCAGTCCAAACAATCAACCTGAAGGTCGACAGAAATACAAGGGACGTTTTCGTACAGAGGCAGAAGGGTATACTGCAGTCTAACTGGTAGCTTATTCTGTCTGTGTGGCATCAGAGATTGGAAACAATGGTGTAGGCTAATGTACGTTGTCATTAAAATGTCACCAGACACTAAACTGTGGCTTGCAAAGTACATTTCCACAGATTCGAGTTACCTTTTGGAAACTGAAACTTCTAAAGGCAGAGGAAGTTGAGTTGTGTGTCTCGGAAGACTTGAAAATACGGGCGCTTTTTATAAATAATTTATAAACTTACCCTCCCGAAAAACCAAGAGTAACACAGGACAGGTATGTCACACAACCATCCAATCAATACTGTAAATAAATAAAATACACAAACAATCTCTACCAGACTAATATGGGATACGGTTTTGATTACTTGTTTATTATTTTATCGGCCTATAATAAATAACTTATGGACGTTTAGCAAATTTATATGCTTTTACACTTCCATCAATTTAGTTAAATGAATAATCAAAAACCAGTTAATAAAGCAAACTCATTAGAATAGAATAGAATAGAATAGAATAGAATAGAATAGAATAGAATAGAACAGAATAGAACAAAATAAGATAATGGGCCGAGCCCTTGCGGTCCCGACGCACGTAGACCTTACAAGCCCTTTGTGCCTCCTAACTAGGTCCAAGTCATGAGAGCCCTGTCCTTGTAATAAAGTGCCAGATTGTTCCCAGACTTAGACCCCTAATATTTTCAGGGTCCAAAAAGAAGGAACCCAGATAAGCATGCCTGACGTGACTGTCGCCACGGCCTCACACTCACACAAAACACGAGCTGTGACCTCCTCTGCTCGGCATTTCCTAGACAAGGGACTGTCTGTCAACCCCATTATGTGAAGGTCTCTTCTCGGGGTGTTATGTCCAGTAAGGAGGCCAGTAACTACCCCGGACTGCGTCATATTCACGAACAGCAGCAGCAGTATGAGGACCCGAGATCAACACTCAAGCCTGTCTCTGAATGCCGGCCAGATTCTGCCACAGTGTCATGTGCTGTTCATCCAGCGAGCACTGTTCTTTTTCTTTATACTCTGCCTCGAGACCCCCAGGGCCTGCTGCGGTTCAACAAAATGCTGAACGCAGCCCTCCGTTGCGAGCTCATCGGCAATTTCGTTTCCGCGTATTCAAGCAAATGCGTTAGATACGATATACGCTATATATTACGGGCTAATTAATTACTTGTGGTGTAGATCATGTGGGCTAATAGAAATGTTATGGTGGTAAAAGCCAGCATGAAACTTCTTGTTGCAAAAGTTCCGAAACTGTATCAGAAAATAAACGAAGTAATACAGCTGCTATTCTATACAACATGTAACGCATAATTTATTCAGCAATGAATTTAAAAGTTGGGACACTGGAGCGCAAGTTGAGAAAGTAAAGAATAATTTGCACAGCGAAGTTTATAACAATTTAAAAAAATGTAAAAGTGAAGCAAAACAAATTTAATGATATCTGAAAATAATATCATAGACTTTAAATTACAACTAATTTTACTGATCATAAAATACTGCACTAGAATTCTCTACTCTTTCACAAGAGAAGAAACTCATAATTCATACTTGAAAACAGATCTCGACTTACTATCTTACCTTATTCCTACACTTAAAAGCTAAAAGCACATTTTCCGTGTCTTAGTAGAGAACAGCTACATAAAGCACTGTTAGCCTTGGAGGTAGATGGATATGAGCTCATGTACCAGCCGCTGTAAATTCGGGGAACGAGGTTTCCGTATTGACTGGATAGGCTGATTATTTTGCTCCAGAGACGTACTGGGAAACACGGTAAAGAGAAGATCTGCCTCTGCTGGTAATTAAGCTCGAATTCTCAACTATCCTGCTCGTAACCTAGTCACTATACTCGCTGACACATACCTTCGTAAACATCGGTTTTCAGAATCCAAAAAATGAATATGAAAGGAAAAACCCATTCGGAAGAAATAATGCCCCAAAACTGCAATGAGTAACATTCTGGACCAGGCTAGGCGCTATGCTTTCCGCTTTCGTAGTCTACAAACAGACCCACCAGGTTGATGACGGCGTAGAGATCAAATCGAAGAAGAAATAAACGATGGGAGTTTGAAAAAATCTGAGGCCATAAAAAGAGTAAACATGTGATAAACCTCTTCCATAGTTTACGATTATGACGCTAATTCCGGTAGTTAAATAATAACATAAGTATTAAGCACAAAAGAAGTCAGAAAACAAAGTGATATGACTAAACGAGAAGTTCAGTGTTTCACTGTAATTCTATTTAAAACTCCATATATGTTCACCATATTTAAATAACACAAACAGCGGCCTTAATTGAACAGTTATTTGTAAGGTAGAAAGTGAATGTGGTCATAAGTAATTACTGTAAAGAGGTGGCGTGGCGAGCGAACACGAAAGTGAAAATATGCTGTTTACGTTCCTTACTAACATGAGCCAATCTACGCCCTTACAGCCGCAGAAACTTTATGTCGTGCCTACCATATGGCTTATGTAGCAACTTTTTTTCTTACACAGCACGAATTTCCTTTATTAAAATTCTTGTTTTGTTTAGGATAAACGACTTCCGACCTTTTTTGCTGGCATCATTGTCAGTGCCTTCTACAAAAGTAGTTACGTTTGTCGTACGTCCGCTCCTTTCATTGTTTCTGGACACGTTCATTGTTGTTGGTTTTAATACTTTATGGTATGGTTCGGCTCTGATTATGTGTTAACTACATTACAGTTCTTATTACGTCTTGTTGTTGTTCATGTTGTTGTTGTTGTTGTTGTTGTTGTTGTTGTTGTTGTTGTTGTTGTTGTATTTCGCGTCTGTATTGGCTTGCTGCTCTCTGCACTTGTTGCGTCTACTGTGTCCCTACTAGCGATGTAAAATCTCTAATCTCTGGCGAGAATATTCCCGAGAATATTCTCTGAACTGAGAATTTTTGAGAATTTTGTTTCCCTATTAGAAAACACGTAACTGCGAAAGGGTAACATTATTTTTGCGCATAATTACTAACGTAGTCTGTAAAGATTTGTCTTTCTCGATGTGCCTGAGCAAAATAAAGATATGTCGGTAAAAGTACAACGCATCGAGGCGGAAGGAGACGAATAAAATACTGGATATGCTGTAGTAATCATGTTTCTTTTGTTTAGTGCATCCATTACATTGATAAGTTACTTTTACATTTATATTTATCGGTTGCACGATAAAACTTTATAGAAATACAGCCATATTTCAGAATATTTCAGAAAGAAGAAGAATGTAATTATTTTTCAAACTCCCTGCTTGTCGTCTGCTTTTGCGTCGTGCTCTTCAGACTCTTCGTCACTGCCATGTCCTTGTCTTTCTTGTTCTTGACACTCTCCATCCCGGCGGGCGATGTCCAGTTTGTTTGGACGGACGGCGAGTCACTAGCATTTCTTAAAAGTTTCACATTGTGAGCTATGTGCGTAAGTTACCTTACCAGGTCTTTCTGGAGTTACTCTGAATCTTTTGGCGGGCGATATGTATAATGTTCTTTGTACTGAAATTTCTTTCCGTAGCGTCTGAAGTGGGAGGCATACTTAGTAGAGAAACTGCGACTTTTGCTAACTTTAAACCGTAACACCGTGGCGGAAGTTGATGACTCGCTTGCTGCTTCACTTCCCGCACTTAGCGGAGTTGCAGTTTTTACTTTTACGTAGCTAGGAGTCTCTGAGCAACCGACAAGATGCTTTTTCGTTCTTTTTGCGTTTCTCACGTATCCTGTCCCTTTGCAGTACACGTCAGGGAAAGCAATGGTATATTCGCTACCTGACAGTCAAGTGAAGCCAGCACGTTCTGTGGCAAGCTACTACTGGAAAAAATTTGCAAGTGCTAAGGAATGTCGCAATTGTGCCTCACAAGTACATTCTGGAAGTAGTGCAAGGTGAAATAAAAAACAATGATTTTCGATAGTACAGCTCAGCATCAGAGCGCCAGACAACAGCACCAAAACCCAGTTTGATGTACCAGTGCCCTGGCGCTGCTACCTGCTCTCCGCTAGCGGAAGGCCATCGCATTCGCAGCGCAGCGTTGTTGCTTCGGGACGGCAGGGGATCTGCATGAACAGTCAGTTTGCGCGACATACACTAGATGATCCGTGCTACGGGTAGCTGCGCTGCTACCGTAGCCCTAGAACACTGTCAAGAATTCGGCAGCTATACCTGCGGTACGTACACATTGACAGTAGGGTCCTCGAACGTTCTCCAAAGCTCTAAATTGTTTAGGAAGATTAAAGTGCTCGTTGTTTGGAAAATTCTCAAATATTCTCGGAGAATACTCTTTCGGAGAATATTCTCTCGAGAATATTCTCAACTCACATCTCTAGTCCCTACACGTGCCTATCGGCCATATAGTTCGTGTTTTTTGTGTCTGTGCGTGTGCATCTATGACGCCTTGCCTACGTGTTAATATTGTTTCTTTACTTCTTTCTCTCCCTTTCAGCGATTATATTGAACAGTGTCTTAGTCGCTTGGACATTGTGTTCGTTCAGGGTGTTCTGCCCCGTTTTACAAATTGTTGACTGTATCTTTCATATATGCCTAAAAGTCGGGGTTTCCCACCATTTACTTCACTTCCATAATGTTTTCTACGAGGCCACAGTCGTGTCTTGTTTAGAGCACGAGTATGGCGTGTTGCGGGGTATCTATATGCAATGATCTTGAGGACGTTCTCATAGTACTTAATGTATCCCTGAAGGTGGTCGATGTGCCGAAACATGCTGGAATATTTAAAAAAGAATAATTCCGTATTTGTATAGAGTGTATCTGCTTGGTTTTAGGGTTTGATTAATTTGGAGTAAACGTATTAGCGTATTAAACAGCTTCATTACAATATTCACAAGACCTCACCTAGAGGCAGAACCCTGATAAAGTCGAATCCATTAAAGTTCGTCCCTTTATGACCTGCTTTATTATTATCCGCTCTTGACAATAATATGACTTCGTACATCCCCAGTCTGTGATTTACTTCACGTACACAAAGTTTCGAAGGCTATCTCTTTTTACATCATGATGGAAAGATAACATTACACAGCCCATCCCACCAAGTCCATTACATCCATATAACTCTCTATCCCTTCTACTTTTAACTTACGATGGAATAACAGCCAGTTTTCGAAACAGCGTATAAATTAAGTTTACCTCAGACTATGGCTGATGACAAAAGAAATGTCAATACAATAACTGAACGAATGTCGCAAGGTTTAGAAAATCATTACCTAGTTTGGTAATCCTAAATCTTTACAATCTGCCTCTTTCGTTTGGATTTTTGGAACAAACTGTTGTGCATGTCTATTTCTTCCAACTAACCTACATGCTCTGTCCATACTATTCTTCCATATGTGATTGCTCCGCGTACTGTTTGCTGAAATCTACGAATTATGAAGATCAGCATTACGTAATATCCTGCTGTCACTTCCCTGTCTTAGGTACAATTGAAATACTCCTGGAGTTTCTTTCTCAGACAACACTGTTATAGCTTTTGATTGTATTCATTTTACCCTGTGCCTGTACAAAAAATAAAATGACAAAACACCACAAAACAGCAAAGTACAATTCTTTACTGATATTGTAACAAAGACCTCCATATTTAGATACCAATACAGAATCATAACCGCATAACATACAATTGACAAATACTTATACTGCGTGCCCTTGATGGTGTTATTTCCTCTTACTGATTGGGCTTTAATCTGAGTAATTCTCTAATGCTGAGAGACACATTTTCACACCCACATAAGAGACAGATAAAACTACACTTCTTCATTTATTTATTTAATGGGTGCTCTCAATGGCTAATATTTTATAACCCTCAGTTAAGACAGTGGACGTTCCGAGCAATACGCTGGTTGTCGTATTGTACAGCATGCGCTAAATACTGTCTTGTACTGTATTACAAGGTGCGTCTACATTTTCAAATGAGCATGCTCGGGGACTTACGTGTAGCAGTAGCGGTAGTTCGGGTTGCCCCACGTCTCCTCGCAGACAAACCTGCCACACTCGCTGTACAACTCGTTCGGTTGGGTCAGGCTCGACAGCAGCAGAATAGGCAGAGCTGTCATCAGCGCCACCAGCCACACAACACCAATAATCATCTTGGCATGGCGTTTGCTCATTCGGGGTTTCAGTGGCCACATGATGGCCATGTAACGGTCAACACTGATGGCCACAAGGGTGTAAGTGCTGACAAATACTGACACGGCCTGCAAGTACAAATACCAGGTGGTAATTCAACGGGGCAATTCCACTGATTCCATCTTAGCTACTTCATCCACAGATAATTCTTCCACCACTGGTCCAGTCTTACACATTACAGGCCTTAAGCACACTTCGAAATTGGGATCTCTCTCGAAATGAAAGCTATGAAATCAAGACAGCTTGGTAAAATAATAATCAACGTTATTCGACTCAATGAGTAAAGGGCTGTTTCATAGGAGGCAAAGCGTCCGGCTCGTGAAGCTGCTGAACAATCTCGTCCATCTACTTCCGAAGTTAAAACGCTTGCAGCAACACCTCCACCCCCATATGCCTTCATATCACGGTGCTTAATTAAGCATAGGGGTAAACTGACCTTGCATTATCCTATGTTATCAAGGCAGGTGTTAACCGAAAGCCCTTCTGATATATTCCTTGCTTAATTATTTAAGCGATTATGACATTACTGACTGCCAGGTTTTAGTTTTCTTTTTCCCCATTACACAGTGTATCAAATACAGCACAGCTTAATATATACGGCTGAAAGAATCAATAAATAATGCAGGTATAATAATTGACTCACAACTTGCATAAATTTGCTCCTGACAGCCTTTCTGCTCTAGTGTGAATAACACGATCCATTATCCTCATTTAATCGATCTCTTCTTCTATCGAACTCATGTGCAAGTTCACGTGGATTATCCTACAGACGATCAGTCACGTCCCGCCATGAGATGGCAAAGTGACTGGTTTTGAGCACTTCAGTCAGGTATAAAAAGCTCTCGTTTAAAATTCTCACGGGATATATGACTAAATTAAAGACACATAAATTTTTCAATTCATTTAAAGTGTTCTCTGCGGAAAGGGATTTTTAGACAAGCTTAGGGGAAAACTGACCTACAGTGAGCTCCTATTAATTACGTCACGTCTGTCCGGGCAAACAAACTACGGGGCCAATTCCGATTAACCCTTTAAAGCACAGCTGTCGCTTTATGTACTACCTGCTTTAAAGTTAAAAAACTCTGCCATCTGCTCACATATTGTGTTCATTTGCTTTTTGTGGTTCTCAGAACAAACGGTAATTATTTTAATAACAGGTTGATTTTGTATTGCAGCAGACCTTGTTTACTGTGACGCAGGAATAAAAGTTTTAAGTAACGTTCAGTTGAATTTTATGCTTAAAAACTTTAACTATTATATCATACATCTACTTACATTTTTCCAAGCCGTTTTGATTTTAGTTTGCTCTGGTTCATTATAAGGGCTTAAATACCATACATTATGTGTATCTTGTGTGCCCTTTAGCATATTCCACAGACCTTTATACACAGTGTATTAAGTTAGCATTATTACCCACAAACGTGAATCACTTTAACACACTGCAAACTCCATTCTAACCGAGAGTGTAACAAAGCTTTTATCTACATCAGTTTCCGTCGTTTCGGCTTCATGCAAAATGTCATGGCGTGTAGAAAGCCGTTATCTCATAACTAGTAGAATAAATAAAGTATCTAACATCATATAAATATGCCGGATGACTCAGGAGGAAATGTAAGTATTTTTTGAGGAGATATTATCCGTCATTGCAATTTAAAAACATTCATACGAACATGTGTCTAATTCCGAATGGGTACAGAGACACGGCTCTTTAAATCTACAAATGCAAAAGTACTGTGAATGGTAATAAAGTAGGACAAACTACTTACTCTTAATTTAATTTTAACGTTACTTTAATTTAATGTTTAAATCACAAATCTGTTACACAGAAATGACAAATTTGTTACACTTCACAATAAATGTTCGAAAATCCCACCGTCAACCACAATTCACTTTGCAAATCTTGTGCGAAGATCGCGTGTTGTTCGTGTGAGTTACCTTCACGTTTCTTTATGCGGGCAGCAGCATTCAAAATACGAGCGAGCAATTCGTCTTGTGCATCCATTTTTCTTTCGTAAACTTCGCCCTTCATCCAACCACACAAACAAAAATCCAACGGAATTAGAGAACAATAGTGCACCCCAGAATCAAACAGCTCTATCTCGGTAAACATTCAGAATCAGACACACTTTCATATAAACATGTTTTCTCACAATGACCGATACTCTCACCTCCCAAAATATTGACCTTTCCTTCTGAATCACCTTTCATGCGCCTATTAAATCAGAAAAGCTCCTTTTAAACTTCAAATTTTCTTCTGCAGGAACGACATGTTTAATATCACCCACCGTGTAAATACACGGGTTAAAACACATGGTGAAAAACACGTGAAAACAAGAATCTGTACAAGATTTATGATGAAATAAATCCCTGTAGCTTACACAATTCAGTTTTTCGGCCTCCGTTAAGAGGTAAAAAAGAGAACCCCATATGTCGTGGCCATACCCACCCGTCCCTCTCTACGTAACCTAGTATCAGCGACTAAATATTTATCAGGTTTTTATGAAATTCGGTAACTTTACAGAGGTTTCTACAACAATTTATCGAGCAAGCATGAATTTCGTGCAAACTGGAGTAGACAGTCATAATTCACTTAAAAGTGTCAATGAAATTCTAGCCGGTCTGGACGGTGTGAAGAAGAGAAAATCTGTTGCCCCCACCGGGGTTCAAACAACGAACCGTCCGGTCCGTAGCGACCCTGAGCAGGTAGACAGTACTTCCGCTCCGTCCTTTAAGCTACTAGATCTTTTCCAAACGATAGTACTTGCGTCTTTAATCACTACTTTTTACTGTTTTATTTCCCCTTAGTTTTGCCGAAACTTGATTACACGTGAGTTGTTCGTACATCTAGTATGTCTGCTGACACGAAAATGTCGGAACGCATCCAGCAGCAATTTGTAGCTCTTGGATACAACCAGTTTGCCCACGACTTCAGTTATGATGATAAAACTTCAGTATTTAAAGCTTCATAACCTACGTGACTTAAGGGGACACCGTGATATTTTATTCACTTTTATGGAGTTCTAAAACACTGTGCGTCCCTTTTAGACGCCACAGGTCTTCGGGTTCTCACTCGTAACTTTACAGATTTCTCCGTGTTTCCTCATAAAGGCAAACACGGTCCTCGGACAGATGCATAAATGCTGCAAAATAAGCATGCAGCTATGTTTGTATAAATACAAAACCATTTACTAATTTAAAACATACTTAACATTAACTGATTACATTCGATCACTTTCGCACACTCCTGTCCTATGTTTCCTCACTCGTCAGTATGTTATTTATCCTCATCCCTGCCATTTATCTTTTGCTTCGAGTGAGTGAGTGTGTGTGCGCGTGCGTGCGTGCGTGCGTTTTTAAGATAAGACTACTACAGTTGTTTCGATTTTAAACTGTCTTTGGTTGCTTGCCGGCACGAAAAGTATACAAGAGTGTAATGTAACTTGACTCAATTCTACTTGACCGTTAATTCAGCACTGAAATTTAATTCATTTATTTCCCTTTCTGTTCTGCTTTTCGTTTGTTTGTGAAATTGTGTTCGTGTTAGTTTTTAAATTAACCACTTTACTGTACAGTCAGTATGTAAATAAATAACAATTGAAGTCTTACGTCTAGAACTGTACGTATTTCAAATTTATTACTTTTTACATTTTGTTACCTTAAGTGGAAATTAAGCAAAATTACATAGACTTGCAGAATCCGAGAGCAAAACACTCGAAAGATGTGTGTGTGCGCGTGCGTGCGTGTATAGAAATACTTCTGATTAACTTAACCTGACCCATAAGCAGAATTACCAACGGAGTAATGCAGTAATGAATAATGAAGCAACAGTTTAAACATACCTTGTTTTTAAATGGTGCCTGAATAAAATATTTTAGATTAACGACATGATATTCGGCAAATATGGTAAATTTATTAAGAGAATACATAAGTCTATAGAAAGTAAAAATTCCGGAACAGCTTCATTTTTGGAGAGCTTTTTATTATTGTCCACACAAAAACTAAGCTGGTCCGTTTGTATGTTGGAGGTTTAAGCCTAAAAAAGGTATATGGAAGAGTTTCTTAGGCACCATTTAACAAGTCCACGCCTCACCACGTAACAGAGTCAATGTCAATGCAGTTATTTCGTGCAGCTGAAGTGTGACAGGTAAAAGAGAATGTGGACATATGCGCTCACATATTCATCTCGACTGAACCGCAAATGTATTAGACAAGTTGCCGTGATTCGTCATACACCTGCATACAAAATTGACCAAGAAGCGGGCATAAGTCACATGTCTCTTGCGCGAAGGAAAAAAGCCTCACTGGATGGAAGAGACGCACGTTCGTAGTGACTCAAAATTAATGGTCTGATAGGGCATCCATGGAGAAACACTACTTGGGAAGTACTGTTTCAAGCTACTGTAAATGAGCAAACATAACTAAAATTATACATAATCACACCAACTCGTTCACGAGTTACAAATAAAAGAATCTTAGTACAAGATATCAGATAAAACCCGACATGTTTTGGGTGCTCTGAGGCACCATCATCAAGCGAAAAACATAAAGACACTCTGCGACAAAATGATAGATGGCCGGACACGGCTCTGCTTGAAGAATTTCACCTCAGCTTCTGGACTTTTTGTGATGAAAGCAAGTGATGTCTTGAGAATCCAGATGAAAACATCGTAGGACACCAAATTGTAGTTAAAACGATAAAAGGTTAAAAACACAAGCTCACTGCACCAAAACCTTCACGTTCTTTGAAATTTTATGTTGTATATATTGTATGTTAATATATTTTACGATAAATTTTATGTTGTCCGTACCCTGCACGTAATGCTTTGCTGTGTTCCTTGCATGCTGCGTATAATGAACAAATTAAAAAATTCTTGGGCGTTAATGAACTGTATAAATAGGTAAAACAATTCTGGACTTTCTCTTTTTTATTTAATTAACCTTGTTTATGTACATATATCTTTTCCATTGCCCAAAAAATTAGTTCCTCTAGAGAATTCTCCATACTTTACTAACTTCATACACCTAGAAACTATTACAGTTGCGTTATATACCTATATAGGCATTAATCTATCCCTAATACAAGCTTACATTTTAGACGTGAGAGTTCCTCATTCAAGTTTAGTTGTGTTGCTGACGTCAGAACTAATTAATTTATACACTGCAAACACAACATTTTTCCCCGAAATTAGTGGTAATAGAGTCTGTGTGTTTGTGGAAAAAAGTACTAGAAATAAAAAACAGAACATATAAATGTATATGTAGGACTTGACAGTGACCAAACGATGAAGTTTACGTACAACAATAATTGTTTTCCAACAAAGCTGACTCAAGCGATAATGCTGCTTCTTTTTATTCCGGCAACACTCCGTTAGAACATCGGCCGGGGCACCGACTATCACGAAATTTTTCGTTGTTTGGCTTCAGTCCCCCCCACCAGAATGGTGCTGAGATGTTATCTCAAATAGGCCATAACCTGTGCCTTCTACATTCATTACAGATCAGTGCTCCCTCTCATCCAGCATTCGCACGGTACATGATTTTTCTGTCTGCCTGCAATAACACTGCACAACACGCAAAAAAATTGTTAGTCTATAATCTGAGAATCCGCATGCAGCTCAACGTGCAGTGTTAAGAATATTAACATTTTTAAATACAAACAAATTATTAAAACATATTATTCACGACTATAACCAACAATTATAGCGAGTCTCGCAGTCATTATCACCGTCATCAAGCCCCACGTACTAATCACTCCAAACTAACAGCTAATATTACTGTACAGTCTACAAAACTGTCCAGTAAAACACCAACAGCTTAACATTGCTCTCTATTACAATAAGCTAACAAATGATCTCCTTAGTACGAAGTTCTTTTCGAAAAGCCGTAACTGCTCCTCTAGTAAACTTCTACACTCAAATTTTAATGAAACACAAAGCTTCACTATCAGATTCAGTACAGCATGCAACATGACACTGTCTTCAAGGCAGCTCACCTAAACTCAAAAATCATCTTAGAATCCTTTTTAATATCATCTTACAAGCCCTACAATCTACGTCTAAGTCATATGAAAGGCCTTTTCCTTAAGGTTTTCACCCCACAAGTTTATGTGCCTTTCTCGTTCCCCACTATTACAGCTACTTCTACATTATTTTTACATTTATATTGTCGGGATAACAGACGACGATTACAAGAAAAATGCTGAGCAAGAGATGAACGTTATGAGGAAAACATCACTAAGGACTAAAGCAGAGCAGTGAAAGTACGTAACAGAAAGACGATAATTCTTTCCAAAGAGAACTGTTTCCTTTGAAGCCAGATGTTAGTGCTGTAGGGTCTCATGACAGAGACTGCGCTGGATGAAGCAACCAGTGCGTACCACCACTACTTCTGCGAACTCTAAAAATCATAGTAGGTTTTATTAATACCGTAGCAATGTCACTGTTAGTACTGGCCATTTTACAGCTCTAAACAAACAGATCGCAATCCAGGGGCAGTGTTTCTCTCGTGTTTTGCAGAGTCACTCTGTACTCTGTAGCGTGCTGTACCTAATTAAGCCACGTATTTTCCCTGGCTTTGGACATTTCCGCGCTCGTTCCAACAAGCTTTGCAACTCGAAGCTGAAACGTATCACAGCGTTTATAATACAAAATATATGAGCGTGTCCATCCTGCATTCAATACTACATTATAAGCATCTGATCAAATTCGCAGAAACGAAAAGCAATATTATAACATTTTTACGCAGTCTTTGTACATAATGCACACACCGAACACGAAGTGGAGAGGGCATGTCACCTTTAACCTCAGTCCGTTATTAGCTGTGTACCTTAGTGTACAGTCCATGTTATTTCGAACAATTCTGCGGTGTTGCATAAAAAGCGCCAGCATCGCACCACGTGAGGATTTCGCGTAAGACCTGGTAGTTTCATTGATACCAAAAATTTAAACGTGCAGATTTATGGCTTTTAAAATGACGCCTTCTTCACACAAAGAAGGCGTCACAAGCATTTCATAAGACATCACGAAGATTGAAGGTCATAAATATTTTATATCAAAAACAAAAGACACTGTTGTGTCTAATAATGTAATGCTTGGCTAAGTGAATGCTTACCAGTACGGTCGTTCCCTTTATCCCTCTTTAACATTTCGTAACATACACTGATTCAGTTTGCGACAAACATACTTGGTACAAGTGCATTTATCGAAAGTATTATTTTTAATAAATTCTGCATTTATAGCCTTCACTGAACCTTTCGGCCAAATCCAATTCCTACATTGGCTAGAAGAACTGAAGATTAACACCTAAAGACTATTTTTACAAACAAGCATATATCGAGGAGGTCGTAATCAATTCCAAGCGCGATTTGAAATTGCTGTGGAGTAACACATACTCTTACGACGGTTAAATTTCGCAGAATGAGTTGTCAATACTTATATCTGGTCGGAAAATCCCCCTTGGCAGACACAGGTATAAATACGAGAATAATATTAAATTCAAAATAAAAATTATCCATTACACAACTATTTACTAATGAATCTGTCATACAGAAATTCACGTGCTTCGGCCGAAAACGTTCAGGCCATCAACGAGGCAGATATTCATATAACAAACAAGTGCGCCTATGACTGATACAGTAATAAACAGTTGTGCAAAGAAAGATCTGCGCCCCCTAACAATAGGATGCGTTCCACAGAGTGAATGACACTAACACATAACTTAGGTAATATATCGAGCCTGTAGGGCAGAATTAACTCAAGCATGATAGGGTGATCTGTCGTGCTTTCTAAGAAAAGTAATTAAATTCACCTTTGGCACTCTTACTAGCTGAAAATTTATCAAGTTACGATGGAGTTAATTTTTGTAGAAGAAAACTTAGAATTTCGTATCTCAAACTAAGAAATTTCTTTCGTGTTAGCTCCGTCCTCAAAGTGCCGCTTGAAGTAGAGTTCGGTTCACTTCTGTGCAAGCAGATCTGGCGTTTACATTAACCAATGGTGCAGGGCCTTTTTTAGAATATTCTCAGCCATTCAGTTTTGTTCTATCTTCCGTGTGTTTATGGAATCCATCAGTTCACCTCAAATACTCGCCCTTACATGGTATACACAATTTATTTTATCATGAATATATACATATATATGCTGAGATGGCTATTGAAAAACTAAAAAGTCACAAATCACCAGGTATTGATCAGATTCCAGCAGAATTGATTAAAGCAGGGGTAGGATTATTCGGTCTGAAATCCATAAACTTATTATTTCTATTTGGAATAAGGAGGAATTGCCTGAGGAATGGAAGGAGTCGGTCATTGTGCCTATTTATAAGAAGGGTGATAAAACAGATTGTAGTAACTATCGAGGCATATCACTTTTGTCGACTACATACAAAATTTTATCCAACATTCTTTGTCAAGGTTAACTCCATATGCAGGGGAAATTATTGGGGATCATCAGTGTGGATTTCGACGTAACAGGTCAACTATTGATCATATATTCAGCATTCGTCAAATACTTGAGAAAAAATGGGAATACAATGAGGCAGTGCATCAGCTATTTATAGACTTCAAGAAAGCCTATGATTCAGTTAGGAGGGAGGTCTTGTATAATATTCTCATTGAGTTCGGTATCCCCATGAAACTAGTAAGGTTAATAAAAATGTGCCTAAGTGAAACATATAGCAGAGTTCGGGTAGGCAAACATCTGTCTGACACGTTCCCTATTAAGAATGGCTTGAAACAAGGAGATGCTCTGTCGCCATTGCTTTTCAACTTTGCTTTAGAATATGCCATTAGGAGGGTTCAGGCAAACCAGGAGGGCTTGAAATTGAATGGTACACATCAGTTTCTGGTTTATGCTGATGATGTTAATATATTGGGTGGAAGCATACATAGTATAAAGAAAAATGCAGAAGATTTAATGATTGCTAGTAAGGAGATTGGTCTAGAAGTAAATGCTGAGAAAACTAAGTACATGGTCATGTCTCGAAATCAGAATGCACGACACAATCACAACATAAATATAGATAATAAATCCTTTGAAAGGGTGGAAGGGTTCAAATATTTGGGAGCAACCCTAACGAATCGAAACTCCATTCATGAAGAAATTAAGAGCAGATTGAAGTCGGGGAATGCTTGCTATCATTCGGTGCAGAATCTTTTGTCTTCCAGGTTACTATCCAAAAACACAAAGATTAGGGTATACAGAACTATAATTTTACCTGTTGTTCTGTATGGATGTGAAACTTGGTCTCTCACATTGAGGGAGTAACAAAGACTGAGGGTGTTCGAGAATAGGGTGCTGAGGAGGATATTTGGGCCTAAGAGGGACGAGGCGACGGGGGATTGGAGAAGACTACATAACGAGGAACTTAACGACCTGTACTCATCACCAAATATTATTCGGGTAATCAAATCGAGAAGACTGAGATGGGCGGGGCATGTGGCACGTATGGGGGAGGAGAGAGGTGGATACCGGATTTTGGTGGGGAGACCCGAGGGAAGGCGACCACTTGGGAGACCCAGGCGTAGATGGGAGGATAATATTAAGATGGATATTCGGGAAGTGGGATGTGGGGGCATGAACTGGATTGAGCTGGCTCAGGATAGGGACAGGTGGCGAGCTCTTGTGAATGCGGTAATGAACCTTCGGGTTCCATAAAATGCGGGGAATTTCTTGACTAGCTGAGAAACTGTTAGCTTCTCAAGAAGGCCTCTGCTCCATGGAGTTAGTTAGTTAGTTAGTTATATATATATATATGCTTCTTCATACCGTCAAATCGTTTGAGAATTCTTCGTGGTGGTGGTGGTATTAGTAGTAGTAGTAGTAGTAGTAGTAGTAGTAGTAGTAGCAGGAGTAGTAAAATAATAATAACAACAATAACGACAAAAACTAAGGTTGGGAGAGAAAATACTGACAGTAAGAGAGTACAGCACAGATCAGTCAGAATGGTAGAACGTCACAACAGGAAAGTGCTGGTACAACACAGCTCCAGCAGCTAAGATCAGCAGGTTTGTGGTGACATCAAAGAAAACTAAAGTTTGAAATTCATTACGACACGCTTACACCAACTGTAAACTCAACAATATTGTATTACCTTACATGTTTGAAGAAAAGTTTCGTACTTGTGCTTAAAAATAACATCGCTTTGAAGATGTTGTCATAACTGGAAAGCTGACGTTCTGGATCATGAGAAACTGTGAGAACATAATATCATACTAGTTTCTAAATTTTATTCTTGCTTAAATAACGCATTTTTTTCATAGTGCGTAATAAGTGGTATGGACTACCTTGTTTTGAATGATTACAGTAATACATTGTAAACGTTCATTATGTCTTGGGTTTCTTTACTGCGTGTTAGTGGGCGATGTTGCTGTGTTTAACAAGGAATTAGTTGAGTACGTAAATTTTAAATCTTCACGACGACTGCATGCGATAAAAATGTCTCTGCCTATGACACGTCCATCGTGTTTGAGAAAACGGACAGACGGGGCTCCATCATATCAGTCCGTGTTGATGGATATCGAGACAGTCTCCGAAACTCTGGACTACTGAATCTACCTTTACACGGCTGATTAACAGGCAAATCTTCACTGCAATTTAGAGGATCCCTGTCCCCTGCTGGTGTTAGTGGGTACACATTTCCACATCCCTCTCATATTGTGAATCAAAGCAGACACGGGTATAAGCCACAAATCCGTGGACTCCAAATTCACCTCGTTCGTCATCCATTAATCAATATCATCCCATCAATATAAAATTCCATAACCACTTAAGAGGTCCCAAACCTTCCTATATTCGATGCGTTTCATTTAATAACTCAGTATCTCTTGTTTCAGCAGTGCTGTTTATGGAGGCACTACTCACATGAATGTCACGTTATTAGAATATAGCCGAACGCGGGCATGCTAACTGAATTGCGTCCAGTCAAGTCGAATCGAGTCTGGAAAGGCAAACGTCTTCACTCGACTTGACTCAATTCTATTAGACTCGTACAGGGACTCGATATCAAAAAATCTGGTCTGCTTTTGTGCGTCTTAGTGCGACAGACCCGTTTCGACGACTCTGCTCGACTCAGTTCGGGTAATGTGCCGTCAGCTTAGGTTCTGCTACAGCAGCATCATAGCGAATCAGACTTAATTCGATGCAAACAGACTCGATTCCTTTAGTGTGCCAGCGGTTGTGGTTCAGACTTTGCGACATCCTGGCGAGTTACAATTAATTCCACTCGAGCAGACTCGATTCAGTTCGTGTGCTCCACTCTCACGGCTAAGAATTCGGTGTTTAATTACGGAGCGAGACAGGGATTACTCGCATATCATTGCTTCCAGTTCAGGAATCACTAATCATCTCACCATTCGACGCTATGTAACTGAGACCCTGCCAACGCCGTTAAATAAAGACGATATAAATAACTAAAACAAGGATTATTTTTGTGTAATACTCCTACCCGGCCAATCCTGGTGGCCGTGCCGTCTAAGGCCTAGGTCTGCAGTCGCTTGATTGCTGGGATCGCGGGTTCCAATCCCGCTAAGGGCATCGAAGTTCGCCTCTTGTCTTTGTTGTGTGTTATGTAGGTAGCAGCCTCTGCGACGAGCTTTTCACTTATTCTGAGAAGTCATACCGGGTGTGTATGTCTAATTGTGTGTGACCTAGAAACCTCAAAAATGAGGCGGCCTAGGCCCGATGTGGGCTGTAGCGTCACAAAGTACTCCTACTCCTACCCTATGATCACAACACAGGAAAAATCGAGCGTCGGGAATATGTTTTCTCTGAACGTTATTTTCCAAGATGTGACGCCGGTATTTTGGGAAGCACGTGCCGAAGTTTCGAAGGAATAAGCTGTCTACGCCCACCCTGAAATAGAGATAGCACATTCATCCGAAAACCCCTACCAGACTAGACGGGATCACATCACACAGGACGCTAACATTCGAAGGCGAAACCGTTACAACAAATCTCGCACCGGCTAGTGTAGCTACAATGTACCGTACCCTAAGAAAATACTCCCATTGACAGAGAACCATTGCGACAAACCTCTACAATTATATCTGCATACTTTTTTAACATCATCTTAAGTACTTCGTTCTGTAATTTTCACAATGGCACAGAAGGAGACTTCAAAAGCTTTATTTTGTTCATTTGGGTCCTGTCGTGGAGAAAAACATAAACTTATTTCACATTTAACACGACATTTTTGTTAAAAATGAAATCATATTTCATTGTTTTGGCTGCATACTGGGGTGCTGCAAAGCCTTTAGAGACTGACAAATAACTAATTTATACATAATAATACTGTTTCTACCTCACACAGAACAAAATCTGCGCCCCTTATAAAACCCAAACTTCCAAAGATGTTTAAGGAAGGGATGACTCATTATTGTGACCAGTAGTATGAAACACGGTGTGGGCACAATGCAGAGTTACTTGACATTATAGCTCGCGGCATCTATACTTACCAGAAGACTAAATATGTCTAAATGTGAATATAAAAATCTTATATGTATTTATATATGTTTCTGAAATACAAACGTTTCCTTGTTTTATACGGAATAATCAATATCACAAATGTAATCATTTTTAAACCTGTAGCTAAACGTAACTTTAACCTGTAAAATGTACCAAATGTATTTCTGAAACTTAGAATTCGGTTCACTCTGTGGCAAGTTCTACGAAAATAATTCGAATACGTTTGATGTCTGTTGAGAAATCGCCAGCGTTATTCATTAATCAAACTATCCTAAAAAATTATGTTAAAGTAAAGCAAAGAGATAGCGGAAGAGAAATTTGTGCTGCAAATTTAACTCTTTACATGAAGTGGTCGAGAAGCAATAGCGTCAGCTTTTCTAATTCCGGTGCAAATTGGGACACGCCCTTTGTGGGAAGCAAGGGCGTGATGTCTGATGATATCCGGAGTATCTCGCTTCGATAACCTTGTACAGCACATTGCGATTGCACTGCCTTAAGATGTTGTGGTATGACGCTCTCCATCTTTATAAACTTTCCTTGTAATCGTGTATTTACTTACAATTTGTTTTCGGTTACGTGCCAAGAAAAACACATAAATTCCAAGTATTTACGTATGAACTCACAGTGAATTTAGAGTTCTACACTGAAGTCAGCAATTTGTCTTTGTTATTCAGCAGTGCTATGTCTGATGAAGCGGACAGGGAAGTATGCAGTAAAAGGATAATACTAATTTTC
>BLKM01001664.1:0-20290 GCA_013340265.1 Coptotermes formosanus | reverse complement strand
CCACCACCACCACCACCACCACCACCACCACCACCACCACCACCACCTTTCATTGCAACGTCTATTATCTAATATTGGCATCCTACTGGCGCCCATCAAGACATCAAAAACAGGTATCCCGAAAGAGAACAGTGTTAGAATGGAAGCGGTTACAAGTTGTCAGCTCCTCGCACAATCCCCGAACTGCAAACCACCCCATACTCTCCGGTACTGCGTATTCAATAGTCACAGCTACCCCAACAGACATGGACAGACTGTGTGTGCAGTCAGCAACCTGAAAATGCATCATGCGATAATTTCAAGAAGCCTACTTGAAACTTTACGAAAATAATTTTTCATAAGTAATATAAAATAATTAATTAAAGACTTAAGAGTAAAATACACTGCGTTGTCTATCACAGAAATAAAGTGTCTGCACAGGTACAAATGCACACTCGCTATTTATTGTGAGAACCATACGCAACTAACAAATGTAGGTTTCTGCCGAAATGAAGTTTCTTAATGTTCAAGCCGATGGTACATATAGTAACCACTATCGTTTAAAGGCTTAACCATTTAATATAGAATGGGGACTGTTGTACTACGTACTTGCCCATTTAGACGCTCTGCATTGTGACACACTGTATGCTAGTCACGTTTATCGTATGGTTTTAACGTCCCATGAGTGTATACATTTTAACTTTAGAGTGTACGGACTTCTTGAGAATTCTTTATACGTCTAAATAGTGTTACAAGAACACGGTGGCACAAATGTACCTTACGTACAGTCTAACACTGTGACCTGTACTTGCCTCGGATGATATACGGATAAATAAGCAGTACCAGTGGATTTATAAGCGACGGGATGAAACTGATGTGCTTGGAAGAATAACGTTCCAGCCTCACTTCATCGGCAATTCCGGATGTACTGGAATCTAACCCAGGCCTCAGCGGTGAAGGGCTGGCGACTAAGCGCCTAAGTCACGCAAAGACCTGCATATACACCTAGTTTTAACTGCAGTTACTTCCAGACCATCCTCCTTATTGGGAAGCACATGGGCCACGGTACTTTTATTGCAGCATGTGTTTCTGCGTCACCAGCGAGGAAAAGACAGAGGTGTGTCCGTGTCAGTTCTTTCTCTGTTGATTTTCCTTGGATCGCACTAGGGCATAGTATACAGCGAAGCAGAAAGCAATGGCGATAAAGCATCTCCTTGCCTCAGGCCATTCTTAATAAGAAACCTTTGGACAAATATTTACCTTAACGGACTTCATTATATGTTTCATTTAAACACTTTAAATCGATTAACCAATTTTATCATTATACACCAAACTTAATCAGAATGTTGTACAAAAGTCTCTCCTAACTAAGCAAAGGCTTTCCTTAATTATATAGTCAACTTAGGTTCTGCAAAATGGATCGCAATCACGTATCTGACAAATACAGGATATCCGATCGATATATTAAGTTTAAAATCACATTTATGATATGCGATCAGTAGGTCTAAAATGGAATTAATCTCCAGAGAAAAATTATGGGTGAATTTTTGTACACAGTTGGTAACACTAATATTCCCCGACAATTACTAAAAGCAATTTTATCAGCCTCCTTAGAACTAGGTAAACTAATGGACCTGTTTAACTGTTGAGACAATTCGTACTTACTCAACAAGAAATTAATAAACTTATAGATTAAAAACGCTGTGTTTCACCTCCTATGACCCAGCTCATAAATGCTAGGCGGTAAAAATCTGTTCAAGCGCGACCCTCATAGGCACTAATTTCAAGCACTCGGCACCGAAGCTGTGTCCGTCCGCACATTATTAGTCCCATGGACGTAGTGTACTCAGCAGTTGACAGAAATGAGTCTTCCATCTGTGCAAATATAGTGAGAGTATGAAAGCAGACTACACTTATCATCGCTTATCAAGTTTCTCGGTTACTGTACTCCAAACTTGAAAGCATTTTTTACAATTGATCGGCTTGTTGGGAAAAAAGCATGTTTGCTTGCGCGGCACCAAGAAAGGAAGACAAGGGGAAGCTCGAACACCACGTCTGAAAGACGCTGTTCAACACTGCGAAACCAGCACGCGTATCATCGCAGCTGCAAAACACCTGCCCTATTCGACTGTGTTGCGGGTCTTCTGTAACCAACTCCTGTACCCTTTCCATCTGCAGTGAGGGCAAGGCCTACGCCCACAGGGTGGCGAAGAATAGTGCAGCCTTGGCATTGGCTCATGCAAAAGCGTGCAGGCACTCCTTGTTTTCTGTTCCACATGCTTTTCGCAGACGAAGCAGGATTTACGCGTAATGGCCACAAGAATTCCGCAATCAACATTTGTGGACGTATCAACTGACATGCCATCATCCCGTAGTGGCACCAACAACTTAGCGTGGGTGGGCATAATACATGATTTATTGCTTTCCAGCTAGGATGAGAAGAACAGTTTATCATGTCTTATTACAGACACACCCCTACTTACGCAAGTTCAGTTTAAGCAGTCACAGACTTACGCAATTTTTGTTCTTATTACCATTTACGCAAATGAAATTTCTTCATAGTGAAAGTTTATTTTCTATGTTTAAAATGACTAATAACAGCTTATATATACTGTGTACACTGTATGCATATGCACATGTACACTGGACACAATGTATAGGTCTATACCGTACACAGTATATACACACATGCAATTGACCATATACACAAATCAGACTTCGACAATATCCGACCTGAAACAGAGGCGCCTGTACACGGCACCTTTACACTACTGCCACAGGATGTGTCATTGCAGACAACAGCAGGCATATCGGTTTTGTATAATGACCGTCTGCTTCCACGTAGCATCACTGTCAGGAGGTTTCGCAATTTCAAATATCCGGGAACGATGGTAGGTAAGTCGGGGACGACCGACAGTACGCCCATTATAAACTGACTTTTAAACCCCCTGGACATTTATGGAGTCACATGAAAAGTACTGCGTATATCATGGTAGCTAATAACGCAGTGGAACATCAGGGGGTAGAATTAATTCGTCTGGAATATTTGTACGCGTGGGATGCTAATGAAAGAGACGCACACAGGGCTGTGTGGATGCATAAAGGCAATAATTTGAATTTTTGAAATTTATTATGTAAAGGCGGTAATACGAGGTTGGAATCAGCGTTTTTTTTAAAACTCTCTGTTTGGATAGCTTCAGCCCGAAAACTAAGTGTCCAAACATCTGTGCTTAAACAGATTTTTCCGTTGTTTGCGTACAACATGGTCCTAAACTGGTGTGTATTTCAGAAACAGTATATTACTTCGTATTTGTAACAGTAAATTGCGATTATTATTCCAACAGCATTATCAGATTTGTCTGACCAATGGTGACGCAGTTTGCTACATGTGGGTTCTCGCTGTGTTGATAAACATTCAAGTCTTATGCGATTGATAGTTACTGCTGTCTCGGATTAGCAATGTGCTTCCTTCTTCAGGGTAAAGAAGTGAGTGAGAGGAAAATGTTACAACCTTGAAATGAAAGAATTACACTCCTCCCAAACGTCGGTGACTGCTTACGGGTAAAAACGTCCTACCTTCAAAGAACATTTCAATCGCAATGCAGTGCATTTTCTGCGAAGTTGGAAGAGAATTCATAACATTATTTAGACGAAGTTAATGCTTTCAAGCCCTAAGACGAAAAAAATACACTGGTTTTTAGGATTGTAATATTACCTCACAGCCGTTGAGGTGGTCGGCCATACGAATTTTACCTACGTAAGTGGGCGTATGCTATGTATAATGCAGTGCGGATAAGATATAAAGACCCTACACACAGCCGAAACTGCTTATCGACTTAACATCGCCTTTAAAACTTTCAATATCCTTTATTAGCAATCTTCATTATTGAGGTCTTCCCAGCTTACCGTTCTGTGAGAGGGATTATAAGTAATAAATTGGAACTCAGTTGTTGCTGACGCAGTACTGCCAGTACAACCTGGTTGTGAAATAGCAGAGTTGTCAGCAACAGGCCTTTGGCATCATTTCACAACGTTTGTAACTGACAACGCACAGGCCTTAAGGCTATAACCATTCATCTCTCGTCATATTTGATTCAATTTAAAAGTCACAGTTTTCTGGAGGAACATGCACTACGTATGATTTTATCGATGTTCACTCACTGTCGCATCATTATGAACAAACTAACGAAAACTTTAACGAACACCGAGCATCCAGAACCCGAAAGATCAAGGCCGCTAAGGCCAAAGTCCGCCAATGGGCAAGATTACGGCCAAATTTAATCCACGACAAAATCTGACAGTTTAGTTTCCTAAAATACTTCTGAATAGTATCCTATTATTTTTCAGTCTCCGAAGAAGGACACATTATAGAAGCGTTCTCCAAGACTTTTGTTTACATTTTGTGCTTCCCCCACTGCTACCACTATCACTCTCTACACAATAAACACAAAATAAGTGAGCTTCACAACACAGTGACAAGTTTACTTACAACGTTATTTCTGTAAACAGCACGAACAATTACATTAATTTTCCGGTGCCTTACGCTAGTGTTTTGTTGAGGGTCTTTTTATGGTACAAAAACATTCACCAATTAATGATTGGTTTTACTTATGTTACCACTGTTTTGTTGTGGTCCTAATTCAGAGGTGCAAATGGTTTCGTAGAACCACGCAGGCGGTAAAGATTTAACAGTCCGGTATAAAAATGATGGGCCAAACAATATCACAAATGCATTTATTACAATGCCTGTAAAATATTCTTTCCCGTAAGTGCCACTGTTGGAAGTGACCCATACACATTAGCAAAGCACTGGGAACAACTTCCTTAAAATAAGCGCTTTTGGGTAAATAAGTGGCACTTACCCGACTCTAGCACCGTATCCACCCAAGGCTGTAATAAGGCACAACCATATTCAACAATTACGAATTAGTTTGCATTGCGTTCCAGTAGTGTATCAGTGTGGTACACTGAAACTAATGAACTACTTACGGTAGCCGTTGCTAATTTTCAAAATAAAAACGTTCTACGCGTACTTGTCATCGTATACTCCAACTGTTCCCTTTATATTCAAATATGTTATTGATTCCCTGTCGATTTTCAGAAATTAAAATTAACTTGGATATTGCACCACGAGATCGTTGCCACTTACCATCATAATGTTGCTGATTTCACGTGAGCTGCACCGTTGCTAACCTACTGTTCCCCAACGGGGGTCCCCTATTAATATTCATTTCGGGGACGCAAGCGACAGTTGGCAAGTCTTAATTCTCTCGCACATTCAGCATTACACAACAAATAACCTATCACGTCAGCATCTTCGCTTTTCCACCTGATCAGCACTCCATAAACGCGTTCAATCTGCGACTTGACACTCAAACAGGGTAATATTTCTGTCTAACAACACATGTCAAATACATGACATCAATTATACAGACCAATCTTGAAGTACATACGAATTTAAAACAATGGTACCACAGAATCAGCAACAAACACACCGTTCAATGCGAAATTTTAATGACATGGCCGGCAGTTACGCTGTCTACATTTCCAAGGTGTCTGATTATTACTGACCACATGTAGGCTGGACCTCTTCAAAACTTCCTGAACTGCCACACAAACACACACGTTCCAGCTTATAACATCAATATACGGTTAATTCTCATCGTACCGGCGGAGGAACTTCTCCCAACAGCTCGCGTCGTCAAATCCCCCGTGCTACTGACTGTCAGATGTTCCCCAGCCCCACCTCCGTAAGCCTATACATGGCTGCCAACCACACACACCAAATAACCCTACAAAGAGGCATGCTAATTCAAGTTGTGGAGGAGAAAATGGTTTTGGCAGTCAGAAATTCGATACAAGGCTCTGAAGTTTACAGATACGTAACATTACGTCAGAGTTTTAATTCTCTGTGGCCGCATTTCGTGTGTGTCTCAAACCACTGCTAATGATGCACCCTGGCAATGAAGGTTGAAGGTTTCTTTCAAACCTCGGTATATTTCTAGAGAGGTACATGACGTCACATGTCACATACCAAAACTCATATTTTCATCCAAAACGCAATTATGTACATACGGGTACAGACTGTGATAATATTTTGTAACTACATGAACTGAGGTCATATGCAACATTCATCCCAGCACAGTTTGCAATACAGAAGGTTAACTGATTAATTACCCAAAGAAGTTACAGAAGAGTTAAAGAAAAAGCACAGTGTGACTAACATATACAAACAATACATTTTTAGAGTACCTTATTTGCAAAGCAAGTTTTCAAAGGTAACAAAATTACATGAGTTGGAGTCTGCCAGCTGTCGTTCCTATTCGTTATTTACTGGGGTAGGGCTGGGATAAAGCGGTAAAGTCGTCCCGCTTCTTAATTAAGCCCTATGTCATTGAGACCCATAAAGACCCCTGCGCAGTGGACGTACAGCTCCAAGCACTCTTTACCTCAGTGCTAGATGGAACTGAGTAGCAGTTTCACGTTCTGCCCATTTTACCCCAGAAAAAGGAAGCCTCGGTACCCACTGAATAGGAGACTGTGTCAGACTCAAGCAGGTATGGAAGTGACATCTGCGCTGTTCTAGGATTTTATGCAGCTTAGAATGGTATTTTGTTACCAAAGTTTCGGGACGAATAGGTTGTCCCGAAACGTCGGTAAATACCATTAGGGCCGGCCACTAAACAGGACCGGCTCGACCCATTGGGTCAGCTACCCGGTCTCCTACGACGGCAAAATCTGAGGAGGAAGTCAGAGAGGAAGAAAATAAGATAGTGACGATAGTCTCGCCTCTGCCTCGCAAGTTCGCTCGTCCGCCATGTCGTTGTTGCTAGGCGTGGGAAGTCTTAAAGTACGGCGTCGTGGTGTGTTTCAGTGGCATAACTCTACTACAAAGTCACATTAAAGTTAGCCAATTTTAAGTGGGTATATATAGAGACACAGACACAAACAGACACACGGATCCGGCGATTGATACTTATACACACAGATACAGGCCAATACACAAAAACGCACGCATGCGCACAACACAGGCATACTCATAAACACAAACATACACACAGACGGCAGAGACAGACACGCAAATATACATGCATACACAAAGACGCACACATATATACACACCGAGACACAAACATACATATAAACACACAATACTGACAAAAAACATAGCATGCCCCATTACAGAATAAGTAGGCCCATTCTTCTGTTTTTACGACAGGCATATGCACAAACAGCCGATCCCAGTGGCCGCGCCATCTAAGGCTTAGGTCTACGGCTGAGCGCTTGCTGGGATAGTGGGTTCGAATCCCACAGGGGGCATGGATGTTTGTCTCTTGTGAGTGTTTGTGTTGTCAGGTAGAGGTTTCTGCGACAGACCGATCCCTCGTCCAGAGGCGTCCTACCGACTGTGGTGTGTCTGAGTGTGATCAAGTGCAAATAAACAACCTCGACACCTACTGTGAATAGGCAGAAGAGGTAAGGACTGCGAAACGATACGCACAAAGGAAGACACACAACACACAGACCGATTGAAGCTTGAACACACATATACAAACATACACATAGCAGCAGGCCCACAAACATAAACATACAAATATACAGATACGAGACACATACATACAGACATGTGCCACTGACACACACACACACACACACACACACACACACAGCACAGCACAGCACAGAATACTCATAAATTCTGCTTCTTTCTTTTTAGGTAGGGCACTATGCTGGGCGACAGTAATAACCGAAGTCACAGCTTGGTATTTCAAGAAAGGCCCCAACTAAACTAGCATCATGCTCCTCAAAGCCCCATAAATTTTCAGAAACATTTCTCAAAACCGACATCCAATAACCTCAAAGCCAGCATTCTTCAGCCGCTTCATCTCGGTTATTGCTCTTCCGTTCTGCAGCCTGCGATCCTGCTTGAAGGACTGTTTGCTTATCTGCCAAGTCCAATTGCTTTGTACAAATAAAATATAAAGCTCTTTTATGCAGCTGCAGTTAGCATTCTCGTGACACTGTAAGAATATGGGACAGATTCAGCAACAAATAGAATGTTGTATTGCATCATATTTTATATACACACTTGGCAAATTTGTCTATCAAATATTTAACCATTTAAAACCCAGTAATTACTATGGATATCTTCCGCTTTAACTTTATAAAAATCTCCCAATTTTCATTCCACCTTGTTTGTTTTTTTTCGCATCGTTTGCACAATAAATGGTGATCACGCCCCTAAACCACACTCACCGGCTGGCCTTTATAATGCAGGCATAATGTGTTTACTGCGCGGTACAAAGTACATTTTTATACAATGCTTTGATAAATTTGACCCTTCAAAATATCAAAGAGACTTCAATAAAATACTGAAATCAAATTTTACTTCACGCATTCGGAAAAGCTACTCTTTGAAAGAACATTTATGATTCCGCAATACAAAATCTGGAATAAAAAAGTCTCCGGGAGACACATATTCTTGATAAGTTAGGCCAGGAATTTTTACCCTTTCAGAAACCCGGAGGTTCACTACCTTTTACCCAGTTGACCATCATTAGATGCAATCCCGAATCACCCATATCCATCTGCACACTCGTTCTTTCATTTAAGTATTATTTACTCGCCGTGTGTCGTTCCCTCGTGTGTCGTAAGATATCGGCGATTAGAATACAAAGTATAAGGAAGCAGTTTTACTTGAAGAAAAAACCTCCTGTCTTGCAATAGAAGCAGCTACACGTCCCGATTGTAATGGGTCATCATCAAATGTTTACAGAAAATGTATATCAAAGAAGGTTCAAATATGACGTTACAATTTCATCACTTCCTAGGTATGAGATCTCAGACTTCCCTACACTTTACAATGTCGTAATTGTATTAAATTACACCTTACTGTACGTTGTGAAAGGAGATACATATTTAGAAACTTTTTAATGTTCAGCCCACTTAAAGAAAATTATTTCTTAAAATGGAAATGGAATCGTGGATTCTGAGCTAACACAACTCGAAACATCCACATCTATAACCTACAACAAGATATAATTCAAGACAGGCAACATACCGTAAACGTGTGTAAGGTTAAGGGCTCATACGAAGGCAATAATGAAGTTCTAACGCCATTTAATGTACTTCTGTTACATATTTTTATGTAAGTGGCTGATAATTCATTAAGGTCAGAACTTGTAGCTGCTTCTATTGTAAAAGAAGAGATACTGGTCTCCAATAAAAATACGAGTAGTTGTATTAGCATGTGTCTTAATCGCTGACTAATTATTATTCCTCCGATCTATGCTTAGATTTTCTAAGTGATCTTTTCGTTCCACGTTCCAGACAAAATTTGGTGTTTCTAACCTCATTATCCATAAGCACTACATGACCCATTCATCTTACAATTTTTAATCTTATCACCCTAATAATACGTGGTGAAGAATACAACTTATGAGAGTCCTAATAAAGCAACTACCGCCAGCCTACTGTCATTTCCACCAGACACTCTCCTCAACATCCTACTATGAAAACGTCTGAATTCTTCTTTCCAAAAAACCAAGTTTGTGAAATGTATATTCTAACCTATGGGTATTTTCGATAGCAGATGTTGTTACAACAATCAAATTTGCCTGAATTTGAGGAGAGTAAACATATAAATAAAGTTAGTTACAACAGAAATCTCCAGCACATGACAGATTACGTACCT
Organism: Coptotermes formosanus; assembly: GCA_013340265.1. Taxonomy (NCBI): domain Eukaryota; kingdom Metazoa; phylum Arthropoda; class Insecta; order Blattodea; family Rhinotermitidae; genus Coptotermes; species Coptotermes formosanus. Next base: position 10,617 of record BLKM01001664.1, on the reverse strand, counting down.
ACAAATAACAGCCGATTCCTGTATTTCTCGGAGAAATAATAACACACTCTTCCTAGGATGCGACATAAGACTATCTATTTTCTGCTGTTAACAGGATAAAAAAAAAGAACCTACTGCCTATTGCCGTTGCTGTAATGAGGGGAGAGGCATGGCAAGATATTAGACAAATAGAATGAAAGGGGAGGAAATACAGAAGAACGCAGAGTAAAAACAAGGTAGGAAAGGGGTAAACACTAACGGTGGGACGGGGTTGAGGGAATCCAAGTCTTGGAGAAAGTGAGATTGATGCGCTTTGCATGGCAAACTGGAGCGAACTGGTCTTGACCGCTGACCCGCCTCGTCAAATAGAAAGTTGTGGATAACCTCTTGTTTGTTTCCTTGATGCCTGTAAAGCCCTCCTGTGTGTTTCATTAGTCAGCTGCTTGCTGTAATGGCTTTGATGTGGCTTTTGTCGTCGTTCGAGTCTACAGGTCGTTCTAGCTTGTTTTATGGTTACCCATTGTCTTCACTGCAGTAGGCAATTCAGTTATTTCTGCACAATCAAATCTGAATTGTAGATTTTAACAAATCCAAAGCGAGGGATTAAGGATCAATATTAATACGATTATTCATGAATTTCAGAATAAGGGTCTCACTAACTGGAAAGGGGGATTCACGCTCTACCTTCCAGGCAGTGTTAATTTATCGAATTTAATGCATTTTTCTGAAAAAAAAAAACACACGTTCAACTTTTATGAAATTTGGCACATGCACAGTTGAAAGTTCACTGTACCTACTGAATTAATTACGGTATTCGTAGATATTTCAAGTTTTCTGTAAAATAAATTATTTAAAAAATGGCCGTTTTATATTTTTATATATCAATATTTTATTCAAAATACCATTACTTTAAGAACTACTCTTCTTATTCCTTCAGAGTTTTAACATTTTTTTCTTACATGATTGTTTACTTCGTGGTCCCTCTGTTCTGTAATAATTATTTCATAAATATTTTTGTTTAGAAATTACACTTTTATATGTTTAATTAAAAGGTAACAACTCTCTTGTAAATATTTTTTAGAAATTACACTTTCATATGTTTAAAAGGTAACAACTATCAGACAAATATTTCCAAATAACTCATGCCAGCGAATACTGAAAGCGAGCAAATATAGCCTGCGCCATTTTTTGTACTTGTACGAGCTCACAAAAATATACATAATCTCCATAAATTAAACAAAATCTCGGTAATAGATCACCAGTTTTCTTGAAATTCTGAAACATATTTGCGAAAACTGAAAGGTGCAACAATGTTTCCGGGTTTCAGCAGCTTGTCAACCATAGGATATATAATGAGTTTAAGACTTTGTCTGTTGTGGCTGTAGGAATAATTCGGAATGGTACTTGCCATCTGTACGAGATTACATAATGGATCCTGCACTATATGAGTCACAATCTTTACAACTGCAAGACATGTACTTTACTGAGTAAACAGTATACCATATCAACAACACAGCAATAAAACAAGAGATTTAAGACCGGAATATTTTAAGAAGATTTGGAGTGCCTGACCCATCAGATGGAGGCACTCCACTTCACCGAAACGGCGGTAACTATTTGCCAGCCGACACGATGTAACACCTAGGACGACTATAATATTCACCAACACAGCTGTGAGAACGTAAATCTGGAAGAATATTTCATTTTTCTGATATCAAACCCTCATAATTATAGTGAAATTTCGAACGTCGAGCTGCCTAGCCTTGATCAATGTACGAACATACGTGTGTTGATATACTGCCCGACAGTGGGCAATTAATGTGTCTTAACCCAAATGCAGAACGAGGAGAGTACAAAAGCCACATAAGTTGGCTCCTGGAAAAGGAATATATGGCGGTTCTAAGAAATACGAATATTGTTTTGAACATTGCCCATCGTCTTGGGGTTTCTTGCTAACAACAACGTTTCGGAAACTGGTATAAAGTTTCATTATCAGACGAACCCATTAGAAACAAGTACTCACAGACTTAGAAATACTATTATGTTCATGTGAGCTCTGAAGTTACGCAGATGAGTGAACAAGTACGATCCAAATTCCCAAACCCTGAAGCGTAACCATGTAATATCTGCGGCGTGCGTGTTTTTGTGTTGTGAAGTTCTCGAACCCATAATCTTAATATTTGTCGCCGAGATAACTTCAAATATTATCAGTACAGGTCTTATTTTTTGCAACACAGAATGGCTCTTGTTACACTCACAGACTTCCGTTGCTCTAAAAGTCAAAGAATAATAATCACACTACCGTATAAAGGTAAATATTGTTGTGGGCTCTCTCCATTACAATCCTAGCAACAACGCTACAATAAGTGCGAAATTCATATCTGACTTTTGATCGATTGTAGTGCTGTTACTAGGAAAGGGGAAAACACAAACTACCTAAAACACCAGGTTTCCACTTTTTGCACATGAAAACCCAACACACGGCCTAATTCATCTGACTTGTTATGAGTGTTGAAAGCATCATAGACGCAGCAAATGAATACACTTGGAAAGCCAACACTCATGAGCGTAGAAACGCACGTAAGGAAATAATTAAAATGTCACAGCTAAGTGAAAATTGAACTTAATTAACAAGTTTTCGTAAAATCGTTCCTGGAAATTCGTTCAGTGCATACAGGCAAATGGACAGACGATTCAACGACTTCAATATGCGCTCCGCAGGGATGCAAACGAGCCTAAAATGTTTCGTAGTCCGTCGTTATGACTACTTTGTTACTTGTTTAAAACAATATCTGCAACTGATTAAATGGGTTAATAGCACCTGAGTTTTCCCCACGGTGTGGAGATTATAGTTTCGTGGGATGTGACATCATGTTACCTGGTAGTTGGCACCAAAGGTTTGCAGGAACCTTCTGCCCTCATCTTCTAACATGGCATCCATCATGGGGTTTCTCAGTTACTCCTAATAACTCTGTGGATAATACGGTCCCTTCTTTCCGGAGCCTTCTCAATTCACTGTGGATTAAACATTCTACAATTTGATGCTACGGGAATGTAGTCTGTCCTAATGACAGCAATGTCATTTAACAGTAAATAAATAAAATAAACTTTTGTCTGCACAGTCAGAAGTGACAGACGTAGATGAATAAACACAAAATCGGTCTGCAGTGTCCGGAGTCTCTGTTGTTGATTTATCTTCCCGCGAAATGTGGTACAGGGACGTGAAGGAACGCCTCAAATACGCATCTCGCAAGAGAAGCGGGAGAGAAATGGCAGAGGCAGGCAAACGGAAGGCACAATGGTGGAGACACATCCCTCGAATAATGGTCGAATAAATATTGGAGGAATTCCATTAGGGTCGCGCGCAACCTGCAGACCGACATCGTGGATTATGCAAAAGATAGCAGGCCTAATGCGCCGGCCTCGTTCAATCGTCTGTCTGTGGGGGAAAAGACGGGTTTCTGTGTCCAGACGTCTGGGTTCGATGTCATAGAGGTCTGCTTCATGAACAAGTTTCCTTTTCTTATATATTTCTCACGATACACAAGAATTCGCCTACCTCAACTCAGGTTCAGTGCTTATTGATTAACACATTTCATTTACTTGCTTATTCATATAGTTCCTTCCCTTGCATAGCAACTCTTTGATTCTAAAGAAGAGTACATATGCAACATACTCAAAACATTCTCCTTTCAGAAGGAGTACTAGGAAAACAAATCAGAAATCTATACAATACACTGGAGCACTCACAGACCTATGTACGTTACAATAAATAAGGCCATTACCAAATATCTTAGACTAAAGCACATGCTGTCCGCACAGTTCTTTCCGTAACATTATTCCTTGTGCACCTAATAAAGGCATAAGTGGGAGCCGAAGCACAGCTCCACTCTTCTTAACCTCAGCATTAGCTGGAGGCGAGTGGTTAGCTTCACGTTCCTCCCGCTTTACTCCCGAAGAAATTAACTCATTACCCACTCAATAACAGGCTGCCGAGACAGCACAGGTAGTGCAGACTTCTCGGAGAGAGACAACACTTGTCCCTGTCTTACAACAAACAAATTTTAGCGTCACTAACAACAAACTAACAGAACAACTATTCCATACAACAGAGTCCTTCTCGCGAAGATAATTTCTGTAGGCAGAGAACTGCTTGCATTTAATGGTGCCCAGATTCACTAACAAAACGGAAGTTCGCGAACTGAACATTATAAGTCTACAGTACACACGTTACAACAGAGACGGCAGAGACCTGAACACTTCTTGCCATGAAAACATGAAATATTAAGCATGGGAAATAAAATGCAGAAGGAAAGGGGAGGGAAGCAGAACAGAAGAAAGCATGAAGAAACGAAGAGACAAGAATGAAAAATGATAACCTGAAACGTAGTTACGCAGAAAGGTAGAAGGAGGAAAATAAAGTAAAAACAACAAATCAACTAACCAAACAAAAAGACTGCAGAAAGGAGGAAGATTACAGACAGAATTAAAGGATGGAAAAAAGAAACAAATATCCATAGGGAGGCGACAACAAAAAGTTAAAATGGGAAGAAGTAAAGGAAAAAAACAAAGGAATAATAAGAGGACAGAGAAATCATAATCGATGTAAAAGAATTGATCATTGACCAAACGCATGCACGAGTGAATGATCTGAGAAAGTTTTCACTCTGCACACTCATTTGGCGTCCATGTAAGACAGAGAGCGAAAAACATCCCTAGAACCCGATACGTCAGTTTGCCGTCGTTTCTTATTGACCGGACGACTGACACGGACTGAGAAGCCAGATCACCTGTACTATTTAACATGGCATCAACAAGCCTGCACTCAAAACCGACGTAACTGACGTCCAGTGTTTGTGACTCGCCATGACCTATACTCTCCAGGAAATTAAACACATAAAACTCAAATCTTTTTGTTTTATTTTAAACTACTGTGTCACCTTTCGTTATAAAATCCATTTAATAATACTTATATGCAGGGTGCACAAATTCCGCGCGCCATGTCTCCATGGCGACTAAATTTTGTACGGTAGTGCTTAATATTTCCGGGTCTTCGGTACAGAACTTGTTTATATCTTCCTTCTGGTGCTCAGCATGTTAGTGTGGCGCATATTTTATTGTAAAATGCCTGCATATTCAGTCTACATTCAATTCCCAACTCACAATAAATACACGGCCCCTTCATTATAAAGACAAATTGCTTGCTGACTCCGTTTCACAGAAATAAGCCTTTTTTATTACTAGACACATACACTCTTTTTGGGCAAAATGCTAGATTTTAATTTTAAACTGGGTGTCACAGATACAGCTGTCCTTTAAAGGGACACTCACCCTTATTACCCCTTTGACATTAATATTTACATGCATATCTGCAAACTACAGTACTTAATGACACTGTGCCCTGCGCAATGTCGCGTTTGATGACAGGACACAGAAGTTGCTTTACAGTGGCGTGACCACACATTATTTGGCCCAGGCAGAAGAAAACTAAGGAATTTTTTGCACTGAGTCATCCCGTTGTGTCAGTTTAAAAATAACAATAAAATAAAACACCGTCAGATACAACCCAATTCTACATTACATAAAAGGTATGTTACACGTGCGACATGTTTCGGTTCACACTGAAACATCATCAGGCACAGATGATGTTTCAAATGTGAACCGAAACATGTCGCACATGTAATATACCTTTTATATAATGTAAAAATGTGTTGTGTCTGACGGTGTTTTATTTTATTCTTATTTAAAAACTAAAGAAACCCAAAAGATTATTTGTAATCCGGTCGCGATTGTAAAGAGGTGAGGATGCTATTTGACATAAGGTACAGGTGGTTAGTAGATGTTCTGTATGTAAGACTGCAGAATACGAACGTCACGAAAACGACTCCTGATTGAGAAGCCAACAGTCACTCATATACTCAAAAATTACACTTCTTTTAGTTAACCCAACGCTTCGATACAGTGTTAGTAACAGCCTGAAACGGACTGACACACTGAAACAGATGAACAGAGTTTATGTGTTCAACTGCCATTTCCCAAGAATTTTTAAATTATCTTACCATCTGCTCCTAAGCATGAAAAATTCAATCTTATAGTAGCATCCCATAACTACGGGAAGTTCGATCTTATGGTAGCACTCCCATAACTAAGCACGGAAAATTCAATCTTATGGTAGCACTCCCATAACTAAGCATGGAAAATTCAATCTTATGGGTGCACTCCCATCACTAAGTTACTAAACGGAATAATACTCATGATTCATACTAACTCCTTGAAGCCCAGTGGTTACTGCAAGCACCATCTGCTCTAGCATACAGAAAATATGCGTTTTCCCCACAATGTGTATTTGTGTATTTCGTATTATTCATACACTAACAGCGATTACTTCACCATACAACACCTTTACATGCACAGAGCCAGTTCCTGGTGATGTAGAAAACTGAATTTTTAAATAAAATTCTCATCAATTAACTTTTAAAGGGTTAAACAGGCGTTTCTTTCTGGTGTGTCTCAGTCTATAAAACAGACCCCTGCGACAGCCATGACTCCGACGACTGGACCTCGAAGACAGAATGAAATATATCATAACGTGAGCTAACTGATATTCAGCCTGAAAACTTAAAATGGAGTTACATGATTCTGCATACGAAATTACGCGCCGTGTATGCAGTGGCACGAAGAGACTGGAGGAGTCGCCAACCAGAGAGACGCGCGTGGGCTCGGCCCAATCACGCACACTACACCTACAATTTCGTCTTATATACACTGTTTGTGAGAAGAAACACTTACCGTAGACATGAATTTTTGGAACGCGTTACACCTTTTCACTAGGAAGCACACCTTATCAATAATTCTGCAGACAAGTGTACATACACCGGCAATATTCATGAATCCATTATACGGATTTAATGTGTTCCATGTCCGTTTACTATATTATACAAAAACACTAATCACCAACAAATGCACAAGGAGAGGTTTATCATCAATTGTAACACACTCCTACATGTTTCGACCCTGCTGGGTCATCTTCAGGGAGAACTTTCTTGTTATCGTTACACTAAGGTCGCACTTTATAGTTGAGTGGAAATGTGCTGTTGACTGTGTACTGCTTTGTTTTTGGAGGCGTGAACCTTAGTGTATCGATAACAAGAAGGTTCTCCCTGAAGATGACCCAGCAGGGTCGAAACACGTAGCAGTGTGTTACGATTGATGATAGAATTCTCTTTGTGCATTTGTTGGTGATCAGTGTTTTTGTCCGTTATACAGATTTCACTATACAACACTGCGTAAACCTGCGTAATGGCTGAAATAATCCAGGCCGACGTTATTTACAATGCTTTTCGAAGCACCATAACATGCAGACACTCTATAATACTAACTCACGACACGTAGGCTTACCCTAATGTTATAATCCAAACAGATCGACAATTAAAATATAAGTAAATGGAAAGCGTCGATAGAATACTTGTTCACAATTATGTAATATCAGCCGCATCTGTCATCTTGTAGTGAGGATCACGGCTCCAACAGCGATGGTGGGTAATATTAGGTTTACTTTTTTGCTATTCAACTAAAACCCCGTATTTGCGCATGTTGAGTGGTGCAAAATATACCACAAAAAATGTCATATCTGCTCCTCTCTCGACTTACGGTCCCGTCCTGCACCAAGTTACATTTTTTGCATATGGCGCACAAAGTTATTTGAAATCCTCTGCGTTATAAATTAACCCTTTAAAGACGAAGCGTATCTGTTTTATATAAGGACTCAGTGCGTACCGCGCTGTAAACACTCTACACTTCGGTTATAAAAACCAATCTCTTAATGTTTTATAAGGCAAAAGTTGCTGTTTGTTCTGAGATCCGTACAAAACACATAAACGCAATGTGGGCACCACGTAGAATTTTTTAATGTTAAACCTGGTCGTATGTAAAGTTACCGCTAGGCTTTAAAAGGTTAATCCACAGAGTTTGGTAGTGACACACACCGCACTTCAGACGTAATGCATGTACGGCAAGGATTTGTGCCTTACGCATTTAAACTGAGGCTACGAAAATTTTTATCTTTTTGCTGAATATTTCGACTTTGCCGAGGCTTCCTCTTTTCTCCTACTGCATCCTCCGACAGCCGCCTCTGGCTACATTAGTCAATCCAGAGGACCGTTTACCACTAACGAAGAATATCACGGCCATTCGTGTGCACAGAATGGATAGAAGACTGAAGGAGAATGCAGGTACGCTGAAGAGGCGCGTAAGAGATAGAGGGTAGATCAACGTAATTTGATTCCGTGGTACCACCACAGGTTGAAAGGAAACACTTTACGTAGATTATTATTTTACGAGCCCCATAATTATTTACCTCTAAGCAGAAGACTTAGGATAAATTTGTGATTGCCAGTGATAATTATAAAGAGACAAAACGCCATTCCTGTTCTCATTCATAACGCCACAAAGACGCGCTGACAAAAGGCGATAACAAAACACGCATATCTAAATTCAGCACTAGGTTAAGGTCTGTGGAAAATTCGGCATTCTAGGAGCTTTACACCTAGGAAAATCACTTCTGTCCTAATGGGATAGGCGGCTGGATGGACCTCAAAACCGGTCCGGACGCCGTGGAGTTAGGTATTTATTTGTGATTTACATAAAGACGCTGTCAGTACTGCAAATTGTGTAGACTCAAATAGGAGGACGATTCATAAATGGTGACGTGGGAAAAACGTAGATAGACGCTATCGTGGCTTATATCGAGGTACTAAGCCTACATTTGCCTCGGGGGAATGAGGAAAACCACGAAACTTAAAATAATCACTACCTGGTCAAGATTCTTTCTGATTATTCATTCCTTAGCCACTTTCATTATTAATTAAAATTTACAGGCTCATTAGCCAAATATAACATCGCTATATTAGGAAATATCTATGTAATTTGAGAGAAATGCGTAGGCGTTCAAAACTCTGGATCGAAAACCCTGAGAAAGAGAAAATTTAAGAGAGAAAATCAAGTTGTCCCTATGCACGCCACAAAGACTAAGAGGGGGAAAGTATAGCTGCAATCCTTCCCAATCTCGGCATTAGATGGAGGTGAGTGCAGTGTGTCACGCCCTGGCCATTTTACCCAAGAAGGAATTGCCGCTGGTACTGAATTGGAACCCACAGTCCGTCTGGAAGCTTCGGAGAAGACAAAACCCTCATTCCCACGCTGATAATCGAACAACGATTTCTCGTTTGTCCAGCCGATAGCCTTGTCACTACGCCGACTGAGCCATCCTGGCTCAACCTCTTCAAATAACTCCACACAAACACGATCATAATGCAGAACGTGTCTTAAGGATGGTCAGGGGGCGCAACTTGTGCACAGGGTTCAGCTGTCTCCGAATAATAGAGAGTAGTTTGCTCTTGTTACAATTGTAATGAACTCTCGAATTTCATATATGAGGGTACTTCAATTTGTATTATTAGCACCAACTCGTACACTAAAAAATCACAATATGTCAGGTTTTACATAATTCCCGACATGTTTCGGTGTGGATCTATATCATCCTCAGGGGAACGTATATAGAACATTCAACACCACTGAAGAAAAACACAGTTTTAGTGGTTTCGAGTGCTCTATACAGGTTCCCCTGAGGATGGTGTATTTCCACACCGAAACATATCGTGAAGTATGTAAAACCTGATATATTGCGATTTTTCAGCGTGCGAGTTGGTCCTAATAATAAGAACTGAATTCCTACGTACACGGTACGGAGGGGGACTTTCTTCGGGATCTGGCATACTTACCAAGGACTCGACCCTATCAAATTAAGTGATCAGTTCAGTATGTGCCTATACTTAATGGTCGCGTATGCATTAACGTACGAGATGAATTGTGAGTTTCAGATATGGTTTCAGACGAAATTTGCGAAATAACACAGGTGTTAGTGCATATCGAGACTGTTATACGGAGGTTCCAAATTGTGAAGCTGTGAAAACGTTTGTAAAAGCAATAAGGCCTAGACCAGTTCAGCGCTTACGGCGGGCACACGTAGTCATGTATTGAAAACCCAATACACAGGAGACCCAAACGTCTCATGGAGGATCCCGCACATTGTTGCGGGTTAATATCTGCCGAATCTCGCAAATTTCAAGCAATAGCACTGCCCTAATTCCGAGCTCTCAGTACTTTTGAATTGCAGTTCAGAATACAAAGGTGAACGCTGTACCGATTACCATTCTGAAACTCAGAGCAGCTTTAAAATCGTTGCAGTTGACCACGCTCATTGTTGCAGCCAGAATACAAACAAGCTGTAAGCTGCGTACTGTTCAATGTATGCTGCCCTCCCTCTATCATCGTACGTATTGATTGAGGAGCTACCACTTATTTTTTTTATTTCGCGGTTAGTTAGAACTGCCAACCTCATTAAACAAAACCGGCTCAAAAAGCTAAATAATTTTATTATCAGGGAAGCAGTGTACAAACTTCGAGCAAACGGATTTGAAGAAAATTCCTTACTGAGATACGAGGACACGTACGTACGTACGTACGTACGTACGTACGTACGTACGTACGTACGTACATACATACGTACATACATACATACGTACATCCATCCATACGTACGTACGTACATACATACATACGTACGTACATACATACATA
>BLKM01001648.1:0-21101 GCA_013340265.1 Coptotermes formosanus | reverse complement strand
CCACCCCTTGTCGGCTGTCCGCGACTGCTTATTCAATGTATTCGCAGTTACCCTCCATAACTGGAGGCCGTTCATCCATCCGCAACCTGAGGACGCGCCATGCCGTGGTGACAGGGACCCACTTAACACGGGGAATTGCAGGATCGCATTACGCAATGTTACAAGCAGCTTAAGAAGACGAAAAGTCGTCACTAGAGGCTGGTAGTATTTTACTGGCTGTTGTAGAGCTGTATAATATATAACCGTCGTCTGTGATACGACTGAATAAACAGAGTAGACCGAAGTGAAATGAGGATAGAGGAAATATAGGAGACTGTGAAGACGCTGGTGAATACCACAGCGTGTTCTGCTGGTTTATGGGGTGTGCCTGATAAGATACGGTGCTTATGCAATAAAGAAGGTGTCTTGTCTGATGACCACCCACGAGCTAAACGGAACAGAAATGTTATACAAACAAACGAAATCACTTCCATTTAAATCCCCGAGCACAATTCTTTTTAAATCCTCGAACTATCCTCATTTACAAAACTGCATCACCCTTCAGTAGTTGAACGGTACACTGTTCAGCTGATCCATATATGGCTCGTCAGTTGCGACACAAAGCACTAAGGAGGCGGTTTGAGAAGGCGCCTGGGCGTTCAAAGAAACCATTCTAATTATCCCCCGAATAAGGAACGTTGGCGTCATTCCATATGGTCATGTTCGGCTGCCTCATCTTGACAGCATTCATCGCCTAATCAAAACGTACTAAATACACACAGTGAGATCTTATCCATCCACTCAAAATTAGTTCAAAGGACAGTTATGTTGACGTGCAGCCGTATAAATTTACTTGTCAGTTTTGGAGTTACGGGCATTTGGCATTACTGAAACAACATTGCACTCTTCCAAATCCGCCTTAGCATTGTCAACTAGGAATGTACCCATTTTTCCAACATAAACATCTAATAAGTATGATACTTATTTTAAAGTAACCTTACTGCATGCTTACTGCCACTTCAAGTACGGCCACGAAGTGACGTGGTTGAATAAAGAAGTGAGTGCAGTTGTGACAGGTTTTTCTTGTCGACTTTTCTGATGTTGTAGCCCCTGATTTGGCATCCGTTAGAGACAAAAGTAACAATCCTGGGGCCCACAGTTCCGAAAGTTTCTCTTATATTTACACGAACACCTACTGTAAAATGAGTTCTGGTTTAATACCCGTTTTCGGAACATAAATATGAGAATGAAAGTATGGAGGAACCTCGCAGAGTATTTTGGATCTTTCGATATCGCTAAAATTATTCTCAGTTGCTCACAGAAACAGTTTAATTCCGTATTTATTGCTGTACAAAATTCAACCCTTTCATCCTGAAATGATGCATGACAATCAATAAAATGTTTATTGGAGGTATTGCTACTCCATCAAATTAATTAATTTTGTGTCAAAAAAAACGGGAAATAAAATACATTATCATTACTAGCCTCAGGCTAATAAAATGTCACTTACTGGAACCCCGATTGCCCCACAATTACCCCGCATCACGCTGGTCTCAACCAAAATACAGAGTATATTCCGCCACGTGCGAATAATTGCTATGATAAAGTTCTCAGAAATACAGCGTGTTACTTGGGAGTGAAGAAGCATGTCGCTGATATAACGCCGTGATCCTACATAACAAAATATTTTACGAAAGAAAAACACTGTTTTATGATCTGTACTTCAAGAGTGTCTAGACAGGCTGAGTCCACACACCTCTCGTCTGAATACAGACTTCATTATAAGAAAATACACGAGGTCTGACCTGTAAATTCAGTGACCGAATTTTGGAGACGAAATTGAAAATCATAGCCGATCCCAGTGGTCGCGCGGTTTAAGGCGTAGGTCTGAGGCCGAGCGCTTGCTGGGATCGTGTGTTCGAATCCCACCGGGGGCGTGGACGTTTTTCTCTTGTGAGTGTTTGTGTTGTCAGGTAGAGGTCTTGCGACGGGCCGATCCCTCGTCACGAGGAGTCCTACCGACTGTGGTGTGTGTCTGAGTGTGATCAAGTGAAAATAAAAACAACCTCGACACCGAATGTGAGTAGGTAGAAGAGGGAAGGACTACGAAACGAATTGAAAATCATGGATTAATTAAAATTTTCCTGAGATGTGCTCCTGGTTATTTAGGCTACTACTTCAAAAGTTCTGTCTTTTGTTTTAAGTAAATTCCTATAAAGAAGGTTAGGAAGTCCGTTGCATACAGTACTGAGAGAACAGTGGAGGCACCTTCATTCTCGATTCATACGTTCAATTACGTGACACATAAGAGAATACGACTTTACTGCAGCTTAGCTAGTCGTCATTACTGTCATCACAAATTATGTGACGAGCAGCAGCGTCAGGTTTCCACCGCACGTACCTCACTCATTCCTCCCACCCCGCAGAAACAGTTCGTACATATAAATGCCTGTTTTTTTTTGTTTCACATTTCATTTGATGTTGCACGAAAAGTAAAAATTACATTTTTTGTCAGCATGGAGATTTTAATAAAAGTTTCGGCTGTATTCACTTGTTAGTCACACACAGTAGAACTCGGTTATGACGTCATGAAAAGTAATGAGTATTTTGTGTCGTTATAACCGTGGGGTAAAATGTTATGTTTAACAGCGACGAATTAATTACCTACTCATTGTAGGTGTAAATGGTTATTGTTGCGCCTGATCAAACTAGGTGACACATGCTTTTTAGGACTTCTCTGGACGAGGGATCAGCCCGTCGTAGAGACCTCTACCTGACAACACACAACATTCACAAGAGACAGATAGCTATGCCCCCTGCGTGATTCGAACCCGCAATTCCACCAATTAAGCGGCCGCAGATCTACGACTTAGACCGCGCGAACACCGGGATCGACACTGCAGCTACCAACTTAAACTGCTTACTATCCCAGAAGAGCGACGACTTTGCCAATCCGATCAACCAACCTGGCTAAAGCATGATGCAGAGCTATTTCCTGACTGGCAAGGCAAGGAATTCCCCGCATTACTAAAGGCAGAAGACGCATTAACCTTTTAAAGCCTAGCGGTAACTTTACGTACGACCAGGTTTAACATTAAAAAACTCTACGTGGTCCCCACATTGCGTTTATGTGTTTTGTACGGATCTCAGAACAAACAGCAACTTTTGCCTTATAAAACATTAAGAGACTGGTTTTTATAACCGAAGTGGAGAGTGTTTACAGCGCGGTACGCACTGAGTCCTTATATAAAACAGATACGCTTCGTCTTTAAAGGGTTAATGTGTTCACCAAGGCCCTCACTAACATCTGTGTGTGTGTGTGTGTGTGTGTGTGTGTTGATTGTATGAGATATTTACCAACGCTCTCTGCAACTCTGACTAGGACAACAGCGGCCGTGAAATTTCCTGTCGTACCTAGACCCTAGCAAACGTGTCAGCCGTGATATACCTCACTTAATTTTCCGGTCTGCTAATTGCTCAGTGGCAGCATTTGTCCAACCTTTTAATATTTTTCTTGTTCCATTCTTATGTCAGCGTAGGATTCCACGTTTCACCAACCATGAAAATACCAACCTTACTACCTGCAACAGTAATATGTCAAGAATTGAGAATGTAGCCCCCATATTCAACACCACAAAAGCATAATTGTACAAGCCAGTTTAATCCATTTCCTATCTGCATACCTCTGTTATTCAGTTCCCTCAATTCGACTGTGCTAACGGCAATGCTGTGAACAGGGAGTTAATAACACAGGGCAGAGTTGTTCTTGCACACTTCATGTAGGCCTATAGGGGAGGGGGTGATAGAGGTGTAGCTCTAATCATTGTTAACCTCGGAGGCGCCTGGTCAACCTCACGCTCTGGCCGCTTTACCCCCGGAGAAAGTGATCCTCCTACCCATTAAGTGGGAGGCCGCATAGGCCTCAGATAGGGTCTTGACATTTTGGAGAAGAGAAAGAGTCTTTCCCCTGCATAATTCTACCCGCATTATCCAGTCCGTAGCCTAGTGACGATACCGAATACGCTATCCCGCCTGTGATGATGATAGTGATTATGATGACGACGATGATGATTATGATAAAGATAATGTAAGCTTCATATAACCAAATCATCTGGTGTTTGTGGCTGCATTCAGTGAATACGCTGACACAGAAGTAGAGATTCTTAGCTGGCAGTGATATATAAATATTCCATTGCGTATTGTATATCGGTGTAAAGATCCATGTTGTTTAGTTTTATGCGACTGGCTTATCGTCTTTGTTTGACAAGACTCTTGAACTAAACAGATCCATTTCTTATCCAAATGAGTCAAAATGCCATTCCCTCTCTCAAGCTACCATCTGTTTAGAAAAGCGTTGACGTTCAGTATCAAGTGTTGTTCTTTTCCCTACACAGAGGGCACATCTTGAGCGGACATCTGCTTTGTTCGCAGGGCAACACCGAACCCTCACGCCCTGGGTCAACACAGGTGCAGTGAGTTGCAGAGGTATGTCTTTAGTTAGCTGATTCCGAAGTCGCGTACGAAATTTGAAAACAGGGTATTGGTCGCTTAGGGTATGGAGTGGTGAAAATTTTCGGTGGTAGTACACATATGCCCATTCCGTACTGTAGGAACCGAACTAACGAGACAGTGCCGAACTACTGACTCGTTGCCGCGAAGGAGTAGAAAGAATGCGCGATTAACGTGAAATGCGCCACATGTTGGAACATGTGTAAATGGGGCTTGGATCCAGTTTCTATCGCTAGTGACTGAAGAGAAGGCTCTAGAGTAAGAATTGTCGTAATTTTTGCTCTACACCAAACATGAATATGGCGATCACATTAAGGACATTGAAGTTAGAGGGGGACGTTGTAGACAGGGAGAGGTGAGAAATCGCCCAAAATTGTAGTCGGAAAACGTGAAGTGTTGGGACTCTTTGGAAAACGTAACCATTCACTGGCAGATAAGAATAAAACAAAATTAATTTTAAAGACATTGGCTATGGAAGTGTGAACCAAATTAATTTGGCCAGGATAGAGACCTGGGACAGGTTGGTGGGAATATGGTGACGGCCTGGGTTCTGAAATTGGAAAATGAGGTGATTGGCTATGACTGTAGAAAGTTTTCAGGACTGGACACAATAAAATAATGTTTGTCGTGAAGTTCTGGAATCTCTGGAAGCGGTATGGAAATCAGGTTCGGAATTTGAATTTAGGGGGTCGTAAATTTCGGCATAAATTCTTTTTCATGTATGTATGTATGTGTGTATGTATGTATGTCTGCATGAATGTATGTCTGTCTGTATGTATGTATGTATGTATGTATGTATGTATGTACGCATGTACACACACACACATATATATGTGAAAGTATATTTCTTTCTGTCATGTGTATATATGTGTATGTATACGTGGGTGTATATATATATATATGTATATACACACACATGAAGTTATATCTTTACCTTCAAGCCGTGCACATTTTGTAGTCAGATTAGAATTAAGTCAATATAAATTGAACAATAAATTTCAGCGTTGTTCCAATGTGCTTTACATAGGATTATCGCCAACCTAATACAAGACAGCCTTGTTTACCGGGGGAACCGATCTCAAGACAGGGCAATCACGTGCAGAGTGGCGGCTTATGAGTTAGTTGGCAAACAAGTTACGGGGCCGTGACGTGCCTAACAACGGGTTCTGTGTCTGACACGAATATGAAGTACACGGGCAAAAGTAGTAGCCCGACGCCTTCTTCGCATAAAGTGCGTACCTAATGAGAAGTGTACGTCTTTGTCTGTCTGACTGTCCGATTGCAAGAGTTATCCAGATAACCATACTTACACCGTTCGGTCCAGTTTGCTTGAGCTAGGCTACAGCGGAAATCGCCGGGCGAATTCTTTTTGGCATGTACAACAAGCCAAAAAGCCAAATAAGGGCGAAGGGCCCAAGTCGTCATTTCTTACACTGGACCCTTCCTGCATTTGAAAAGCATAGTTAGGATGCGCCAACAAAGCCTTACAAAATATAACAGGAGACTTGCTTGAGTTTTAGTGTTTTGCACGACATCCGAATAGTACCGGCCCTGCGTGCCGATGACTGATACATCAATTGTAAGGTCAAGCAATCCCGTTAGAGGCCGGACAGGCCCTGAGGGCTCCAGGAGGCCGAGGCTCCCAGATTTCAAGACAATAGGCGCAAGAAATGTTATATGAGTTGTAACTTATAATTATGGTCAGTAACTATTAGTTGGCTGATCCCAGTGGCCCCGCAGTCTAAGGAGTGGGTCTGCAGCTGCTCGCTTGCTGGAATTGCGGGTTCGAAGCCAGTGGGGAGCATGGATGTCTGTCTCTTTTGAGCGTTGTGTGTTGTCAAGTAGAGGTCTTTGCGACGGGCTGATCACTCGTCCAGAGGAGTCCTACCGAAAGCCATGTGTGACTGAGTGTGATCTTGAAGCCTCAGTAATGAGGAAGCCGTGGCCCACTGGGGCTGTTGCGCCATTGAAATAAAATTACTATGAGTATTAATTACACTTATTTAGCCGATCCCAGTTACCGCGCGGTCTAAAACGTAGGTCTGCGGCAGAGCGCTTGCTGGGATCGTGGGTTCGAATCCCACTGGGGGCATGGACAGTGTCTCTTGTACAGTGTTTGTGTTGTCAGGTAGAGGTCTCTGCGACGGGCCGATCCGTCATCCAGAGGAGTTCTACCGAGTGTGGTGTGTGTTTGAGTGTGATCAAATGAAAATAAAAACCCTTTACACCTACCGTGAACAAGCAGGTAGGAGAGGGAAGGACTACAAACAAACAAACAAACAAACAAACAAACCATTGCACTTAATTATGATTTAAGTTGGGGGCCTCGTGTAGGTACAACACGCTGACAGAAAGCCAGCTGTCTTAACATGACACACTGAATTTAAGGAACGCTAAGAATACTCAGCATCATCATTGTTTCTGTTCACGCAATGAAGGCATGTAGAGAGAGTAAATTTATAGCTCCACTCATTCTTAACCTGGGCGCAAGAGGGAGGTGAGTGGTCAGCTTCACGCCTGGGCCGCTTTATCCCTAAATAATTGCGGTACCCATTGAATAGGAGGGTGGATGGGTTCCACAGCCGATGTGGTTTTTTTGTAAAAGAGAAAAACTTTTTACTTATGCTGTCAGTGTGTCAGGAAAAATAATTACTGTTAGGAAAAATAATTATTGTTTATCGGTCGTGCGAAACGTCAAAGACATAAGTATCTACTTTAATTGATGCATTGTGTTTGCATGTCTAATGGCCATTGATTTTCTTGCCACAGTATACTGAGGAAGAAATTGCACATAAGTTTGTAGCTAAGGTTTTGAACTGACATCAGTTAACATTTATTTTAAAGAAAAGTGTAAGTTGCACTTCATAATCCTTCGGGAATGGGAGTGGCACTTAAGCCACTCATTCAATAGTAGGCCTACATTTTCAGCTTCAGCTTTTGGCCCCTAAAATTAATAGAATTTCATTGCATTGTTTTCGTTTGCGTTAGTCGCAGTCGCTTCGTCGAGTGTTGTGATTGCACCCTCCCACAACCGCCCTCACCCCCCACACTATTTCCGGCACTCGATTTGAATCCATGGGGATCATCTCGGATCAGTGGAATTGCAGGAAGCACGCTAAGAGCTTTGTCAACTTTTCAGTGTTTGTCAAAATACAGTCCCCAATATCATCCATAATAGAGCATTAGCAGAACCTTCGCCTCACCATGGCAACTGAGAAAACTTCACATGTCATGGAATTCTATTAATTCTAAAGCAGGGGTGCACATTTCTGTTACACGTATGTACTTAACAATATTTCAATATCCGTACAAGGTGACATGGTCTATTTAAAATTACTACATTTTCTCGCGTTCTAATTATTGAAATCCTTTACTCGGCGATTTTATTTCTTTACAAACAAGATTTATGACTAAGGAAATATTTAATTTAAATTTTAATGTGTTTTGCACAAAGAAAAACATTTATTATGAAGTTCATGTATTTTATGTCCAACATCGACCTTCTAGTCTTCTGCTTAATTAAATTTTGTAAGGACTATAACAGCTGTGAGTAGTAAGGGGTAGGTTATTTTAGCAACGTCGATTGAACAGCCAGGAAATGCAATATTACATTTTACGTACGTTGTACAGTAAAACAAAATAATAAATTTCATACGCTTTCAGACATGGCTACATGCATGACATTTATATTTCCTTCAAAATTTCTCCCTTTACGGTTCTGTCTCCAACAAAGGAAAAAGCTAAAACCTAGCCAAGTTCTCGATGTCTTGTCTATACTGAGATATGTAGAACTTCTGTAGGTATGGCTTATTTAACATTCATTATCAACACCCTGTTATGTGACACTTTCAGTCTAGTTCTTCACGTAAGGACAGACGGGCAATTTACGTGATCAAACCCATGTCTGTGAAGTGGAAGAAGGAAAAAAAGAAATCCTGATAAAATGTTTCTGAAGAAGCAGCTTCTTCGATTCTCATATAAAGATCACGAAGGCCACAAACCGCAGCCTCTGTAGCTTTTGTTACTGCAGTGTATGAACAAAGTACTGCGAAGTATAACCCGTGGTACTCTGGTCCAAATATAGTAGTAAGTTTAATGTGTTCCATGTCCGTGCACTATATTATACAAAACACTAATCACCAACAAATGCACAAAGAGAGTTTTATCATCAGTCGTAACACACTGCTACATGTTTAGACCCTGCTGGGTCATCTTCAGGGAGAACTTTTTTGTTATCGTTACACTAAGGTTGCACTTTATAGGTGAGTGAGAATGTGCTGTTGACTGTGTACTGTGTACTGGAGGCGTGAGGCCTACAGGCTGGGACCGCAGACAGTTCACGCCTCCAAAAACAAGGCAGTACACAGTCAACAGCACATTCTCACTCAACTGTAAAGTGCAACCTTAGTGTAACGATAACAAAAAGTTCCCCTCAAGATGACCCAGCAGGGTCGAAACATGTAGGAGTGTGTTACGATTGATGATAAAACTCTCTTTGTGCATTTGTTGGTGATTAGTGTTTTTGTATATTAGTAGGTTATTACTAAGTCTGAGGAATCTGATATATAGCTTAGAATATTTGGTATCCATGGCAAGGGGAAGAGGGGCAGATAGCCACAATTACACTTTTGTTGTGTTTTATTATGCTTCTTTTCAAAATTTCGGAAACTGATTATTAGCTTAGTCATGTCTGTCCGTCTTTGCGCACGGGTCAATCAGGCTCCCAATGGACGGATTTCCGTGAAATT
Organism: Coptotermes formosanus; assembly: GCA_013340265.1. Classification (NCBI taxonomy): domain Eukaryota; kingdom Metazoa; phylum Arthropoda; class Insecta; order Blattodea; family Rhinotermitidae; genus Coptotermes; species Coptotermes formosanus. Next base: position 11,865 of record BLKM01001648.1, on the reverse strand, counting down.
TGATATTTGGTTATTTTTCGAAAATCTGTCTTGAAAATTCAATTTTTATTAAAATCTAACAATAATAAGTGGTACTTTACATGAAGACTTAGGGTTATATACATTTTTGACAGTATCTCGCTCAATTCTTTGAGAATGAGATGTCTGAGACAAACGTTGTAGAGAAAATTAAACGCGCATTTTATGTTTAAAACTTTTTCCCGAAAATCTTTCCGCTTGTGAGATAATGTGGAAAAATATGACACAGCCAGACAGACACAGATGATAAGATAAAATGGCGCATGCTTCAATGGCACGTCCATACACACATTGCTTGTCTTGTTATATATTGTGGGCCACGTTCTGTCTTTAGCTAAAATCTATTTTCAAACACTGTAAAAATGCTTGTAGAAAAGAGCACGTGTGTACGGCACCCACGAACAGGAAGAGCAACACGTGCTGGTGTTCCACCTTGCATGAAATGCGGATCTTTATAATTGTCCTGCGGAGAAAACTGGGAAACACGAAATTGTCAGGTAGAATCTGTGTACGGTTATTCTGTATAAGAAGGAAGGCCCATATTTCTGAACAAAATCTTGCACCCATCGTTGAGGGGGGGGAGGAGAAAACCTTAATATAATAGTGAAACTTCTTGCATTGTAAATATTGAATCCTAGTAGTTAAGCAACGCGAATTAGGGTATCTGAAAAACAGATATAACTGTATTATTAAAAAAACGCAGATTACGATTTAAATGTGGCATTCATGTCGTGGTTCCCAAAATTAGCAGATATGAGACCGCATCTAAAGAAGAGAAGTTGAATCGGCTGCCTGGAGGAAAGAACGTGTGCAGTTTATGAGACAAAAACATTTTTTCTTTTCCAATTTTATACATTTGACAAAATTTTTTGAGAGCAAAAAATTCAAAATTTTCATACGGAAAACTTAATATGCCGTCCCTTGAATTCTGCGGCCGGAGCGGCTGCCCCACACGTGCCCCTCTCCCCGCCCCCCCCCCCCCCCCAGCCAGGTCATTGGGTTTCCATGAATATAACAGGCGAAAAACTTGATCTTATTTTTGGCAGGCACGTAGAAATGAAATGATTCCAACATGGCCGGATTTTAGTTTACCTTGACAACAATATGAAGTACAGTATCACGCCAGTTATCCGGATCGCCAATCATCCGGATCGGCTTGGGCCTTCAGGCAACTTTGTCGAGAATTCTACAAAATTAATTTGCCTTGAAATTACCGGTTATTGGCTCGAGTACGGTACTGTAAAGTGTTGTAGCTGTCTAGAACTTCAAATCAGGCGTGCTTGACAGGTTTAGACACAGTTACTTCCTGTAAATAGTAACAGCCGAAGGGCTTCCCAGATTAGACAAGAAATTGCCAATTGTCAGATACGTATAAGGAATTATGTATTAATGTTTTATTTGTACGTAAATAAATATGTAGAGTAAAAATAACCCTTGTAGAAGTTTATTCACTTTAAACTGACAATGTAGCCTATTTGAAAAAAAATCCAATTATCCGGATTTTCTGCACATTCGGAAGTCTCGCAGTCCGCATTTTACTGCGTAACTGGAGTCATACTGTATCCGTTAACAGCCACATATATTGCGATTTACAGCCAACACGTACAGAACTGTACAGGGTAACAGTGACCCCCAGTGATGAACTTAACACAATTACAGCATCGGTTTAGGGGCAGTATATTACGGATTTCGTTTTCCAAATTAAACACATGCATACTTTCGACACTAACTTCCCCAGACCACCATGATCGTTCCTTGCAGTGCTCTCGTTGTGTGGTCGACAATGTCATACATTGTCGTGGACAACCATCACCGCCCGTTCAGTAATTATTTCCATTCCGCATCCACTTTTCTTAAGCTGTCGCGCAGAAAAGACCATTTTTCTTCAACAGTTCATACCCAGTTTCAAGTGCTCTAGGTAACTATTGTTGCCAGACTGTAATCTGTGGTGGTGGCCTGACACAGCTGTTCAGGTTGTGGACCAGTGGGAATTTCAAGTGGCCTTCCGATCCTGAACCTACCAACGTTTTAGCTTGTGTATTGTAAGTAAGCCAGTTCACTGCGTGTGTATTATTGAGGTGTTGTGCTCGACATACTTGTGTTGCCACTTCGTAAATTCTAGCTAATCCATGCTGAATGCAGCCACTCTAAAATATTGCCTTCGTACACACAGTGGAGCTGCCAAAAGCGTACCTGCTTTCAGTAATACAGAAATAAGCCTACTTGTAGACGAGGAAACCAACTCAACAATTAATTTCTCATAGTGCAGCTGGTCCTTACATTTCATTTCGAGCACCCTCGTGATCTAAAATCTACACTCTATCTCCGTACACACACAAATGACATTTTCATGTGTAAGGGATTTTATTAAAAACAATAAATTTTTAAGGTCGTTTATTAAATCAAGAGCATTTAAGGGTCAGATTTACTTAAAATAAGTAGTGTATATTTCAGCTGCAAAATTTAAGGAAAAATTAATTTGCTTGAAATCTGTAAAGAATGTGAAATATTTGCATTAGCATTAAACAAGGATTTGCGTGACGCGAGAAATAAGGAGACAAAACACGCTGTAGATTGATACTTACAGATCGTAGCGGCTGTAAAATCGGAGGCACTTATATCTGTTATCCTGGACTGCTGGAACACTGCCTTCTTGTTCGAATCCCGCAACGGTCCTAAATTTATAATCACTTACCTTAAGTATTTGTGTTAGCTTTGATATGATCCCATCTCCCGTCCACGGTGTTCTACACAATAGCTAAAATGTGTATAGCTAGAGAAGTTAATGCTAAACTTTGACAGACCATGAGGTCCTATTCACAAAACCTGGCGGAGAAGTGGTGGAATTTTAAGTATTATTCTGATAATAGTATTTCCAAGTAAAAATGATTGTTCGTACGTCCTTAATGCAGTATTGCTGGCAACAATGATGCACGTTTTATCGGTGTTCATTATTTTGTTGGTTTTATTGGTACGATGCTTCACCTAAACATGTGTTTGGCTAACTTTCGATAGACACTCATATCTGTCATTATGAATAGCTTTTCTATTCCTTTAAAGCTCTTCATCTCTTCGAGAACTTTCCTCCAGCTTTGCACTTATAGCCGTACTTACGTCTCATTCTTCCGTAAATTTCAATATTTTTCACACCTTCCAACTACAAAAATGAGATAACAGATCTAACTCTTTCTCAGTGAAACCTATCAATAACCACGTGTTTAGCGTGTCGCAGTTTTATTGCCCATCAAAATACAGTGAAAACAAAGTACGATAGAACAAAGAAAGATTCATATTGATTTTTTCAGTGCTTGCCTCTAAATTTTAGTTTAACGCACACTGTGACATTTTTCTATATCGTATCAACAGAATGACAATATAAAATCATCGGCATATCATAAGTTGGGAGATTTACAATCGATATGTAAACATCCATACTCGACTTTTATTATCATTTATGCTCATGCTCGGTGCTTAAATGTACGTTTCAGCCTCAACATCTGCCTCACAGAGAACACAATCTCTGTTAATTGAAAGCTTAAGCATGGAAAGAAAACATACATGTATGTGGGGCTTCATGTAAATCGCCTGTCACATTTGTCCGAATTTAACCAAAATCAGTCTGTGTAAACAAATTCTATTAAAAAGGAAATTACGAAATTTTAAGAAAATTTTTCGGATGGGCGTCGCTGTTTTCCATGAGGACAGACGGAGACCATGGACGGAGTGAAGTGACTAAATTAATTGTCGCTTTCGCATTGCTTGATGTACGCGCCTATAAATGATGTAAGCCACTATAATTATTTTCATTATTTGAATATGGGAAACAATATTGGGCCCATTAAAACAACAAAGACTTGGTCTAACGTTATTCTCAATTTTTTTCTCGTTTTCAGTGCTTCGACGATTGAGAGATTTCCGTTGTTCTCAATAGAACATCATGGCAGCCTGTAGTAGCTCGGAGGGCATTTATTTTGTACGCTACAAGCGAACACATTCATCTCTGATATTTCAGACTAGAAAAATGAAACGTAAACACTTGCCTGGAGCTTGTACATAAAAATGCACTCGGCCTGTGTATGCGCATACAAAGACTGAGAGTGGCATTCTGTAAAGGCGATGGTTGGATCGATTCATTTTGTCGAGTGATCTGTAAGTTGTGACCGACAGCTTGTTCAAACCCTTCTTATTTTCGAGGAAGTCCCACATTACAATTACAGTTACAATTAGCTAACACACTTCAAGTGGAAATGGTTGATGACGTATGAAACCAATGGTCGGCTATGAGGAAAATTTATAATTTGGGATTTCCTATTAAAGGGAGCGCTATTGAAATTACTTGCAGTTGGCATCGTGTGTTTTACGGTAAAGAAGAAATGGAATTGATAGTAAAGGCGGCACCATCATTAGTAGCAGTGGTTACTGACACTAGCTGTGTTTTAATATATCTGTACTGAAATTCAAAGTCAAGTTATAATGTTGCACGCGCTACTGGTTTGCTATCAACGTATTTCATTATTATTCCGAAAATGTTCAAGAATGTTTGAGGCTAGAAACTTTGCCAATTTTTTTTTAAAGATATAGGCCTACTGCGGAATGACGCTTACATGTTTTGTGTTAATTTCAAAATTTCGCACACCTGCCATGTTGAAATTTCTCAAGGATTTCTTCGTGAATATATTCCTCTGTCAAAATAAAAATTATGAACTCGTACAATAAAGTACGACGTTTCGGAAGTGGTCTTTGTATCCGTCTTCTGTTAAGACAAAGGGACTTTACCCCATTGGGTACGTTTAGATAAAGATAGCCTTCATCAAGATGCTTTCCAATTTTGACTCTGTACAAAAGAATGTTTGCGGAAATCGGCTTTCATGTTTTCAGAATTTTTATTTTGACAGTGGACTAGGTCTATATGTTATGACTATATATAGCCTATTCCTACAGCAGTATTCTAGGCCATTTTACAAGCTTTCGAAACTTGTGTTCGTATTGCAAATTGCTAGAAGTTACGAAACAAAATTGCACACGTTCACACCGGCTGTCACGAAAATCGGTCAGTTATGTTCACATATTTAGGTCCTTAGCCGAAGTGCAGAACCGATGAACACACAGACGTACGAACACATACGGCTTGCAAAAAAACTAATCACCAACAAATGCACAAAGAGAGTCTTATCATCAATCGTAACACACTCCTACATGTTTCGACCCTGCTGGGTCATCTTCAGGGAGAACTTTTTTATCGTTGTTTTTGGAGGCGTGAACTCTCTGTGGTCCGGACCGCAGAGAGTTCACACCTCCAAAAACAACGCAGTACACAGTCAACAGCACATTCTCACTCAACTGTGAAGTGCAACCTTAGTGTAACGATAACAAAATAGTTCTCCCTGAAGATGACCCAGCAGGGTCGAAACATGTAGGAGTGTGTTACGATTGATGATAAAACTCTCGTTGTGCATTTGTTGGTGATAGTGTTTTTGTATAATATAGTGCACGGACATGGAGTACATTAAACATACGGCTTGCGTAAGGTGATATGAAAACTCGCACGATGTCAACTATACTGAATCACTTCTGTTATGAGCTTTCTTCTTTACCGCTCATTAAAAACAAAACACCACATTTGGAAGCCACTATCGGACCGCGTCCTCAGGCTAAAAATAGTGTTAATATCCACGCAGTTCGGCCCGATATACAAAGCTATTGTTAAGCTCTGGAGTTTGACTTCTGTTTTTTACAACCGGATGATTGACGAAATGCGTAATGTAAATTGTACCAAGTATGACACATTATCGAGATCTACGCTGTTCTCGTATTTTACGCAGCGTAGGTTGGTAGTATCGGGACAATCTGTCGGTCCCATCCTAAAGGCTCAAGAATCCAAGTTTTTCCCTAAATGTCAGTAAGTAACTACCAATCTACGCTGCGTAAAAAGTCTCATTTGCACTGCGGTGGAAACCTGAAATCACGCATTATATATTGTCCTCAGTATCCTATATAACTGTGTGACGTACACGTAACATATGTGTCTCACTGACATCAGAACATATTATTTGGAGAATTTTTGTGTTATGTATATAAGTAACAGCATAAAATTGAACTTTTTTAAGCTGTTACGTAGACTAAATCTCCTAATTTAATTTTTGTTCGGAAGTTTATTACCACGTGAAAAGTCGAGTGGAAATCTGAAGGTGCTAAATAGCGGTAAATATGGTGCGGAATCACCAAACCGTATGCAGGTTTATAATTTCTACAAGAATTCTTTAGCTTGTATACTGCACATGTGTTGTAAAGAGACGGCGCAGAAAACTTTATGCTGAATATTGCGACTATTGAAAAGAGATTAAGTGGTCTATCTGAACGTTGCAGTGAGGCTTTTGTGGGGAAACCCATGAATATTAACACTGCAATCTGCATGTCAATGGTCTGGAGCTGTCACATCTCGCGGATAGGCCTGTCTGGAGGGAGGGTTCTCTTCACCTATCAAAACAAGCCGTCTGTTGTTAAGAACAAATTCGCTGTCTGTCAGTCACTGGGATCTCAGACTGCTACATGCAGCAAGGAATGCATGTCACGTACCGGTCGCAAAAAAAAAATTGTATATCTTTCTTTGTAAAAAGCGTATAAAGTGAACGCCTATTAAGGAGGATGAAACTGATTTTCTGCAAGGTTTCTGTATTCTTTCCTACTTTGAGACACTGGGAACGCATTTCCTAACAGGGAGTCCTTGTCGTAGTTATGCTAAATGGATAGAAAATGGGAGAATTGAGAAGTTCATTCAAAATTGTGGAAAACTTGAAACATACAGCTTGAAAAATCTGGGTAGCCTGTGGATGTGAGGGACTTATTGCAATGGGTCTTAAATACAGTCGAACCCGGTTATAACGACATCGGTTTATACGACACCCCGTCTATTGCGTCAGATATTCTGTGGTACCAATTAATTCCTCGCCGTTATTCATATTATTACACTCATTGGTTATAACAACACTCTTTTATAACGACACAAGATATTCAGTCCCTTTTATGGCGTTATAACCGAGTTGGACCGTAACTGGTGTGTGAGCTGTCATCTGGTAAGATAATTTTGAACAATGAAAGAAAAGGGTGGGGAAGGGATAGCCTGTCTCCGGACCAGGATTCGAACAGGGGACCTCCCAAATACGAAGCACGATGACGAAACATTTATCGCAGACGTTCATTTTGTTGCTTATTTTCTCACATGCTTACCATTAAAGATCATTGAGATGTATAATAACATAATTGTTTTAAAAAGTATTTGCCATGGTGTTGATTTGTGATGGCCAAATCCATCTGCCCTTTGTGACATTACACTACGTGGCATGAAAATACATGGCACGTCACAAATGTAAAATTACCATTCAATAAAGGCTTATAAATTGCATTAAAATATCTAAAATGTGCGTAGGCTATATAAATATTGTGAGCAAAAGAAAACTTATATTAGTAGAAATCAGGGAATCTCCCCAGTTACTCATATAAGTTAATTAACCTTTTAAAGCCTAGCGGTAACTTTACATATGACCAGGTTTAACATTAAAAAATTCTACGTGGTGCCCACATTGCTTTTATGTATTTCGTATGCATATCAGAACAAACAGCAACTTTTGCCTTATACAGCATTAACTGATTGTTTTTTATAACCGAGGTGGAGAATGTTTACAGCGCGGTACGAACCGAGTCCTTATATAAAACAGATACGCTTCGTCTTTAAAGGGTTAAATCTGCCCAGAAACATAGACCAGTTTCAAAATGGGGGAGCACTCAGTCTTATCCTAGACGCACAAACACATGGACTTGCACACTCACGCAGGCACACGTACAAGACGAGCTGTTAGCCGTGCATTTTAGCATCTCAGTGCTGCTTCACATAATACGCGCATTCGTACATATACTTTTGTTTTTTTTTCTCAGATGGCGAACTCGCAGCAATCCCTCAGGAAATTGTCTCTACCAAGGAGTGGCACCGGGAATAAATCTCATTAAAGGTTTATGTATATCCATCCAATAGGAACGGGATGATTGAGCGGTGAGGGGTTTTGTTTCGCTAATTAAGTGTTGAGCCCACCCTCTGGCAAACGAATTGCATACGAAAAGAAGTCGCCTATTATTATTTTAGCCTGCGACTTTTCCGCACATTCCATTTCCAGTATCCTTTCAAAACAATACTGCTGCCGTCACCCAGCAAAGTGCCTGGGGTTGTTTCATCCACTTTCTTCCGAACCCTGCGTGTGTCTGTTCGTCCGTTGCAGCCTGTGATTTAATTAAAACCTAATTGTATTCATCAGGTTCCCAGTTCCAATCTCGGGAAGAAGATATTTTTTCTCGAGAAATTTCTTGTTTTTCCTCGGTTATTCTAGGCGAAACCCGGGACAGTAAACTGCTTGCTAAAAGCTATCCCATTACTGGTCTGGACAGGCCCTTAGAGATCGAAGATGCTGAGGCTCCCAAATGTCTATGTAGTCGGCACATAAATGCGGTAAGGTTGTCAGCCCTAAGCACCGGCCGCCTTTACCCCCCAGGAGATAGGCCTGGTACTCATTTCTGTTAGAGGCTGAGCTGGCTCCAGAATTAAGTCAATGAAAAATTCCAATGACAACATCGGAATGCCGCGGGTTCGATTCCCGATGGGGTCATTGGGATTTTTCATTTACTTAATCCTAACATTAAATTATAGCGACTGGGTTAGGGGCTGAACGAGCCGGGGTTCGAATCCCGGTAAGAGCAAGAATTTTCTTATTCTTCAACACGTTCAAGCTGGCTGTGGGACGCACTCAGCCTCCTATGCAATGAGTATGGGGGTATTTTTGCGGGTGTAAAGGGGCCTGAGCGTGAAGTTAAACACTTATTTCCATTTAGTGCCGATGTTAAGAATGAGCGGAGCTACACCTCTACTCCACCTGTATGTCTTCATTGCGTGGACAGGGAAATTTTGATTTTGATTTTTTTTTTTTTACTTTGTACTTCACTATTCAATTACATTGATTTTATAATAGGCCTAAATCTGTACCTGAGTATAAAATTACAAGCTTCAAAGGAAGCAGGCGTGCTAAGGTATTGAGTTTTGACAATGCGATATACATATTCGCAGACGAAAGCAGAAATACGACACGTAGGTCTGTCTGTGCAGTTTACGCTGTCGTGGCATCAGAAAGGTAACCAGGCGGCCTCCCCCGCACGACAGATGTAAGCCATCACCCGAAGGCTAAAATTAAATTAGTCAAACTCCATCAGCCACGGCGACCCGATCCGAGAAATGCAGGGCCTCTGTCTGTCTGTCTGTCTGTCTGTCTGTCTGTCTGTCTGTCCGTCCGTCCGTCTGTCAGTCTGTCAGTGCTAATTTTAAACTGAAAACAAAGAAATGATGTCAAAATATGATGGGTTGTTACCAGTGTCATTCACGCAATCATTCTCTTTTATATGTAGTAGCGTTCTTTGGTATATTAACAAGTGTACGAGGAAAAAAGAAGTCTGTTGTGTCGCGAGATGTTCGGGTGTAACATAAAGTTAAAAGGCTTTAATTTCAGTGTTTTCAGCACTCGTCTCTGTGTGTGTGTATGTGTGTGTGTGTGTGTGTGTGTGTGTGTGTGTGTGTGTGTGTGTGTTCGGAGGAGGAGGAGGGGTGTTCCAGCTGTTTAATTTTACTGATTTAATTCCCGACATTATTCTCTTGCTACCTCGTAAATTTATGGTTACCAGTAGCTTGGACGGAAAGCGCCGAGTATGAAAGTTTAGTACGTTCCAGAGGAGATTATCGGTTTGTATTATTGAGGAAATCACGAAAACGCGAAGAACGCTACAATGTCTGCGAATTTCAGTCTGATGTGTATCAATCCGAGTAAATCGCTTCTTCACATGAAACTCAAATTAAAATTAATGAATTCACAGGTACTGACATGGTGTTGACAAGCTTATATGCTGTTGCGTTTTACTAAGGTGGCAAAAATTAAGATTGTAGTCTTCGCTAGTCACATTAACCCTTTAAAGACGAAGCGTATCTGTTTTATATAAGGACTCAGTGCGTACCGCTCTGTAAACACTCTCCACTTCGGTTATAAAAACCAGTCTCTTAATGTTTTTATAAGGCAAAAGTTGCTGTTTGTTCTGAGATCTGTACAAAACACATAAACGCGATGTGGGCACCGCGTAGAATTTTTTAATGTTAAACCTGGTCGTACGTAAAGTTACCGCTAGGCTTTAAAATTAATGGTTTTCAGGAGTTCGGTAGAAAGTGGCATTCAGGACAGTAAGTGGAAGGGACACTACATGGATCCAAGACTAGAATGTTGGGAATGCACGGGCCTGTCTGAATCTCCTAGAAGTACCCTACTGTCAACTTACACCTCTACGAGCTCTGACTGTAACGGCGGAAAAAAAAAGTTGTAACAATAGCGTCGGTAAGGCTCACGCTGACCCCGCAACGCGTGGGCCCCGTGTGTCGCGGGGAAGGGGGGGGGGCAAACGTACAGAATACCAAAATTTGTAATTTCTTTCGGACTGTGTTCCATTTTCCCAGACAGAAGGCAGTATGTTTTGTCCCTGTTAGGGGGTCTTCGAATAATTTCGCTAATAATTATGAGGGTCTCCAATTATCAATTGGCTGGGGGCCCCCGTCCCGTTTTGTAAGCTGCTGACTCGTAACTGCTTAGTTACTAAAATCTCTCGGGGAGTTAGTGTCCAGAAACTTTGACTGGGTGGCTGCAACGCAACTCTTTTTTCATTTCCATGTTCATGCCTTTCGTAAGAAGACTGTTACTTTCGACCGCTGGGTGCACAAAAAGAAAACACCCAAGAGACAATTCCGAATGTTGAAAGCAGAAGCCAGTGTTTTTACTCCCATCACCCTGTATTTACCCAAGATAACACTGCCGCCATTTAGGAACACTTTGTATGTTGTTCCCTGCAGGTGCACAACCCTTACAGCATTACAGACATCCCTTGGGAAATACAGATAGCCTTATGATAACAATTTACTGTTTTCATTGGTGTCAAAGGGTAAACTTTTTCCATGGGTTTATGAGCACTTCTTCGCGTTTTAAGGTGGAGTTTCCAAGTTATAATGGTTCTGTCATGTCATGTGCTAAGCAGACAGACATTCTGACACAGCTATTATGGAACGATGTATAGATCACTTTACTGCTGCTGTCCGGAACGCACACACACACGCGCGCGCACGCACGCACACACGCACACACACTCTCTTCGCTTTTGTATAGAATGACAACAAATTAGAGGCTTAAAACAGGGCTTTGTCAAACAATTTCATGTCGGAATGTTAAGTGTTATTTGCTAGGTGAAAGCCATTAACCATTTATGTGCCAGTGGTAAATACATGTACCGAATTCTTTAACGTTATGTGACACAAATTGCGTTTGTAGTGCTGATTTCTTATGTGACTCTGGTTTTCCGAATAAAGGACATTTTGCCGATAAATATCATTAAAGGCTCGCCTTTGAAACTTGTGTAAGATGTGTTCCCTGAGAAGTGAGAATCATGTTTAAGATATTATTTAAGTGGGATTTATTCCATAAATAATGAAATTAAAAATCCAAATTATGCGCTTTAGTATGAAAGAGGAATACAAATTCTGGGGTCCTCATTTTAAGTTCCTGCAGTCACCATTTTAAAGTCTTCGTCCATTTTAAGCGTCATACGTCTACGAGAAGGACGAGCGGCTAATACCGGGGAATCTTGTAACACAGTGATCCCCCCCCCTCCCCACATATATAAGTGTCTACCACTAACTTCCTTCCTTTTTATTTTTTCTACTTCTGCTTCTGTGTCTCATAGTCTGAGGCGTTTTATCTCATAGTCTGAGGGGTTTTATCT
>BLKM01001640.1:0-11367 GCA_013340265.1 Coptotermes formosanus | reverse complement strand
TATTATTATTATTATTATTATTATTATTATTATTATTATTATTATTATTATTATTTAATTTCCTCCTGCGAGCATACTGGTTTTTCAGAGTTGCTGTAGACACTGATAGCACTCTTGCTAACCGTGATTGGGTCCTGTATGTTACTCTGCTCTTTAACCTTTTAAAGCCTAGCGGTAACTTTAAATACGACCAGGTTTTAGATAAAAAATTCTACATGGTGCCCACATTGCGTTTATGTGTTTTGTACAGGTCTCAGAACAAACAGCGGCTTTTGCCTTATAAAACATTAAGAGACTGGCTTTTATAACCAAAGTGCAGAGTGTTTACAGTGCGGTGCGCCTTGAGTCCTTGTATAAAACAGATACGCTTCGTCTTTAAAGGGTTAAACAAGCCAGCCATGCTGTCATTGTATGCTACCATCAGGTTCCCAGTATGCAATGTGGAAATGGTCTCTCAGGTTGCAAAAACTGCATGAAATATGATGTTTGTGTCAGTTTCTTCTTACTAAATGACTTTAAGACATCTGGCAATAAGGAAGTAGAAAATACGAAAGGAGAAATGTAGTGTAATATAATGTATTGCTGCTGTACTTAGTGTCATTTGAAGGAGAATTCAGTTTCACTGTTGCACCTGCATGTACAGTAATGCCAAAGAGCAGATGTGAAATATTTGGTATATCATCGTGTCCGAAAATTAAAGACGCTTGGTGTAATAATATAAGTATATGAACACCAGTTTTAATGATTGCTCAATTTATTTTTTCGTAAAGTTTAATAGTCAAGTTGTAGAACATTTATTGAGAACTTATTTGAACCACATAAAAATTTGTGTTTATTTAGGTTGATGGCCAGGTTCTTTTATTTTTAACCTTTTTGGTTTATCATTGGTGGTGTAGAGAGCACTGATTTGAATTATTGTGGTTGTATAGTGTAAGGGCACAGTAATGGTGACCTGATACGGAAAGTGGTGCTGATTAATAAGGATGTGAGTTCATAATATGTGATAGGGAATAAGTGAGCCAAAGGATAGTAATGTGACAGAGAGGCTTATTGACAGATTTGATGTTGAACATGGTGTCTTTTTTTTTTATATGGGGAATGGGTAAACCATTAAAGAAGAATTAAGTACAGCACTTAGTTGAAAATAATATTTAATTGTACATTATTATAGTCATAAGGAAGATGGAGTCCATATAAACATGTATTAACAGTGTGTCCAATGTGTAATGTCCTGAAATATTTCAGTGTTCTGTTACCGAATCATACGAACATTGAAGTGTGGGTATTATACATACAGTACATGTCTGAGCATGTTATGGGAGTAAACAAATAATAATATATGTGCATCATGTCTGTGTTATTACTTATTCTTGCATATTAAAAAGAAAATTTATTGGTAATTGATGGGAGAACCCTGCCGTTGTGAAGAGAAGTGCCAGTGCAATGGGCTGTCTCAAGTACAGCTCTAGAGCAACCCAATTTTAATGAATGAGGCTTGGGTGATCAGGTCATCAGAGTGAACAGTGAAGAACCTCTGCACAATTGCTGTTGCCAAACGTGCTTTAGTTTAAGTATGACAAACTGTATTTGCTAATAAGCAGATGTGACATAGTGCCATGCTGGAGGAAGTGCCTGAGAAATAAAACATAACGGGGAACAAGGAAGGTGGTAAGTACTTGGATGAGACTGGGTGATGTTGGACCCCCTGACAAGCAAGAAATTTTGGGGCTTCCGCCATACTTCTGCTTGCACAATCCCAAAGAAGTGATACAGTGTCAGGTGAAAGGGCACGCAACTAGAAACAACAGGAACTTCTTGTGAATTACGGGATGTAATTGACAACGGAATCACTTGTGCCAGACTTGTGTGCAGCCTGCATTCGTCACGTGATGCGCAAAGCATAGCAAATGCGTGAGTGGACGGGCCGAGGGGGAACATCATCTGTGTCATAGTCATGTGTTTATAGACACCACCACGTGGAGAACATGAAGAAGATTGGCTGTATTGTTTGCTTCGCCTCGCAAATATCGTGGGATCGATCACGGATCGATTATGTGTGTTCTCACAGTAAAATTTTCCGCGGGCACTCGAAAGGGCGCGTACGGTTGGCAATGTCTGTTGTAGAGTACGGACATGCATGTAAGTTAACTTTTGTGTGTAGTGGTAATTAAAACCACGTAGCAGTCTGCGAGCTGTGTATGAATAGCAGTGTTCTGTGTTGGTAATTTCGAATTGTGATATCTCTCCCGTGTATATGGATTCAGACACAAACCCCTGTCAGCTGTCTTTTCTTCTAAGATCTGCTTTGTCTCTTGTAGGTTATGTCTGCGAAGGAGGTTAAGTGGGCGGCCGGGGTCTCCCACCTGTGTCATACAGGCGGTGGTGAGTGCAATAAAACCATGGACACAAAATTTTAGTAGAAACTGGAGTTTACCGTGTGCAATTTGCATGTTTAGGAGTAATCTTAAAAATTTATTACCGAAGACGTACCTGTAGTGTCCTCGTACACGATTGGGCTTGCAAAGACCAATGAATGATAGCTGTTATTAACTTTGACTTTCAAATTACGTTTCTGCATATTCGAAAATAATCTCTGTATTAAAGGATGTTGTGTTTAAACCGACTTCATCGGTAGGTAGAAATGGATAAGTGTTTTAAAGTAGTAGTAGTAGTAGTAGTAGTAGTAGTAGTAGGCCTATATCCATGATGCATTTGCAATGGGGGTGGAGGACAGCCGTGTTTTGAAAGTCACTTTACACCAATGTAGTAATGTCATGTTGTTATATTTTCATCACATGATGCTTATGATCATGACGAAGTTCTGTCGTGCAGTAAACCCACATTTTTCCAGCGAGCCATATTGTTGTAGACATTGAAGTTTAGGGTTTCGACCAGTGACGTCCATCGCGATAATTAACGCCTGCCCCGAAAATCAAATGCGGTGCCTTTCGAACACGAGACACACACTGAATCACGAAGTTCGGTGGAAGTGACGAAGTTTTTTTGTTGTTTGTTTTTGATTTAACGGCATTCTGTGAGTTACGCAGGATTCATAAAATCGAAAATTGTGATGATTGCAGCTAAACGACGATGGAACTTAACCTGCATTATACATAAAGGCACAGATCGTACCGCGCAGTAAACACTGCGTCTCGGTTAAAAAAGCCAGTCAGTTAATGCTGCAGAGGTAAATAATGGCTGTTTTTTTCTGAGATCCGTACAAAGTTCACCCTATAACCTAACATGAAGACACAGAGGTATAGCTGTACTCTTTCTGTAACCTCGGCACTGGATGGGGGTGGGTGGTCAACGTCACGCGCCTGCCCCTTTACTCTCGGGAGTGACATGGTCACCCATTGTGTAGGAGGTTGGATGGGCCCCAGGGTCGGTCTGGACGGGCGCGAAAAATGTCGCACTTATCGGCATTCGATCCCTGGACTGTCCAGCCCGTATCGAGTCGCTGTACTGACTACGCTATCCCGGCCTACTCTGGGATCCATACGGATTATTTCTGAGTTTCATACTGAGCACATAAATACACTGGGTGGTAAAATGCAGAGTTCCATAATGTTGTAACAAGATTTGACAACTTGCCAATGCATTATTCCACGACATGATTAATTTAAATAGTACAAATATTTAAATGCAAAACTGATTTCAATTTATAAAATTATAATCCGTATATAAGTTTAAATATACATAATATTAACTATAATATTGTAAACACTGCACCAACACCATCGAAGACTAAGACTACAAATAAGGTTTAATTTTAATTTTAATATTTTAACTGTATATATATATATATTAAAGTGTGAACCATTGAACCTGGCCTGTCAGTACTGAATACCGTAACAACTTGCCATTAGTACAATGTATGATACACACAACATTGATGAATGTGTGTGCAAGTGTGGTTTTTAGATGCTGCACTTTCCTTGAAACAGCAATCTCCCTGATAGTGGTTCAGTTAGAACCGAAACATGTTGCAGAATATATGGTATAAAATAATAGGCATCTACATTTAGCTGATGAGCGAATTTTTGTTTGTAGTTAAACATAATATTATATAGGGGTTGTAGTACGTAAAGGTTCTTACTTTGTGAAGGACGAATACTGGTTATGTAAGGGCAATTTCATATACTACGAACATTTTTATTTAATGCGGAGTGTTTTATTTTATTTGCTAATAATATCGTTACTGTGACTCTGTCAGCTCTGCACAACCACAAGGTTCAGCTGCCAGTTTCCGGAGATAAAATTTTATCGCATTCTGAAACAATGGCCGCCTGCTCATGTTGTTATTTTGTTACACTTTTAGGCGCGTTCGCAAAATTGCCAAAAGGGACTATTAGCTTCGTTAAGTCGGTCTCTCCGCCCGCCCGACAGCATTGAACAACTCGGCTCCCAGTCGACGGATTTTCATGAAACTTGATATTTGAGTATTTTTCGAAAATATGCTGAGAAAATTCAAGCTTCATTAAAATCTGACGAGAATAACGGGTACTTCACACGAAGACCAATATATATTTATGATCATGTCTCGCTCAGTTCTTCCTAGAATGAGAAATGTTTTAGACAAAAGTTGTACAAAAAATCCAAACATATTTTATGTTCAATAACGTTTTCCTAAAATCATGTCGTTTATTAGATGTGTGAAAAAATATTGTAGAGCGGGACAGGCGACAGATGACTGTATGGCGCATGCGCATTGCATGCTGTACAACTACGGCTACAACCACACAATCAGAATATGCAATACTTAGTGCTTTTCCACAGCAACAGTGGTTACACGAACGTGTCTCATTGCTTGTCTTGTTATGCGCGACCGTAAACAACGAGGCTAACGTCACTGTGGACCTACCACAGTGAATAAGTATATGAGGAGAACACCTGGACATGTTTTCGCTCAACGAAACGAATCGAGTGACGTTGCTCGAGGAGGGGAGGCTTGGTGACCGCGCGTACCGCAACTTACGTAGGCCATAATACTAACAATGAGGTGGTTTTACGGTTTGCGTTGCAGGTGCACAGTGACTTCTGGCGCACTCTGTAGACTCACAGGGCTTATAATGCATGTCCTAGCTTCCCTAAAGTTTCTTTGCTAGATAACTGGTATATATTTTCTGTTTTTGTATTCGTGGGCTACAAAATGTCCAGCCCCAAGTTGGATGCCCCTACACCAGCAGTTGGACCATCTTGTTTTGTGGCATTATCCGAGCATTTGCATGGATGGACTGGCGAAGAGCACGGAAATCTTTTGCTAGGGTATCCTTTAATCTTGTGTCGATTCAAAATCAAAGACCTTGGGTTTACGAAGCGAAATTTCTGCCTAACGCCGCAACGTCGAGTTTGCTCTTAGTACCAGTACAGACACGGGCTAGAGCCTTAGCTAGTCGAAGAGCTACGATGGAGCGCAGAAGCGTATTGTTAAAACAGGCACGTCAGTGTTCTTGTTTTCTGGAAAGTATTCACGAATTTAACTGTAGGGACAACAGGACGAAAGCGCTACAAGTCTGACTGGGCAGATATTTCCTGTGTTGTTGGCAGTTGTGTTTGAACATCCCGTTGGGGCCATGCCATGGCTGAGGCGGTTAGTCGCCGGCTTTTCACCGCGGAAGCCTGGGTCCAATTCCAGGCCAGTCTGTATGGGGTTTGTAATGGAGAAAGTGACACTGGGAGAGGTTTTTCCCCCCAAGTACGTCGGTCTCTCTCTGTCAGTATCATTGCACCAGTGCTCCATACTACATTCGTTTGTGCTTAGACGTCACCGACGCTATGTAACCAAAGCAGCTGACACCATAGTTAAATGTCGCATTAAAACATCGTTGTCTGATAAAATTAGTTCAGTGATAGATATTAGTTTGTACACAACACAATTTTTATTGTTTACTATCAATGTATCATGCCGATGGCAGTGTCCGCGCCGTCTAAGGCGTGGGTCTGCGGCCGCTGGATTGCGGGGATTGTGAATTCGAATCCCGCCGGGGGTATGGATCTCAATTTTGAGTGTTGTGTGTTGTCAGGTAGAGGTCTCTGCGACGGGCTGATCACTCGGCCAGGTCAGTCCTACCGGTTGTGGTGTGTCTGAGTGTGATCGTGAAGCTTCGATAATGAGGAGGTCCTGGCCCACTAGGGCTGTCGAATCATTGAAAAAAAAAAAGATACTGTTTGCGACATGTTTCGGCGTCAGAGGGTCATCATCACGGCTTACTTGTAGTTGGAATTTACTGTTATGAACCATAAAGCGAGAAGTACATGTACTTTCTTTGTAGCTAAAATATTTTTGCACTAATACGCCATTTATGTGAACGTGTGTTTTTGATTACGTTGTTGTTACTTCGGGAAGGTTTTTTGAATTTCCTAGCCAAACACAGTAATCCTAAGATAATTCTTTTTTTTTAACTACAAGTTTAATCACTTACTGATACCTGAATTTCGATTTTACTAAAAGGGCTGTGCCTATTATTTTGAATTAAACGTCGGTCTAAACACCCTGCTAAATAACTTCACTGGTTCTGTCGTCCGATTTACGTCTTGGCTCACCCTGTTTGACGTTTCCTAATTACGTAGCCAGACAAGCAGTGTCAGTGCTCGAGATACGGTTCGGTCCAATGTATGGTCCACATGCCCACACTTATCCTTCCATCGACATATCATCCCAGTTTTCTTTCGACCAAAATCCGTTCGCATCTTCCAAGCACATTGTGCCAAATATACCCACCCTAAATTTTATGTACCTGTTATCAAATTCTATTTGATCCACTGTTGCCCGGAAGCGTGTATGCGTGCTCTATCGATCGTCAGTACAGGGAACATCGAGGGGGCGCGGTTTTTCCCGGCCCTGTCTGGCCCGGGCTACTGAGATGACTGCTGCCACCACCCCTGCATAGGTACCCTTCTCTCATTCTGACACCAAATCACCTGTCGGCGTGTTTACTGTAACAAGTCGTTAAGGCTCTCTCGGCTGGTCCAGTGAGACGTGGTACGACATCTGTGCTACTGGCGTTTCTAGAACTGCAGCTGTGGAACGCTGATGCCTCTTAGATTATTAGCAACGCTGTTTCAACTGTAGGGCGATGCATCTGGGGTTAGAATTTGAAGGGGCTCGCGTAGTCAGTGAATGGCGACAGGGAAGGAAACAGTCTTGTCTTGTGAAGGTTCAAACTGAATGGATTTTGCCCAAGTGTGGCCGGTAGCAGCCTTTATTATTAACAGTTTTGGATGTAGTACACGCGCCAGAAATTATAAATACCTACAAAATTTTGGTCGAAATAACCGAAGTGAAGGAACATGTTGCAAAATTTTGCCGTAGAAGGGAAGATAATATTAAAATGGGTCTCTCGAAGGGATAGTGTTCAAGAAAGTGAACTGGAGTTCTTTGGCTGAGGTTACGGAGTAATTACGCGATACGAGTTTTGAGGTTCTCGCAGCGGCGTAAGAGAAATGATGCCGTGTCACGGGGATAATCGGGACCCGACGTTTCGGATGAACGTACTTTCCTAATTTTGAATGGTCTTTAAGACTTGGAAAATTTTTTTTCATGATTGACTGACGTTTTCCCAGGACTTAAGCGTTTAAAGACCGGGGTTTGCATACTCGAACGCATGTAGGAAAACACCCCTGGAAATTTAATTTACATACTTAGGCGACAGGAAATTTACTGAATTTTTAATACTTCCTGTATGGTCTCCGTTTTATTTTTCACAGAATACCGTTCCTTTCATAATTTTGTATTTTTCTGTTCAAATAATACGTTTTAAATAAGGAATTCGCTAAAATTTAAATACCCACGCCGGTCGACCAAATGTTAATGATTTTTTTAAAGATGAGGGTCGTATATTCCTTCGAAACGTCGGTGTCCGATGACTCCGTGACGCAGAGTTATATGCCAGGAGAATGGTATCTTTATGTAAAGCGTTGTGACAATGGCAATAAATTTTCGGTTCTTAGAAAAGGTGGGGAATTTCTTGATTAGTTGGGCGACTGTTAGATTTTGAAGAGGTGCTGTGTTCCGTGGCGTTAGTTGGCAGATGATTAGTTAACAGACGGACAGACAGCTCCTGAAGTTTTTTGGAGGAACTTACGGGAACCTGTTATGTGCATTAGATATATCCTATTACGCTTAAGTCACGTCACGAAAATGCGATGTAATATCTTAAGTTAAGGCACGAGTTCTTTCGCGTCTTATCCTATTCATTATATATGGATTACCCTTCAATTCGATCACATGGCATGGATTCCCGACATCGTCGTTAACTAACTAACTAACTAACTAACTAACTAACTAACTAACTAACTAACTAACTAACTAACTAACTGACTGACTGACTGACTGACTGACTGACTGACTGACTAACTAACTAACTAACTAACTAACTAACTAACTAACTAAATTAAGTACTTAATTGGAAACCTGTTAAAATATGTGGTCTTGTGGTCGGAGCTTAAACCATCTATCTCCGGCATCCTAGCCAGATTATTGAATTCTCCGGCATATTCGGTTAACACAAACCTTAAAATTGATAAAATATTAAAACTGTTACTAACAAGTATAAATTAACGCACAGCGTGTGACGTATTCCAATTAATGTGAAAAATTAATTTGTTATATCCTTAACTGATTATATCTTTAAGACAGTTACACACATATAACCCTTTAAAGACGAAGCTTATCTGTTTTATATAAGGACTCACTGCGTACCGCGCTGTAAACACTCTCTACTTCGGTTATAAAAACCAGTCTCTTAATGTTTTATAAGGCAAAAGTTGCTGTTTGTTCTGAGATCCGTACAAAACACATAAACGCAATGTGGGCACCACGTAGAATTTCTGAATGCTAAACCTGGTGATACGTAAAACTACCGCTAGGCTTTAAAAGGTTAAATATAGTGCTTACCCGCAATATAGCTGACAGCTGTGTTGTAGCAGATGTCTCATGGATACTTTTTCTTTTCCCCTACGTGGCGTAACACATGAGGAGCGTGTGTAGTGGTTTCAGTGCTCTTGTTCTTTTATTCTTCTTTTTTCGTGGTAAAGGCGACTGATTTTCTTTCGAATCGTAATTAACAGAAATTACCTGATGTCAAGTCTTGCGATAAGGCCAGAAATTTGTTTTCCTTGAGCATGAAGCTGACCTTCCTTACATTGATTTTCGCGGACTGGACTCTTGTTGCGTTTGTACTGCTTGATATTTTCAAAGACTGTCTGCTAACGTAAAGCAATCCCAGGCCTGGACAGGCCCTGAAGGTTCCAGGTGTTTGAGGCCCCCAGATTTCATGACAGTCGGCACATGAAGGTGGTAAGGTTGTTAGCAGTGCCATAGTGCTGCAGAAAGGATCATGTTAATTAAAAATTCCAGTGACACCATCGGGAATCGAACCGGCGACCGTCCGGTTTGTAGCGCAGTGCCTCAACCAACTGCGCCACCGCGAGCCTTAAGACTGTTTGGTGCGACACAAAAAGACACGAGAATCCAGAGAACATTTTTTTTTATTGTTCGTATCTCCATATTAACATACGTTATACGAATTTTGTTAACATTGTAACTATTAAAATCCACCGGTTCTGGTTGCACTCCTGTGGTCGTTAATTAAATATTTCATAGTAATTCGCACTGAAATAAAATTTACTGCACCCGATATAGAGGTTACCGACATTTACCTACTCGTCTATCCATCCATTCCTTCATTCATTTGTCCATGTTTGTGCCGGTTCGTTAATACAGATTTTGTCTGTGATGAGTCTGCTTTTTATAGATAGAAAAGGAACAACTCCGGAGACGTTTGTTTAGTGTTTGCCTATTGCTTGTGGCCTGGATGTGGCGGGCGCTGGGGTAGTATTAGGCTAATACAGCGTCCTTATGTTGGATAATTGTCGATTCCGGTAGTACAATTTTCAGTTGAGGACTTGTCTCTACTTTAATACGACTATAAAAAGTTACTTACCTCTGGCATGCATAGCGTTATGTTGACACTATTTTATAAAAACTTACTGTTAATTGAAGAAGTCAGAGATGTAGATCTGAAAAGTTACGTGACGTTCAGAGCAACTCGCTCTAATAGGAAGAACTCTATAACTTCCAGTATGGGTGCTGTATCCTTTCTAACAACCATGACATTGAAGCTTCTTCTAGAATATTAACCTTTTGAAGCGTAGCGGTAACTTTACTTACCACCAGGTTTCAAATTTAACAGTTCTACATGATGCTGGCAGCGTATTCATGAGTTTTGTGCAGATCTCCGAACGGCAACTTTTGCCTTGTACAGCCTTAACAGACTGGTTTTGTATGACCGAGGTGGAGAGTGTTTACAGCGCGGTACGCACTGAATCGTTATGTAAAACAGATATGCTTCGTCCCTAACCCTTTAAGGATGAAACCTGTCTGTCTTATATAAGGACTCAGTGTGTACCGCGCAGTAAACACTCTTCACCTCGGTTATAAGAAACCAATAAATGCTGTATAAGGCAAAAGTCTCTTTTTCTTCCGCGATCCATATAAAACAAATACACTGTGAGCATCATGTAGAATTTTTGAACGTTAAACCTGATGGTAAGTAAAGTAACCGCTAGGGTTTAAAGCGTTAAATGTTTAACTCCTTAGTTAAGTTGGTGGCAGAAAATCGACAAGTCATCTTTAATCTAAAGCCTCAGTGAACTCAAGTGGGCTCAGTGTCTAGACTAAGCAGAGGGCGAGCAGTCTTATGAAGAGGCTACATTTGTGTGTGTGTGTGTGTGTGTGTGTGTGTGTGTGTGTGTGTGTGTGTGTGTGTGTGTGTGTGTGTGTGTGTCCTTACACAACTCGCTTGGATCGATGCCACGAGGGATAAAGAGAAGTGAAAGGAAAAACCAACTTTTGCCTTCATGCAATATAAAAATCAGGTTGCGGTGCCTTTTTAACGAAGAGTTTCAAACTCATGTGTTAGTTTCGCCGTGTTCTTTCGGACGGATGGACGACATTTGTCCGAAAGTAAGAAGTCATAAACGGCTGAAAAGATTTGCATAAAATTTGAAATGTGGGACTTTTAGTAACTTTTTCGACTTTAAGGTTACTTTCTGACAAAAGCGGACATTTGGGTGAATAACAAAATGTCTTTCTGTGTGCGTCTTACGTGTATCTCCATGAATATTTTATAGCTGAAAACCTTTCGAACTGAAGTCGCGGAAAAAACTGGATCATACGTTTTATATCTATTGTATGTTTTTCGAAAGTCGCATAGTTCTCGAGGTAATTAAACGGAAAATTTTTATGCTATGTCATCTTGTATCTCGAGAACAATTGGATTTATGTTGATGAAATTTTGTCCTGGACTGCTCTTTGTGAAATTTTGTCGTATAGAGACTTCAAAGCTCGTATTGACGAACTGG
>BLKM01001638.1:0-17306 GCA_013340265.1 Coptotermes formosanus | reverse complement strand
CCATCTCATTGCAAACACAAGAAAATGCTTAGTTCGTACTGCAGTACATAAAAAAGATACAGCAATCCCATTACAGGCCTGGACAGGCCCTTAGGGTTCCAGTAGATGAAGGCTCCCTGATTTCAAGACAATCGGCACATGAATGTGGTAAGGTTGGCAGCCCTACGCACCGGCCAACTTTACCCCCAGGAAATATTTCTGGTACTCATTTCTGTTAGAGGCTGAGTCGACTCAAGCGCCATAGTGCGGTGCGCAGGATTACGTCAATGAAAACTTCCAGTGGCATCATCGGGAACAGAACCCGCGACCTTCCGGCTTGTAGCGCAGTGCCTCAACGAACTTTGCCACCGCGTGCCACTGCAGTACATACTGTTCCTAAAGTTTGCAGTTTGTTGTTCTGAAAGCTCCTGGCGTTACGAATAGCTTTGACCGACCTTAGGGACCTTACACACAACTCCAGCGGCTACGGTTGCTATGGCTACTATTGATTACTCTGGTAATCATGATTGCCGTCTTTATTATTGTTGACTACAGTTAATGGATTACTGTAGCGGCGCTCATGTGGCTCGCATATAGTCAGTTGCTACATCCACCAGGTTTTTATTAACGACTGTAGAAAATAACAAGGAAAGCAATGAGAGACGCTGCAAAGACAACTTTTTCTTTGGTCGCACTGCATTTCAGAGACTTTCATTTCTGCAGATACTTCGCACACAATTTAGTAAAGTAGAAACCTCAAATACCTGTACTCATCACCAAATATTATTCGGGTAATCAAATCGAGAAAAATGAGATGGACGGGGCATGTAGCACGTATGGGGGAAAAGAGAGATGCATACAGGATTTTGGTGGGGAGAACTAAAGCAAGGCGACCACTTGGGAGTCCCAGGCGTAGATGGGAGGATAATATTAAAATGGATCTTCAAAACGTGGGATGTGGGGCATGGACTGGATTGAGCTGGTTCAGGATAGGGACAGGTGGCGGGCTCTTGTGAATGCGGTAATGAACCTCCAGGTTCCATAAAATGCAGGGAATTTATTGACTAGCTGAGAAACTGTTAGCTTCTCAAGAAGGCCTCTGCTCCATGGAATTAGTTAGTCTGTTAGTTACAAACCTTAAATACAATACGTCTGAGTTTTCAGCTGTTTTGACGGTTTTCGGATTGAATTACAGCGGAAGCTGCAAAAAGCGTGGCCTCTTTCCCGGAATCACCTAATATTTTCCAGGGGATTGTCCCTGCACTTCGTTTATATTTCTCTTTCCCGTCATACTGTTTTTGTTTTGTCTGTTTAATGTTTATAATAATAATAATAAAGTATTTGGAAGCACAATTGCACGCAATTAAAATCTGGCTTCATAAGAATTCGGTTCTATGATTCCACTTGAAAGAGTCCAGAGCCCTATTTGTTCAACTCAATTATATTTCGTTCCTGCATTACAAATTCACGTCCCGTGTTGAGTTGCTAGCCTTTCATCGGGCGCCTCCCCTGCTGGCGGATAGGGGAAGGCTCACCAGATATGGCGGGTACCGGGGAAACAAAATACCCGGGGCGGACCAAAACTAGCACTGCTGCCTTGCATTCGATACCGGCGTATCAAGGGCTAGAGGAAGAAAACCTTGATCAAAAATCACCTGGTCTTCCAGGTTGGGGGTTGATGCAGCAGGCCAGCCCCCTGCTCATCGCGCAAAGAAAACTGCTAAAAAGCCCATTGGATATACTCTGGATAGATGCAACCTACGACGGAATAAGCTACGTAAGAGGACTGCACGATTAGGCACGTGGAATGTACAAGGAATAAGAAACAAAACAGGAGAAATTGTAAAGGGTTTGGAAAAACTAAAACAAGACATTATGATATTAACAGAAACGAAGAAAAAGAGAAATGGAGTAGAAATACTAGGACCTTACTTACACTTTCATAGTGGAGTTCCAAAAGAAAAAAGAACTAAGCGAGGAGTGTCTATTTTAGTTAAAAAGATGTATCAGAGGTATATTACGACTTGGGAGGCGATAAACGAAAATATGATAAAGTAACATATGAATTTATTTGGGAAGAAGTTATGCATTTTAGGAATCTATGCAATAAGTGATGACGAAAATGTTTTGCTAAAAGAAGATTTTTTTGGGAAATTAAATTAAGTAATAGTTGAAATAGGAAAGTCCAGGGAAATGTTAATTGCAGGAGATTTTAACAGTCGAACAGGGGAAAAAAATTAATATCCGATTGTGGGTCCACTTGGAGAAGAAGTAATAAATGAGAATCGTGATAAATTGATAGATATAGGCGAACAAAATGCACTACAGATTTTGAAAGGGGATTTTAAACACAAGACGATACATCAGTACAGATGGCACCAAGATACACAGGAGCGAAGATCTATAATAGATTACATCATTGCCAGACAAAATTCTGGTTTAAAATTTTAAGATGTAAGAGTATTTAGAAGAATAACTGTTGGGAGCGACCATTATTTAGTGAATGCAAAAATTTTGTTTTCATATGGGAAAAACAATGCAAATAAATCAAGGGAAAACAGACTGTGCATTAGAAGTATCACAATCACCACTATATAATATAGATAGTTTAAGGGGTGAAAGTACCAGTTTTTTATATAAGAAGAGATTGGATGAGCAACTTGAAGAGAGTAATTTTGAAAGTACAGAAGAATGTTACCAACATCTTGTTAAATGCATTCACCAAGCAGCGAAAGAAGCACTGGGAGAGAAAATTCTGAGAAGTAAAACTAAGCCATATTATTACTGGCATGAAGAAATTGGACAACTGGCAAAAAAAAATTGAAATGGATTACTTCAAAAGACCCACAGGACAGGATAGAGCTTAGAAGGATGCAAAGGAAAATGAGAAAAATAATAACAGAAGAGAAAAATAAAAGCTGGGAAAAGGCATGTTCTACAGTAGAAAGCTACTTGGCCGGTAAAAGAAGAACAGTAGCATGGAGAATACTGAAAAATTTAAGGAAAAATGAAAATGGAGGACAATGTTTCAACCCTATACCCATTGGCAAATGGGAAACATATTTTAAAGGACTTCTAACAGAAAATAGGGAGTGGTACTTGGGACAGCAAGGGAATGAATTAGCAGATATGAAGGAAACAGGAATGGATAAAATTAATTTAGATATAGAAACAGTTACAATGGCAATTAAGTCCTTAAAAAGTAACACATCGTGTGGAGTTGGAGGAGTACCTGCAGAATTAATAAAATCAGGAACTGAGAAGTAACATGAGTTATTAAGAGAAATTTTTGAACGCTGCTTAAACGGTGACAAAATTCACAATGATTGGAAAATAGGACATATTTCAGCAATTCATAAAAAAGGAAAGAAGGATGCATACGAAAACTACAGAGGCATTACAGTATTGAATATTTTTAGTCGATTATATGGAAAAATTATAAAATATTTTTTGGAACAGGAATTTTCCCAGATAGAAACAGAAGAACAAGCAGGATTTAGGGCGGGTCGATCCACAATTGACCATATATTTTGTTTAAAGCAACTGATAAGAAAAATATGGCCTTGGAGCAACCTGTACACTTATTATTTGTAGATTTAGAGAAAGCGTATGACAGTGTGCCCCTGAAAAACTTATGGAAAGCATTAGAACACTACAATATTAGTAACAGTATTATTAGGGCAATAAAGAGATTGTATGAAAACTCTTTTTCCAGAATTAAAATAGGGAAACTACTCTCTCCAGGATTTTATGTAACAAAAGGACTACGACAAGGATGTAGTTTATCGCCCACCTTATTTAAAATATATCTTCAGAATGCTTTAGAAAACTGACAGAAGAAATGTGCAAGGATGGGATTGGAGATTCAGGATACGGCAATATATTCAATGCTATTTGCAGATAACCAATTACTAATTGCACAAGATTATGAGGATTTAGAACACATGACAAGGAAATTAATAGAAGAGTATGAATTGTGGGGCTTAAAATTAAATGTTAAAAAAAACCAAATATATGGCCATAGGAGACACATAAAGAGATTTACACCTACAAGACGGAAAGGGGACAATAAGCCATGTAAGTGAATATACTTATTTGTGGGTAAGAATAACCAAAGATGGAAATCACGAACCAGAAATTAATGATAGAATTAACAGAGGACGAGCAGCCATAACAAAGTTAAACAGCATTTTGTGGGACTGCAATGTGACCCACAAAACAAAGAATCATATCTGTCATGCAATAGTCAAAAGTACACTTACATATGCAGCAGAAACATGGTGTTTAAAAGCAAAAACGGTAGCAAAACTAAATTCCACAGAAATGGACTTCTGGCGACGTTCAGCTAGAATTTCCAGGAACGACAAAATTACGAATACTATCATTAAACAAAAAATCAATGCAGCAAGGCCTCTTTTAGACGACATCAAAACCAACCAACTTCAATGGCATGGACATGTCCAAAGAATGGAAGAGGGGAGATTGCCAAAAGAAGTTATGAAATGGCGTCCACCAGGAAGAAGAAAACGTGGTAGACCTAAACTTACCTGGGCGGAAGGGATTAGAGGACTGATGGGAGAAGAGGGATTAATGGAAGGACACTGGAATGACAGAAGCAACTGGAGGAAGTAGATAATATAATTGTCAAATGGGCGCAGGAAGATGTGGACACATTTTACAACCTGCTAAATAAATAAATCAATTACAAATTCACGTTACATAAACACGAAATTAACAGCGCACGATATATAACCAGAAGTCGGCGCAATAGGAAAGTGGACTTCGCCCGGTGCTGTAGTTTCCAAATCTTGTTTATATCTTTATTTTTGCTTTTTTTTATTTTAAGGAACTGTAAGTAAATGCCAATTCATGTATTATTGCAACGACTTCGCAAAAATAATCTTCCGATTTTGTCGTTGACCTTATACCCCACAATCCGATGAGTAAGCACTTGACCAGTGCAGATCAGAGAATGTTGTAGCGATGGTCAGCACAGTGTTCCTGACGAGCTGCAGTGGAACATTTGTCTCATAAATGTGATCAAACGCCAGTACCTTATGTGGATAGCAGGATCATTGTAAGGCGTAATTTACATCTGCGGAGAGAGTAAGTCGACAGCAAAATAAGTTCCCGAAAGTAAGTTACAGTTTTAGTACAATAGTTTTGAGAGGAAACTTTCATTCTTCTGTCTGTTCTGCAGAAATGCCTAGGCTAACTAACTAACTAACTAACTAACTAACTAACTCCATGGAGCAGAGGCCTTCTTGAGAAGCTAACAGTTTCTCAGCTAGTCAAGAAATTCCCCGCATTTTATGGAACCCGAAGGTTCATTACCGCATTCACAAGAGCCCGCCACCTGTCCCTATCCTGAGCCAGATCAATCCAGTTCATGTCCTCCCATTCCACTTCCCGAATATCCATCTAAATATTATCCTCCCATCTACGCCTGGGTCTCCCAAGTGGTCGCCTTCCCTCGGGTCTCCCCACCAAAATCCGGTATGCACCTCTCTCCTCCCCCATACGTGCCACATGCCCGGCCCATCTCAGTCTTCTCGATTTGATTACCCGAATAATATTTGGTGATGAGTACAGGTCATTAAGTTCCTCGTTATGTAGTCTTCTCCAATCCCCTGTCGCCTCGTCCCTCTTAGGCCCAAATATCCTCCTCAGCACCCTATTCTCGAACACCCTTAGTCTTTGTTCCTCCCTCAGTGCGAGAGACCAAGTTTCGCATCCATACAGAACAACAGGTAAAATTATAGTTCTGTATACCCTAATCTTTGTGTTTTTGGATAGCAACCTGGAACACAAAAGATTCTGCACCGAATGATAGCAAGCATTCCCCGACTTCAATCTGCTCTTAATTTCTTCATGAATGGAATTTCGATTCGTTAGGGTTGCTCCCAAATATTTGAATTCTTCCACCCTTTCAAAGGATTTATTATCTATATTTATGTTGTGATTGTGTCGTGCATTCTGATTTCGAGACATGACCATGTACTTAGTTTTCTCAGCATTTACTTCTAGACCAATCTCCTTACTAGCAATAATTAAATCTTCTGCATTTTTTCTTTATGCTATGTACGCTTCCGCCCAATATATTAACATCATCAGCATAAACCAGAAGCTGATGTGTACCATTCAATTTCAAGCCCTCCTGGTTTGCCTGAACCCTCCTAATGGCATATTCTAAAGCAAAGTTGAAAAGCAATGGCGACAGAGCATCTCCTTGTTTCAAGCCATTCTTAATAGGAAACGTGTCAGACAAATGTTTGCCTACCCGAACTCTGCTACACGTTTCACTTAGGCACATTTTTATTAACCTTACTAGTTTCATGGGGATACCGAACTCAATCAGAATATTATACAAGACCTCCCTCCTAACTGAATCATAGGCTTTCTTGAAGTCTATAAATAGCTGATGCACTGCCTCATTGTATTCCCATTTTTTCTCAAGTATTTGACGAATGCTGAATATATGATCAGTAGTTGACCTATTACGTCGAAATCCACACTGATGATCCCCAATAATTTCCTCTGCATATGGAGTTAACCTTGACAAAAGGATGTTGGATAGAATTTTGTACGTAGTCGACAAAAGTGATATGCCTCGATAGTTACTGCAATCTGTCTTATCACCCTTCTTATAAATAGGCACAATGACCGACTCCTTCCATTCCTCAGGCAATTCCTCCTTATTCCAAATAGAAATAATAAGTTTATGGATTTCAGACCGAATAATCCTAGGCACTAGAAGATTTTACGTACCCTAGAATTCATTCAGTCCACTGAATGTAATCAACACCAACACAAAATATTTTGTCTTTTATTTATGTAAGGGTAAATTTGTTTCTGCACAAGCCGCTAAGGAATACAGGTGGCGCGGAATTATGGCTTAATTTATTCTAAACATCAACACTAAATGGAGGGGTGCTTAGCTTCACGACCCAGCCGCTTTACCTCCGGGAAAACCCTCCTCTGGCAATTGAACTGGAGGATTTTTTAACTTCAGTTCCTCTACAGACTCTTGGCAGAAGAGAAAAATCTTCTGCTTTCGCGAAAGATCGAACCACGATTCCTCGGCTTTCCACGCCATAACACAGTCATTTATTTTACTTCGTTTAGTTACGTATTAAACTGCGGTTTGTACTTTCCACAAACCCATGCCAAAATAACATCAAGATCTCTCACGGCACATATTTCTTAAGCACGTATCTATTGATACCGGTCTATCCTCCCACTTTGTTAATCATAATTCTATTTACTGCTAGTACTCCATCACAAAACTCTTTCCCCTTATTTCTGATAATTTCTTCGTCTCTTACTCCATTTTCCCCGCAGACTCTAATGAGCAATGTCATTAGTTTAGTGGTTCCTTAAACTATATTCATTAAAGGTAAGTTGACAATGTATTGGAAATGTCTAGAAGAAGGTTTAGCTGATAGGTTGTCTGATTAATAAAATCAGTAGAGAGGATCTTAAAGGGCAGAACAGCCGGTGGAATGTAAGGCAGCACCTTCCTTCGACATCACCAGACTACACGGCGTCACTTTCCACAAAACAGTATTCTTTATAGTCATCAGTCTGAAAATCTCATATCTCACAAAGTAATAAGAAAACGGAGAAATCTGCGTATTGATGAGCTTCATGTGTACTTGT
Organism: Coptotermes formosanus; assembly: GCA_013340265.1. NCBI lineage: Eukaryota > Metazoa > Arthropoda > Insecta > Blattodea > Rhinotermitidae > Coptotermes > Coptotermes formosanus. Next base: position 9,668 of record BLKM01001638.1, on the reverse strand, counting down.
CAGCACGCATTAGGGCGATTGTTAAGTTACGGAAAGTGAAAAAAGTGTGCTATGTTTTAAGTAATTCAGCCCTTTAAAGACGAACCGTATCTGTTTTATGTAAGGACTCAGTGCGTACCGCGCTGTAAACACTCTCCACTTCGGTTATAAAAACCAGTCTCTTAATGTTTTATAAGGCAAAAGTTGCTGTTTGTTCTGAGATCCGTACAAAACACATAAACGCAATGTGGGCACCACGTAGAATTTTTTAATGTTAAACCTGGTGGCATGTAAAGTTACCGCTAGACTTTAAAAGGTTAATGTTCCTCAGGGATGAGGTATTTCTGTGCCTAGATGACATATAAAGTAAAAATATCCAGCACTTAAGGCGGGTTAAAATTAACTAAACCTGTATATTTGTCATACTGTAAACGGAAGAGAAATTTTAAATTTAAGAAGAAGAGAGCTATGTGCTAAAATGAGACACCTACTCGTATATACCGGGCTGCATATTGGTAAGCAGCCGGAGTCCTCTGGACACGTAGCACGCATGGGGAAGATAAGGAATTTATATAAAATGTTAGCCCTAAAATCTGGAGAAATTGCACCGCTTTGGCAGACTAAGCGAAGATCTGAGACGTATAAGAGAAGAAGGAAAACAGCGTGTGGCTAGAAGCTGGTTTTAAATGGGCCAGGTCTGGAAAGTAAAGGGAGCTATTTTGAATACCAGTATGGGGCGAATACAGCACAACACGACCACTTCATTATGAAGTTTTTTTTTATAAAAGTGCCGTATGTTTTGACTCTATCATATTATCGCCAGGCTTACAAGATTATGCAAAAAGGTCAATTTTGTATCTTTACGATGCGATCCCTCTAGAATTTATTGACTGTAATAAGTACGTTCCTGAAAGTTATTTTCCAGATAAGCAGTTAATTTCTTGACCAGCTGCGGCTATAAGATTTCAAGAGAAACTACTGGAAAATGCAGTTTTGACTTTTCCAAAATTATGGTACTTTAAATTCTAATCGAGGTGAATCTTAATTCTGAATTATTATTGGAAATACGTATGTTTAACTGTTTCGTAGGAACCTGCTATTTGCGTCTTCAGCATATGAAAATATTACACGTACTTTACAAAAAGACGCACACGCATTTCTACGCACCTTGGGTGTAACTCGCTAAATACTCATCGAAATCAAAATTTTTGTTGCAAAAGTTTTACGGGAAAATGGAGCACATTTTCAAAAACTCATGTACGTAATTTTCGGTTACCCTTAAGGTCTCGAGGAAATTAAACAAAAGAAGGGAATGCTACAGAAATTTTACTCCTTGCGTGAATTTCCGAACTATATATTCAACGAATAAAACCTTGTTCCGAAAGCACTTGAACATTATCGAAATACTTTGTTATTCACAAATGTTCATTCTTACTGAATGTACAGGTAAGCACGCATCCAAATAAACATACGATTTAGCCTTAAACGTACAGCAGCATGTGGGAGATTTGAAATATTTACCTTCATACGCACTTTTCTAGGTGCGTTCGCAAAGTTGAAAAAATAGACTATTAGCCTCATGTCCGTCCGTCTGTTCACACGCCACAACTCGGCTCCCACTGGTCGGAATTTGACTAAATTTGATACTAGCGGGCCTTTATTAAATTCTGTCTAGGGAACCCAAGTTTGGTTAAAAGCGGACAAAAATGTCAAGCACTTTACATGAAAAACTAAAGAAATATGTAACATTTGATTAATTTTAACATTATTCCCTCCGCGCATTGTGGCTAAATTTCTCACTTACGAAACCAACATCTGCACATCTAACGTACACAACAATACAATATCTTGTTTACTCCTACACCCGTTAATTAGAAAGGTAACTAACCTCTTTAAACACACACAGCTACATACCGTATTTCCGGCGAAGAGTACATTTTTTTTATATGTTGACACCTAAAAAAGAACTACGAGACCTATACACAAGTAACGGGTTTATAAACTGACAAGCCAAACATGTGCAAAATCTTATATAGGTCAAACAGACAGACGGCTTAGGACGAGGTTCTCCGAACAACATAGGTATTTAATAATACTATGGAGCTGATTAAGTCATGTGAAAAAAGATGGCCCCTAAATTGTTGCGAAGATTTCTATATAAAAGTTTATCAAAGGAAAGTATTATTGTTCTACACAGAGCACAATGACATAAAATGCAGGGCAAGTCTCTGCATTTTTTTACATTATGATTATACATGTTATGGAATATTACATATATTATGGTTTTAATTAGTAAATTTGATACGCTTATAGGGCGAGATCCATAATGGATCAAGAATAAGATTGGATGTTTGTACACAATGGCGAAACCTACAATGATACACTAAGCATACAGAATTTTTACCAAATTTTACGAGAGCTTATATTTTTTAATTCTGCTGCAGAAATCACTACGATATAACATGTATCACTATTTTACCATATTATACTCCAGTGACTTTCAAATATCGGTGTAAAGACTCCCTGAATATGGCGGAATTACGCCCAAACATGTAGGCTTAAAAAGAGATTTATTGTTGTGTATGTTAGATGTATTTTTACATATGTTGGTTTTATAAATGAGAAATATCGTACTGAGTTCCACCTAGCTGGAGAAAAGTTTCAGATAAATTAGTAGAAAAATGGGAACATACATAATGAAAAACACATTTCTTCCGGAACACCTGCTCTTTAGGAGACAATTATGATACAAAGGGTAAAGCCAGACAGGTCATTGATAACACAACACAATATGACGCAAAAAACACTCGATTTACATGTCTGATAATTAAGATAAACATAGGAAGATAATATTTAAGGCTCTTCGCTTTTCACCGAATGAAACTTTGACGCAGAAATGAAGTATAACGAAAGCAAAAACGCACACACGGTACCGCAAACGCCACAATGTTACTTACATTTCCTATCTTGTTAAACTAATCTGTGAACCTTGGATTCAGCAGTAACGTACTTCCGCTGACACAACTTTGTGTTGCTTCATTCTGATTAGGGCTGCAGTTACAAACTTCATGTACTCTAGCAATCACGTTAACTCAAATTTCATTATGAAAATACATACTTTCTTCAAATTATTATGCTCGTAGAGTTTCTCATCGAAAACTAAAGATAAAGACTAACGTACGGCTTCTTCCTTCCCGAAACAGTTGGTGATACTTCCAAAGAACTTCATTTGTTTATGACATAAAATGCTGGAGACTCTTCTATCATGGCTCCTTCACGTAGGAGCTGTCGCCAGCATCACACTGCTGATTTTCTATGTCTACTTCAAAATATGCTATTCATACTGGAAGAAACATGGCATCCCAACTTTTAAACCCACAGTACCATTCGGAAACTTTTCAGATTCAATTTTATCAGGCAAGAACCCAGGTTACGAAATCACTAAATTATATAAAGCATTCGAAGGGCACAAAGTTGGAGGACTGTACAGGTTTGGTGCTCCGTCTCTTCTTCTAAGAGACCCTGATGTCATCAAGGACGTTCTCGTTAAACACTTTGAACATTTCTTCAGTCGAGGCAGATTATTTGATGAAGAAGCTGAACCACTCGACGCTCATTTGTTTGCGTTGTCTGGATCAAAATGGAAAAATCTGAGAGTCAGAATGACCCCGCTATTTACAACACTTAAAATGAAGATGATGTTTTGGACAGTGGTTGAATGTGGGAAAGAGCTCCAGAATTGTCTTCAGAAACCTGCCAATAACGGAGAGACAATTGAGATAAAGGACTATCTAGCAAGATACACTACAGATGTAATATCTTCTTGCGCTTTTGGAATACAGTGCAACTGTCTGAAAAATCCGGATGCTGAATTTCGTAATTGGGGAAGAAAAATTATTCAACCGAACATCAGACAACGCGTGACCTCCATGCTACACGTGGTGTGTCCCTCATTAGTGTACATTTTAAAATTGTCGTTATTTCCGAAAGATGTCACCAACTATTTCCGTACAATGGTGCGGAAAACTGTGGAATACCGTGAAAAAAATAACGTGCAGAGGCAAGACTTTATGCAGTTGATGATACAACTTAAGAACAAAACACTGGCTATAGAAGAAGATGAGGACTTCCTGCAGAAAGAAGCAGACGAAATGAAGAGTACGACACCGTTTGGTAAGTGACAGGAAATAATAGTTTATTTTATAGCATCTTTTCCTTGTCATTGACAGACTTTTTTAATAATATCTCCTCGAGTACAAAAGTCACAAGAACGAGTTTCACATTTGAAGTATTATAACTAAAATCGGTATTTGTTGCTAATGTCAAATACAGAAGATACAAAATAAACAGTGGTGTATTCCCCTAACTACCAGAAGCCTTGATTTACAGAATCGTATAGGACTACCTTTTCCAATTCTCTTTAATCAGTTTACAATGACTGAGCGAAATAAGTTTGTTCTTCTTGATATATTAGAAGGCTTCTAATAGAAGTAGGTTACATAAAAACGAGTTTCTGCAGTAGATTTTACCTTTCACTTGATTTTCAGAAATAACAATGGATGTAATAGCGGCTCAAGCATTTGTGTTCTTTATCGCCGGGTTCGAGACTTCATCAGCCACAATGACATTCTGTTTGTACGAAATGGCAATGCAACCAGACATCCAGAAGAGGGTGCGGGCAGAAATCAATACCGTGCTTGAGAAACATGACGGAAATATTACTTATGAATCCATTTCCGAGATGGAATATCTGGATAAGGTAGTGAGTGGTAAGTGAAGCGGCTTTTAAAATGTAAAATTGTCCTACGCAAGCTATGAAGTTGGGAATGCAGATATTCTGCCACTCAGTCTTACACTGCGCTGCAGATGGAAGTGACTGGTTCTCACTGAATGATCACACATAAGAGTCAAAGTATTACTAAAGAATAGGGGGATGTGATGCCGTGTAGTTTGGTAGATGGCTAACAAGCTTGACTGAAACCTGATGTCTTCATTTTCGGGGTAAAAGCATCTACCAAACCACGTGGCATCCCATGCTAGAAAACCATAATTTTGACAGTCATTGTCGGGAGGATTTAAGAGTCTAGTATTACTGACAATCTTAAAGCGACGTCCTAACTTTGACATAATCCAAACCTGCAGACACACCAATGGTGAGTGCGAACCCCTAGCATATCTCATAGTCACTTGCAGGCGGGCCCAGTCACTCTCAGTCATGGTCACCCGTACTAATAGGCATACTACGTTCCTTTGAATAATTTCTCGCCTTGAGACAAATTTTCACAATTTTTATGCGGGTGTTGTGAATTTGTGTTACAAGACTGCACATATTCACGTGCCAATGTGTTTTTGCACGTGGGTTGCCACGTATGACATCGCATGCCGGCTGTTCGGTTGTCTGCGGAAGAACGTCCACTGCGCATTCTCCCATTCAGCAGGCTGCACTACGTTAAGTTCTACTCGCGCTTGACTATGAATTTTAAATCAATAACAAGTTTCTCAGTGTCACATATTTTATTCAAACTAGCTACGATTTTTAATATTTTGAAGACAAAGATTAATCTAAATTATAGTTGATGATTCAGTTCGTACCGCGCAGTAAACACACTCCTAGTTATAAAAACAATCATTTAACGCTGTATAGAAAAACAATACCTTTTTTGTTATAAAAGTAAAGAAACAAAAATCAACTCGGTGGGTGATAAAAACGTGAAATTACGGAATTTAAAACTGGCAGTACATAAAGTAACAATGGGCAAACTTGCTTAACTGAAATGGCGGCAGAACACATTTATAATTTTAAGTGTATCCACATGAAACCTCGCCGGAGAACCACTTACTAGTACGCATTAATCCGATGTACTATGACCTCCACGGCTGTGACGTATCCAGTTTCGCCTCTGATCCATGACCGGGTGCTGACAGATAAATAAATAAATAAATAAATAAATAAATAAATAAATAAATAAACAATAAATATGCCAAATTAATCCCATGAGTGCGACAGCGTTCCGATGGAGCCAGCGAGAGCTCGAACGTTTTATCACTATATGAGATATTCCTAGAGATATCGCGTTTACGTACAATGTACGAGTGTGCTCCATTTGTGCCTGTTTTTGGCTGTTCGTGACCACTGTCCTCCTGCTGCCCTCTTGAACGTGTCTGTCCATCGGGTCTTAGCTCGCCCAGTTCTCCTTTTGCCTATTCTTACGTCCCACACTGCTGTATCCTGCACCCATATGGGCTGCTCCATTCCTGCTACATGGCCTCCCCACTTCCACTTGAGACACTGACTGCTAAGGGATCTATTAATGAAAACAGAATATCGTAGCGGTCACAAGAACATCACCCTTTGTCTACATTTATTTATTTATTTATTTATTTATCTATTTATTTATTCATTCACTCATTCATTTATGGTTCATCCCAAGACGCTGTCAGTAGAACAGTCCACATCATCAGGGCGTACAGAGGAAGTAGAGGTAGTGTTCTATTCATTCAGAACCGAGATGAGTCTTCCACTTGACGCCCCTTCCTCTTTGCCCCGAGGAAAGGCCCCAAGACCCACTGAATAGGAAGCTGGTTGGGCCCCACGGCCGGTCCGAACGTCATGGAGAACACCCTGCCTGAGATCGAACCCCTGACCGTCCAGCCCGTGCCCTAACCACTACACCTTCTTTCCTTCCTTTGTGTATGTGCCGGGATAGTGCAGTCGGCACAGCGGCTCGCTACGGACTGGACGGTACGGGGATCGAACCTCGGTGGTGGGAGAGATTTCCCCCACGCGTCCAGACCGGCCCTGGGGCCAACCCAGCGTCCTTTACAATGGGTACCGCATTTCTTTCCCGGGGGTAAAGAGGCCGGGGCCTAACGTCGACTACCCATCCCCATCTAACGCCCAGGTTAAAGAAAGAGTACAGTTCTAACTCTACACCCCCTGTGGGCCTTCATGGTGTGTTCTAGCGTGCACTTTATCTTTTACTTTTTACTTCACCCTCCTTGGTGTTACTTTCAAGAAAATAAATTGCACTTGAGTTCTCAGGGATGTACAATAGCACGTGACTCGGTGTGCTTTGTTACAAATGTGTCAAACTACACGGAGTTACATCCCACAAGAAAAAGTTATATGTGATGGTATTTATTTAGAAGAAGGTACAAAGATTTTACTTAACGATTTCGCTTTTCGAACAGAGACGCTACGGAAGTACCCAGCCGTGGTGTCTATAACCAGGGAATGCACAAAGCCTATCAAACTTCGTGGAAGTGACGTCACTGTGCCGAAAGGGATGCAAGTTTTGGTGCCTATTTTAGGGCTCCATTACGACCCTAAATACTACCCAGATCCTGAGAGGTTCGACCCTGAACGGTTCAGCGAAGAAGAGAAGAAGAAAAGACCTCATTTCTGCTACCTTCCATTTGGCGAGGGGCCGCGAATGTGCATAGGTTCAGTACCTAGCTTTAATATTTTGAAATCGCAGTAGCTTCGAATTTGGGTCATCCTAGTATAGTGTTATTATGAGGGTAGGAGCAAATAAAGAATTTGGTGTAGATTTTGGTAAGAATAAGTTTCGCCGTGCCAAACCTAATTTCAGGTACAGCGAAGTATGTTGGTTTTCAAAGATAAACTGGCGTGCATGTGCAGAAATTTCACGTCCAAGTCCAAGGAAAAATGTTTGTTGTATAGAAGTCATCCAGCACACCCCCTCCCCCCCCATAATCATTCATAACTTCTCCCCTTCATCTTTACAGGAGAAAAGAAAATTCTCCAGAAACTGCAGTGGTGTCATGAAGAAATACAATTGTGTCCGTCATGACCACAACGCTGTACCCTGCACTGGGATACACACAAGACGCTGCATTAAACTAACATTAGCTAAACCGTCGATTAGCGTTTAGAGCAACATTCATCGTGTCACTGTTCGAACACTACCATGACTACGACTCATGCTGGAATAAAATATGTGTGTCAAACTAGCAAGTAGATACAAGGTTGCTTGTAATTACTTACTGTCTCACTGTCCCATTCGTGGAGGAATAAGTGTGAAAAGATATGGAATTGCACTCGAACCCACACAACTGCAAAACTTAAAAAAAATATATATATCGAATTTTCTTTCGTATAAATCACATCTTTTGTATTTAGGGTTTCATTATAGCAGATTCATAGCGTAAGGAGGGACGGCAGTAGCAGTATGGCAGACAGACAAATACAGAGATGCAGGAGGGTTTTGTGGTATCGGGGGACGGACAGCCCAAGCGGTTCAGCGTGTTTTATGTACAGAATGACATCCCCTAAGACTATGTACTCCGTCAGACACATCATGTATGTGTTATTATTATCCCAAACACTACATAATTTGATCAAACCGATCATCATCGGGTGTTTATTTTATACAAAAACGTAAAACTCAAGGAAAAATGTATATTTTTGCAAACATCTAGCAATGATGATAATGATGATGATGATGATGATCGGTTTGATCGAAACATGAAGTGTTTGAAAAAATAACAAATACAGGTTGTGTCAGACGGAATACGTAGTGTTATTTATGTACTTCTCTATATACAACAGGATGGATAGCGTCAAAATTACGTCGTATGTACACAGCCATCAAGACAGCGCCTAACTGAGGTACATAATGTGATATGATGCTTTTTGTTACAGGAATGAGGTTTGGACTGATGCAGACCAAAGTGGGCCTCATAAGTTTCTTGTCCAACTACGAGGTGCGAGCGTCGGAGAGGACTCCAGTACGCCCTGTGCTAGACTCAAGAAGCGTCCTAATGTCAGCCAAAGGGGGCATGTGGCTCACTATTGTGAACAGAAAAACACAAGTCACTGAATCGAGTACAAATGTTTAGGGGACGGGATAGTGCAGCTAGTATAGCGACTCGCTACAGGTTGGAAGCTTCTTGACTCGAACCCCTCGGGTGTAACTGATTTTTACTTCTCCCCACCCCTCCAGACCGGCCTCTGCGCCCGTCGATTCCAATCCAGGGCCTTGGTTAACCACTTGTGTAGCCATATATATATTCCACATCTGTACCGCAAATGGCATGTTACGAGGTGACCTTTACCTTACATATTTTTATCTTTTGTGTTTGAATGTATTATTTCGAATCTGTAATTAACCTTGTGTACAGCACGATGCTTTCTTACAACTTATCGGATGTCTGGTGTAAAACGTAACACATACAACAAAGTACAGAGTTCAACATCTTTGTCGCAAACTCTGACTCCGACTCCTTCCTAAAAGCTCACTATGTATTAATAACGGTAAACCTATAAGACATTTCATCACCACCACGTGAATCATCAGGCTACTGTTTACACTTATAACCTGTATTTAAGTATAAGTCTAGTGGTTATTGTAGCTATCAGGGCTCTGGAGTTGGAGTATCTAGTTAAGATTTTAGACTGAGGACGGAGTCGGAGTCGGTACATTTTTACCAACTCCGACTCCACCTAAAATTCCTTCCGACTCCGACTCCACAGCCCTGCAACGAAGGGTCAGACTGTAGTACAATTAGTACAAAAATAAATTAGGAAGGATAACGAAGAGCACGGCACTGGTCTAATTTGAGACAACGTTCCGGGTTTTAGAAAGGCACTTATATTTATAGCAGATCATATTTATACATGTGATAACATGATGGCAGGCCTTGAAAGAGGAAAGTTAGCTTAACAA
>BLKM01001637.1:0-12497 GCA_013340265.1 Coptotermes formosanus | reverse complement strand
ACACCACCTTTTGCCTTAACGCCGCTTGCCCACATACACCACCTTTTAATTTGAGCACTCTCATTTTCAGCTTAGCGCCCTCTAGCTGCCTACGCCGCATTACGCCAACCGCTTAAATTTGACAGCAATATCATTTTTAATTCACGCCTTTTTTTCATTTACGTCTACTTTTCCGGGAACGCAAACATGGCGTAAAACGAGAGATGGGTGTAATGTCAAAACCGTTCAAACAGCCTACTTACTGTACGTTGCCGTGAGACTCTGTCCTTTTTGCAATTAAAATATTCATAAAATTGTGAGCGAACCAGTTCCCTGTTTACACTTTGAGATAATGCGTGAACCAGTAAAAAACCTGAAGAGGCCACATGGAAAACCTAACCGCAGATGATGTAAAATGTTAATATGGATTTTAAAAGTGCCACAATTTGTAAATTAGAAACTTTTTTCATAAAGGGCGTTTTTTTTAACTAGCTGAGCGTTTTGGAGAAAGGCTATTATTCGTGTACTTACATTAGAGTAAGAAGGAGTACGTGAAGGGTACAAATTAGTTCATTTCATTCATACACAGTTCAAACACCAGCAATTACAACTTTAATCTATCTCATTACCTAAGCCATATTTACGTTGGACACTTTAACCTTCTAAAGCCTAGTGGTAACTTTACATACCACCAGGTTTAACATTAAAAAATTCTACGTGGTGCCCACATTGCATTTATGTGTTTTGTACTGATCTCAGAACAAACAGCAACTTCTGCCTTATAAAACATTAAGAGACTGGTTTTTATAACCGAAGTGGAGAGTGTTTACAGCGCGGTACGCACTGAGTCCTTATATAAAACAGATACGCTTCGTGTTTAAAGGGTTAATTGCCCTCCCGTGTTGTATTATAATTAATTTCTTTGTCCCATTACAATGACAGGAAATATCTGTAGAAGTATTTCAGTATTTGGAAATGCCATGTACTTCGAAATGTTTATTACGCGTTTATTGTTTTTTTAATACGTGACGGATATGGCAGGATTTATAAATGACTATATGGGTTCTAGAATTACCAGCATCTCCATTACATGACGTAAACCGAAATATCTGGATGGCTGCGACGTAAGATCGCGTTTACGCGTGTTCAGAGAAAGCCGTGTGGATGCAACATGTGCTGATATCACAAAGAGAAGGGTTATGAGATGTCTCATGTAACCTAATTCTCAGGAGACAATTTTTAGACACCCAGACCATTTGGTCAAGGTCAAGCGCTCCGTACGATTTTTGACGTTATATGTCAGAATATATTCGTACCCGGTTATAACGACATCGGTTTAGAAAGACACCTCGTATATAGCGTCAGATATTCTGCGCTTGTTGTTCCTAAATTTTATTTATAATTTAATGTAAAACTGTCAACGAACTTGAAACTAAAGTAGAGTAATTTCTGTAACTGTTGTTTAAATTAAAAATGAATAACAGCTTAAACATTTAAGTGATATACCTGCATGCCTGTATTTTGTCTTGAAATATTTTTTCTTCACTGTTTCCCTTGTGTCACACTCCTAGGTTAGAAAGTTGCTTGTTTATAACAACACAAATTCAGTTCCTTTCACAAAGTTATAACCGAGATCAACTGTAACTTAAAAAATACCCCAAGCTGAGATTTTCTTAAAAATTAGTAACTACTAACATATTCGAAAAATTTCCCATTGTTATGGAAAACTAAGATGTCATACAATGTTGGCATCGACCCACCACTGTTAGTGCTACCGCAAATATAGTGGCCGCGGACGGGATCCGTAATATTCACGTGCCAGTCCACGGCCCATTTTATCGTTGTGCTGCGGTCTGATTGTGCTATACTGTTTTACATGCTGTATGTTCATCTGTTCCTTTAGCCTCGCCTCGTACATCACATAAAACAAATCCTCTCTGATGCTCAAATCTTTCTTCGACCTCAGCGCGTCCCTCTGGTAAACCAGGACGCAACTCACTGTCCCATTAATTAATCCGCATTCACTTACACCGTGGGCATTATATACTCGTACAGTGGGCTTACTCAACTTAACATCGTACCTCACAGAGAATATATTGTCTGCTGATGCTCAAATCTTTCTTCGGCCTCAGCGCCTAACTCATAAAGGGCAAGGTTGTGACCGACTCATTCAGTCTCTCATGCGAAGGATATTGTGTAAGGTGTAGGCTATTTCAAATTGTTGCTATTGTAATTCTTATTCATATAGTTCTTGTTCATGTCATTTTGGGAAGATAAAGGATTACCTAAGTATACAGACTCTATCTGTATTAAATCCGTGACGTATAACCTCAATTTTTAACATTGTCGCCACATTTCAAATTAGCAAATTGCGACTCACAATGTGTAGTTATGTCTATGACGTATTCCCGTACCAAATTTCACGCGCCTATATCTAATATTTCATTACTTGCTGTTACAGAAGTCACACTGTGTTTTATTGCATAAATACGTTGCCAGAAGAAAGCTGTATGTTTTTAGAATGTCTGTTACCATACACCGTTCTAAGCCTCTGCACTAAGTAGCGTTACTCATAGTCTCAGTTCAGAAGTTCGTGTGTGCACCATGCTGTTATTTATGATTGCTGGAAATTGAAATGTAGGAGACTGGGGTAGACTGAAAGGCACAATAATCATATCAAATTTCTGGAAAATTAGTTAATTTAAAAGCTGAACAGATTGGGACACATACATGTACACAGCCAGCTTGCTGGTTCCACAAGTTAACATTCTTTTCCTTAAGAGAGGAAACAGGGTTAACGGGAGTACCATGAGAGACCTATAATCTGGCACGTATTGACGAAAGCATTTGTGTTCCTACTTAAACAGATCAGCAAGGGAAAAAGGTTAAATTTAAATTCGATGCCAAGTTATTTAATATTCAGAGTGTTTCATGTTAACACACTATTTCGGCCTTTCTAGGGCAAAATCAGACGCTTTTTATTGACAAGAGAGCTAATCGAATGTAGGAGCATAAATCGGGATGTTTTATGTGTCAGTGAGGGAAATTTCGTGCGATAATTTCGCCTGTCGGTCTACTTCTAGAAGGCTTGTTGAGCGAGGCGGTCCCTAGCGACAAATTAAGACACTTTACTGCCTGAACAAAGCTAACTGAACATCGGAATCCTTCGAGAATGAATCGGGAAGTTAGATGCACGTGTGGGTAATTACTGTGTTAGTCCGTGTGGAAGTGTAGTGTGGCTGTTTTGTGTATTTCCGTGTATGTGTTTGTTTTGTGATTTGTGCCATGGGATTAATAATAGTGTTGTAAAGTGCGGTTAAGTGTTGTAAACTGTGTAAAGTGTGTGCGCGTGTGTGTGTGTGGTTGTGTGCCAAACTGAAGTGAGTTTCCGCGTGAACCAGAAATGCAGTGTGGGATCGAAAGCAACAGAATAAGAATCGAGGTGAGCGACAGGGTGAGTATCGTGTTTCTAGCTTTAGACTGCAGTGAAGTAATTTCTGTGAGAGAATGCTTTACACAGCTAGGCTGTAGGAAGTACACAAGTTTTATGCATCGTCGAATTGACGTGAAGAGAGTAAGTTATTTGTAATTATATGATCGGAAAGGTCTGGGGAAAACGACCGTGATCTATTTAAGACTACGTCTCGGAATTTTATTTGGATTAACTAAATCCATGCAAACTCAAATAAAGATTCGTTTTTCTTCTAATACACTGGGAATTACAGACGAGTAACTTCATTACACGAAACAGTGCTGCCAACTGTATTGTGAAGCTTTATCAGATAAGTATTCAACGCTTTTCACCTTCATTTTTAGTAAATCACGCAGTTATTATGCTAAAAATACCCTATAATTGGCGTGCTGGCTTATGATTAGTTTAAAGGGAAGCTGGAAATGCAAATGTGGAGGTAAATAAAATGAACCGTGTCATACATTGAAGCAAGAAAGTCCATGTGCATTCCATGGAGGCGTATGGGGAGTGCAGGTATAGCTGCACTTATTTGTAAACATTACATACAAGCGTAGTTCTAGGGATTTCGTTGTCATCTAGCAGTTGGAGTCGTTAAAGGCAGTTGCGGATACAGCCGCATGGTTGCAGAAGCAAGCAGTATGAGTCATCGGTACTGAAGTCGCAACCTTTGAGGAAAAAGTTACATAGCTTGCTTATTCAATGAAGTCGGAATTTTAAGTGTCCTTCACACTGGAGTGCGTTTAACATTAAATATGATTTCAACATATGGACGCCTAAGTGGACCTTACACCAATGAACGACCCCCTGAAGATGATGATTTGCTCGTCGCAACATATGTAGGGGCTTATATAAACTATTCCAGTAGTGTATTAGTTCGTATTTTTTAGTGCATGACAAAAATTCACGGTTCTATTAATATAAAGTTTGAACGACAATGCACCTCCGAAATGTACTCTTGTTTATTATCCTATGATTGGCTGTCGACAGGCGTCGTATTCAGCGAAAACATTGTCAGAGAATACAAATGGTTTTTAGTTACTGCTCCTGCGTCATACTGTTTTGTTTTCGCTTAATTAAAATTCACTTAGCGACTGATAACGCAGTGACCAACAACAGCGCCATTAACAGGCCGAGACAGTTCGTCCATCAGTGACTTATTTGTCGCATAGTTGCAAATGAAATTGTTTCATATCCATAAAAGTACTAAATGTGGCATTACTACTACTACTACTACTACTACTACTACTGACGTCGCTACCTATCCTATTCCTTATTTGTGTGTATTGTCGTTAATGTTTAAACATAAAAGGTAAAGGTAAAGGTTGCCCTAGAAGAGGCCATGAAGGCCCAGAGGGGAGTAGAGGTATAGGTCTACTATTTTTATCGTATAACCTCGGCGCTAGATGGAAGTGGCTGGTCAACGCCACGCCCCGGCCGCTTTTCCCCCGGAAATGACCCGCTACCGGTTTTACAGGAGGTTGGGTGGGCCCCAGGGTCAGTCTGGACGGGAGTGGAAAACCTCGCCCCCACCGGCATTCCATCTCCGGACCGTCCAGCCCGTAGCCAGTCGCAATGTTCAAACATAAGAACGATTTATGATAATTGGGTTAATGGCATTATCTTAAGTGTTTTATGTCTGTACAGGAACGCAGTCGACCTGGAGACTAATTTGCCCATCTGGCCGAATTGAATTTGGTTTACTGATGTTACATTAAATAGTACTGTTGTTCTGTTGACTCTGTGTGTGTGAGTTCCTACTGGTACTTGTCCAGCAAATTTAACTTGGCCCACTTTACATTAAATTAACGTAAGCAGGGATTTAGCTGGTAGGACCTTATGACAAGCTGTCCTCTTGAAGATGAATGTTAACCTTTTAAAGCCTAGCGGTAACTTTACATACCACCAGGTTTAACATTAAAAATTCTACGTGGTGCCCACATTGCATTTATGTGTTTTGTACGGATCTCAGAACAAAGAGCAACTTTTGCCTTATAAAACATTAAGAGACTGGTTTTTATAACAGAAGTGGAGAGTGTTTACAGCGTGGTACGCACTGAGTCCTTACACAAAACAGATACGCTTCATCTTTAAAGGGTTAACGTTACATATAGAACTTGGCTTCATGGAATGTTAAATGGATGAGTGAATGAATGAATGAATGAATGAATGAATGAATGAATGAACAAACGAGTGAACGGATTTTCATGTGCCACATACATGAATAAGTGTGGCTGTTCAAGAAATGTTTTTGCCACTGAGTTTCATGAATAACCTGTTTAATGTTAATACACTGTTAATCTAAAATTGCTGTTATTAATTTCATTCCATATGCAACCTTACTTGAAACCAATTTATAACAGCAGGCTTGTCCATCAACATTCCATCACAGTTAGAAACAATTTTCAAAGATGCAAAATTAGCAACTACCCTGCAATTTCTAAAATGAAGCATTACATTATGTTGTAACTAACTTCGTGAAGAACAGTCCTTCTTGAGAAGCTAATAATTCCTCAGCTGGTCAAGAATTCCCCACATATTTGACACACATATATTCCATTGGTCCATCAGTCTGCCATATGGGATGGATACAAAACAAGTAACAATACTACACAAACATGATTGTACAGAACAACCACTAGTCATATATCAAGAACAAGAAGACAAAATGTACAACTACAGAAATACAATGTTTCGAATTCCTTCCGTATAATTCCTTATGAAACACAAGTGTTAACCCTTTAAAGACAAAGTGTGTCTGTTTTATATAAGGACTCAGTGCGTACTGCGCTGTAAACTCACCACCTCGGTTATAAAAACCAATCTCTTATTGTTTTATAAGGCAACAGTTGCTGTTTGTTCTGAGATCCGTACAAAACACAAACGCAATGTGGGCACCACGTAGAGTTTTTTAATGTTAAACCTGGTGGTACGTAAAGTTACCGCTAGGCTTTAAAAGGTTAATTATGCTGTGTACAACAACGCACCATTTGTCCTATCCAGATCCACATTAATTCAGTTCACAACTTCTCACTGTATTTCTTTGGGAACCATATTAATAATAGCCTCTCATCAATACCCAGATCTTTAAAGTGGTCTCTTTCCTTCAGGTTTCACTACCAAAATCCTGTATAAATATCTCTTCTGCATCACACATGCAACATCTTCTGCCCATGTCATCCTCCTAGATATGACCACCCAAGTATTTTTTGCTGAGGAGTACAAATCACGAAGTTCCTCAACTGTCAAGTTTTCTCCACTATCCTGTTACTTCCTCCCGCTGTCCCAAATATCCTCCTCAGCACCACATTCTTGAACACTGACAGCCAGTATTCTTCACTTAATGTCACAGAACAAAACTTATATAGCACATTGGCACCTTAAATAATTTAGACCTATAGTAATGTCATATCATGTTATCTGTTGAATTATCCCACAAACATTTGCCAAGGGCAGTATGCATAAAAACACAATTCCCTGCTGACCATCCCTATTTGCCCACACTGGGCACTGGCCCCTTCTTCCACTCCCCTGGGTCCAAGGGATCACCTGCCTACGTAACCTGAAAATTAACTCCCTTACTCTATCCGATGGTGAATATGGAAGCAGCCACTTCCTCCGAAACATTGACAAAACACTTCGTCACATGCGGGAAAAAAAAAGCCAAATAGGTTAATGCTGTACAGCAAAATATTCATTGTTTAGAGTGAGGATTATATTAGACCCAGGAAATGCACTCTATGGGCAAAATGCAGTACTTCTTACAGGTTCATATAGGCAGTAGAATGTAGAAAACACCATGCCGTAAATGGTCGAAGGCCCAAAATCAGATTAGTGTATCTGCCTTGTGTAGATTTATGTAAGATGCATATCATAATTACTTACACTATAAGTTCCACATCTTGAAACCTTGCAGCTTACTGCACCAGTACTGCTACTTGCGAACGGAGGAAAACCAGATGATACTGAGCCTGATGTTCTGGTCGGTATTCTTATTTTATAAGGAAGCAGCTGCTTCTGCACAAGTTATATTTTGTTAAACAAAATTATCAGCAAGAAAAACAAACATATTTTGCCCTTATACAGAGTATTTATTTTATCTGAAAAACACTCTCACTTACTGTTGGTTCACTTATCATATTAACGTACCCCACTGTCCACATACACAGTAGAAAAGTAGAGGGAGGTGACAAATGATATTTGAAAACTCCCTGCCTGGAAAACACAACTTGGTTATCGAGGATTACTACTGCCTTCTAGGATGTTATGCCTTGTAGTTTGGTAGAAGTGTTTCAGAGGGTCTTGCAGCCTTAATCACTGGGGCCATTGTCTAAGTCCACCTTATCTTCAGCAGTCACATGATGGGGTTATTATTTGACAAAACTTACATCTTAACATGCACTACTAAAATAACCACTCTACTGGAGAGTTGCTATCCTTTCATGGTCTGACCACTTCTGTTTGGCTTTCTACTGTCACACAACACAGAAGCCCGAGCCCTGCTTCCAAGTTACCTGCCAGTTATGTTATTTATGGTGTCTGTTACGAGTAAGAGATGGACATATTACAAGATCTGTGCATCTTGGAAGGTGAAAAAACAACACAGATTAAAGGGGACCACACCTGTTTAGTTAGAGTACACACTCTTGGGAAAGAAATGTGAAAGTTGAGATGGAAAGATGCCACAAACAGTCCTTCAGCAAAGCAAAAAATAATTTCATGCCCAACAACACAAGGGAAAAAGAAAGAAAGATCTAAAGAAAGAAAAAAATAATGAAAGGAAGGCAGGAAAGAGGAACATACACAGAGGGAAACATGCAACCAAAAGACTTACTGATGAAAACAGTGATGAACACTTGAAAGAAAAGAAATTATGAAAGTAAGGAGCCAAATCAGAATTCCAGAAATTAGTATGTGACTGAATAATGTAATGAAAAGCTTACAACTGTAAATTAAAACACATTGCATTACTATGACTAATGAATCTGAAGGACAAATACATACGTCAGTCAGGTG
The DNA here is from genome assembly GCA_013340265.1 of Coptotermes formosanus. Classification (NCBI taxonomy): domain Eukaryota; kingdom Metazoa; phylum Arthropoda; class Insecta; order Blattodea; family Rhinotermitidae; genus Coptotermes; species Coptotermes formosanus. The sequence continues at coordinate 4,033 of BLKM01001637.1, read as the reverse complement.
CATACTTTATTTACGGGCTCTGTGAATAAAGGACTTCATGACTGCATAGTATGCTTGCTTTGCTTCTAACACTGTAACATTAGACTACGCTGCTGGCAGGTGGACACCAAAAACACATTTGGAAACCTAGTGTACTTTTGTAATTAAGAAATGAAACTATGAAGCCTGACTGCCATGAATATCCCAGTCTTCTCCAATAAAAGTAGACACACAGTAAAATTCAGTGAATTTACGATACTTCAAGTGATGTGGGAAATGCAAAGAGAAAACCCATTTTCAAATTACAGGATTAGTATTTTCTGAAAGGGAAGATAATGTAAGTCTTTTTGAAACAGCACTGGAGTTATTGCCTAAATATGCATGCACTGAATTTTCCTTGACTATAAAAACATCTAAATTCTACTTACTTACATATGAATGCATGTACATGAGCATTCATCAACACATTGTGTGTATAATATGTGTAGTGTTCCTTCACCTTATTAGAAGACATTATTAGCCTGAGAGAAAAAACAGCTGAAACCCACAAGTTTCTAATGACAAAAATTTCTTTTTCTACAACTTCTTTATTATAAATATTCTTAGCTTTTATCTTTCAGTATCACATAGTCTGTAACAAAAAAATATAACTGATAAATTAAGGAACACACACATACCCTTATGTCTTTTGTTACCAACATGAAACCCAGAAATTCCCTTTTCATCATTTCAATTTTAAACTTTCACTGTCATGTTGGATAATGCTTCTCCATTCCAGATATAAAAATCTTGTATGTTAAACATTAAATAAGATTTCACTGTTTACAGAAATGATATCCAGGTTATGGAAGCAAGTAATACAAAAGTATATCACAAGGCACAACAACTGACATAACAAAATAAGCTACTGTAAGTAACGGCCACACTCTCCTACCCTCCCACACTCTATCCTGCTTAATGTTGTTCCGGGAAGTGATGATATCAGCCTTTTAAATTGTAAAAATGCTTACTTGTAAGGTGTGACATGGCAAAATGGACACTTCATTATGTCCAGTTTACCAAAACGAAAACCATATTTAACATTCACGAAATATGTCCTTAACGCATCTCACGTGTCTGAAATAAATTGATGTTGAACCTGATTATAATGACACTGGTTTATGTGACATCTCATCTACTGCATCAGATATTCTGTGGTGCCAATTAATTCCTCGCTGTTAACCATAACATTATAAAAAATACGCATTTACAACAACACAAAATATTCAGTCCCTTTCATGACATTATAACCAAGTTCAACTGTCCCTGAAAACAAGGCAGAGAGTTCCACCACAACTGGTTCTTCCCAGACCTTCTTGTCCTGATCAGGTAAACCAATCGTATTTCAAATATCACATCCCTCTTCCCTTGAGCATGAGTTATAATGTCAGTTGCCTATCACTTGTCTCTGCTCTGTTGTTGCTCTTATTAACAGTTTGTAACAGCTATTCTCTGTAACAGATGAATCATATTTTCTCCAGGTATAGATGATTTTTGCAAGTTTTTATACACACTTCTATATTCAGTACCACATATCACCACACAAGAACTTCTAATGACCTGCATTACCACACAAGCATCCACTACGTTTTGCTTCAGCCATTACCCCCCAAAACATTCTAGTGCTTCCCACTGTGTACAGTTCTTTTCCATTTCTTTTCACACACATTTCCATATCTATATCACATCATCACTAAAACACGACTGAGATCAGTGACATATTTATGGATCCTGCTATATTCTGTCAGGCAAACACATCACATATAGCTGGAATAAAACATTAGCATTTGACTGTCTTCAAGTTTCAAATACCCAGTCACAAGGCATCTTGGGCATCTTGGAAGCAGGCCAGGGTAGGTAGCCTGCTGTTCGGAATATCCAGTAGTCATAAGAAACTTTACTTATGAGGAGCAGCAGTAATACCACTTCACCGGCAATAATGTAGTTGATATAGTCTGTCCATACGCGAGGATATGAGCACACTTTGTTCTGATCCAGGTCCATTACCTGCACACACAAATAAATTATTATTATTAATAATAAGCTGCAAGGAGCTGAGTTCGTCTTGTGATGCTAATAGTTCCTCTTCCTGCTCCATCTCATAATTAATAATAATAATAATAATAATAATAATAATAATAATCAATCAATCAATCAATTGGTGTTTATTAACATGCAAGCTTAACAGCAAAAATGCCTATTATAAAGCCAGCATGAAAAGAAACACAAATACAAAAACAGCACAAATACACAAACACTACACAAACAAACAAACAAACAAACAAACAAACAGGCAATCAAAAGAATTCAATAGATATGTAAAATCACTGGGGCAAAACCCCTGCACTCTGAAGAAATACAAATAAGTTAATGTAAGAAATGTGAGAAATGTCCAATTTCAGCACAAAAACTGCTTTAAAAAAGTAACGGGCTTCCTAAAGATATCAATGTCTTTGCACATGCAGTTTGCAGCCATTACACATCACGCCGTCAGAGAGTTTGTACATGTAATAGTGAACAGAGAGGAGTTTCTGACATCGCGAGAAGGAACACGTATGCCAGTTGTGTCCAAGAGAGAGGGGCAGCATTTTAGGTCTGCATAAACAGAGATAAGAAATAATAATAATAATAATAATAATAATAATAATAATAATAATAATAATAATAAATGTTATAATCAAAAGTTATTCACCCACCTTATCATTGAAATTTTCACACTGAATTTCATAATAGTCTTCAATATGTTTTCGATTCTTCAAAAGCCACATCTGAAAAAGAAAACTGAGTGTAATAACTCTGTCTGATAGGCACTGACTTAATGTTGTTGACAGAAGGCTTAGAAATCACATGACAGTGCTTATGGTATGGGACTAACTATATCATATTACTCAGTAGATAAAAATGGATTTCTGAGAAACTGAATGAAATGAAGCAGTTTTAAAATGCTGTTTAAGTAGCATGGGTTACAATTAAGAAGCCCCAAGACCTTTATGATCATTTTATACTTTTCCTTTCTCAAGGTAATGAAGTGGTTTGTGACATCATTACATTGACCCAAATAAAGTGGGTTCATTTCTTTGGAACACACAGTAGTGCACAGTGCAGAATGTCATGTAGCTTTGTGAGAGACTGTCGATGGTATATCACAGTTGGAATCATATGTTTCATGAACTTTGTCTACTGTCTCATGTTAAAAGATAATAAGAACAATTAATGAAATGCTACCTGTTAGGGACACGATTAGTTCCTGTCCTCAGGCTAAAAAATAAGTTCCCTGTTGTGCCCGATAAGCCCAGAACTTGTGAGTAACTTTGCCGCTCAGGCCCAACGGATAGTTTCTGTTAAACTCCTCTCCCATATGTCCCACATCTCATCTTCCTTGATTCGACCACCCAAATAATAGTTGGTGAGGAATACAAATCATGAAGCTCCTCATTATGTAACTATTTTCCACCCTTTTGTTATTTCCTCCCCCTTAGGTCCAAATGTCTTCCTCAGCATCCTATTCTTGAACACCCTCAGCCTATGTTCTTCCTTTAACCTTTTAAAGCCTAGCGGTAACTTTACGTACCACCAGGTTTAATATTAAAAAATTCTACGTGGTGCCCACATTGCGTTTATGTGTTTTGTACGGATCTCAGAACAAACAGCAAATTTGCCTTATAAAACATTAAGAGATTGGTTTTTATAACTGAAGTGGAGAGTGTTTACAGCGCGGTATGCACTGAGTCCTTACATAAAACAGATACGCTTCATCTGTAAAGGGTTAATATGACAGACCAAGTTTCGCACCCATGTTAAAACAAAAGGCAAAATTATAGTTCTGTATTTCTTAACCTTTTAAAGCCTAGCGGTAACTTTACATACCACCAGGTTTAATATTAAAAAATTCTACGTGGTGCCCACATTGCGTTTATGTGTTTTGTACGGATCTCAGAACAAACAGCAACTTTTGCCTTGTAAAACATTTAAGAGATTGGTTTTTATAACTGAAGTGGAGAGTGTTTACAGCGCA
>BLKM01001636.1:313028-354288 GCA_013340265.1 Coptotermes formosanus | reverse complement strand
CTCAGGCACTAGTGGCTCTGCTGTGTGTACTTCAATCTGCCTAACATCGTTAACCCCGTGTATATTCAACAGCTGGGAGAAATGATTCCTCCACCTAGCCAAAATACTGTGGGAGTCTGCAACCAGGTCACCCTTCTCATCCTTTACTACATTACTTTTAGGCTGGTACCCCCTCTTAAACTCATTGATACCCCTATGCAAGTCTCTTATATTCTTGTTCTTACTGTTTGTTTCAATTTCATTAATTTTAGCTTTCAGATATTCCTTCTTTTTGTGCCTGAAATGTCTACTAGCTTCACGTCTTACGTTGTGCAGATTATCTCCATTATTTTGGTTTGGATTCTGTAACCACTGAATTTTAGCCTGCTTCCTTTTATCTAAAAATTCTGCACATTCTGCATCAAACCATGGTTTGTGCTGCTTCCGTTCGTGTAGACCTAGACTCTCTTGAGCCGAGATTTTGATATTCTCTTTAATGTTTTCCCAAGCCCTATTCATGTCCTCACTAACATTTAAGTTTTCCAGAGCTGCAAACCTGTTTGAGATCTTAAGCTGATACTGTTTCCTAACCTCTAGTTCACTTAGCTTCTTGAGATTAAATCTCTCTACATCAAACTTCTGTGCTGCTTGTTTACTTACTGCCAGTCTTTCCCTAACTTTCGCAACCACCAGTTAGTGATCAGTATCACAGTCAGCTCCCCTGAAAGATCGCACATCGAGTATACTGGAATGCCGTCTCCTATCTATCAATATGTGATCGATCTGATTGTGAGTCTTCCCATCAGGAGAGGTCCAGGTGTATTTATGAATATTTCGGTGCGGAAACATAGTGCTCTTAGCAGCTAGATTCTTTGATGTGGCAAAGTTTACTACTCTAACACCATTATCGTTGCTATCCTGATGTAAACTCTCATTCCCAATAGTCGGTTTGAAAATATCCTCTCTCCCCACTTTTGCATTAAAATCTCCTAACAGAATTTTCAGATGGTACTTAGGAAAATGATCAAAAACCCCTTCTAATTCCTCATAGAAGCTGTCCTTTGAATCATCACCCTTCTCTTCCGTTGGTGCATGCACATTCAGAACAATGATATTACACCAGCGGCCTCTCAGCACTATGTATGACATCCTAGCACTAACAAACTCCACTCTCTTGATTGCTGATACCATTCTCTGGTGCACAAAAAAACCTGTTCCCAATTGATGATTTTCCTGCCCTTTGCCATAGAAAAAAATATACTCCCCGGCTCTTACAGTCCCTTCTTTGTCCCACCTAACCTCCTGTACACCCACTAAATCTAACTTGTACTTAGCTAATTCCCTGGCCACTGTCATAAGTGACCCTGGCCTGTACATGCTCCTCACATTCCATGTTCCAAAACTCATATCCTTTTTCCGTAGCTGGGGTCGTACCAAAGAATCGGTCCAGGTCCAAGGCTTTGTAGGCTGTTTCGTAACATCATAATTTTTTACGGTGAGGAGTTGTTAGCACCTCGCCCAACCCCCAAGCTGGAGGACCACCCCTTGTCGGCTGTCCGCGACTGCTAATTCAATGTATTCGCAGCTACCCTCCATACCTGGAGGCCGTTCCTCCATCCGCAACCCGAGGACGCGCCATGCCGTGGTGACAGGGACCCACTTAACATGGGATATATTAACTAAACCACAAATATTAACTAAACCACAAATAAATAAGGGCCGGGGTGGCTCAGTCGGTATAGCGAGTCGCCGTGGGCTGGGCGGTCCGGGTATCGAATCCCGGTGGGGGCGAGATTTTCCGCAGCCGTCCAGACCGGCCCTGGGGGGCCCACCCAGCCTCCTGTATAATGGGTACCGGGTCTCTTTCCCGGGGGTAAAACGGCCGGGGTGTAGGGCTAGCCACCCCATCCCCTCCTCGTGTCGAGGCTCACGAACGGGTAGAGCTATACCTCTTCTCCCCCTCTTGGGCCCTCGGGGCCTGTTATAGGGTGAACCTTTACCTTCACCTTACAAATAAATAAATAAATAAATAAAAATAAACAGGTACTTTGACTTCGCGTAGTGTGTGTTAGTGACATTGTAGCAAGTAAACAAACAAATATGCTTATCTACCAACTACAGACTGGTAAGCATGTAATTTTCATACCAATTATGGGCTTTAATCTACAACATGATTCACGGTGGAGACATTAGCTTTGTTTGCTTTTGTCAAGCCATTTAACTCTTGTTGTTTCCGTATGTTCACGGTAAAATCATGAGCACGTGGATCATTTTGATACGTCGCAGTGTACACGTAATTCGGTATTTTATATGAGTTTTTATTTTTTATCTGACAATTGCAGTTATGTACAAATATACTGTAAGTTCTGTACGTGATGAACTCTAAAGACCTGCACTAGATTTGTGTGTTGATTTGAACTTTGGCCGGAATAAATAGTAAGTAATGGAGAAAGTTATCTGATGTGGAGCTTCTCAAATTGGTCTGTTCACCGAATATTTTTGGTGTTACATGAATGGGAGAGATGAGAAATACATACAAAATTATAGTCAAAAAACTTAAGGGAAAAGAATGTTTGGAATAAGTAGATATAGACTGCGGGATGATATCAAAAGGGATTTTCAAATAAAGTCTGAGAGTGTGGACTGAACTTGATTCCGGACTAGAATCATCGATTTATGTGTCTGTTTTGAGGGTTTGGTTTTCGTAAAAGGCGGAGCGTTTTTTTTAACAACTGAGTGGATTTTAGAATGTGAATAGTTACTGCACTGTACGAAGTTACTTAGCTCCGTGTATCAATGTTTGGCCTTTTGAAAGGAAACATTAGAATAGGAACTTTCATTTTAGATACTCAGAAAACTAAATTATAATACCACACTTCTTGACAATGGCTTGATTTCACTTACTTCACAAACCGCTGTCAATATATGTTTTATCGTTCTTCAATTAAAACCAGTGCGTTTCCGAAGAGACTTTTGTATGTTAGGACCAGCATGTGGGTGTCTGGAATTTTACTGGTATCACCTGAGGAAGGAAGAAGTCTCTTCCGAAACGTAGTGGTTTTAACTTAAGGAAGCTGGAAAAAGTCTTGAAAGAATTGTTGTGAAGTAAGTGAAACTAAATTGTGCTGCATATTGAAATGTGTCACGAACCGATGCGCACCAGAGACATCAGCTAGGCATGTTCTTTTGAATTATGTAGCACCAGTTTTCTTTACAAAATTTGAAGAACATTTTTTGTACCACGGTACGAAGTGGCGTAGTTGACAAAGACAATACTTTTGCATGCCCAGACTAAAATCTTATCAAAAGAAAAGCATTGTTCGTTGTTGTTTAATCGTTTAAAGCCTAGCGGTAACTTTACGTACCGCCAGGTTTAACATTAAAAAATTCTACGTGGTGCCCACATTGCGTTTATGTGTTTTGTACGGATCTCAGAACAAACAGCAACTTTTGCCTTATAAAATATTAAGAGATTAGTTTTTGTAACCGAAGTGGAGAGTGTTTACAGCGCGGTACGCACTGAGTTCTTATATAAAACAGATACATTTCGTCTTTAAAGGGATAATACATCACTACCCCAATTTCCAAAAAAATATTTTCGGTTTTAATGCTGGTATGATTTTTTTTTCTGTTTGGTATGAGACAGCCAAATCACTGTGGACTTGTTTTTTTTTATTTGCGCAAGTAATTTTCCTAAATCCCTGAATTCTCTTTTAACGAATCGAATTCCTTTGCTTCCAGGTGCGTCATTCAAGACGGAGAGATATACTGTAACAGGGGCTGGTAAGTAACAAATAACTTGAAGTTTTGTTATTATTAACAGTGTACCAGCCTTTGTAAAGTTGGTACGGCATTGCATAAGACTTCAAACGTTGAATGAGATGGAAGAGAAATTTGAATATCACCGACTAAGGGAAGATGTCTAGGATATTCAATAATGTTACAAAAGTCATTCACAAAAATATGTAATAGGAGGCGTTTGAGTAGAGATCGTTGAGTTAATTCGGAAATAACTACAAGTATACAAATATTTATATTTATTTATTGTATATTTTCATGATATATTACATATATACTGTATATGAATATAATATATGCAATTAGAAATTAAATATAGATACCAGAAGTACGTACAAATGAATGTTGATTGGCTAAGTGGCTGGGGAACCAGTTGAATTATCCATCCGATTGCCACCCGTACACTCTTGGAAGGAAAACGGGGTTCGACTGAAGGCCCATTTTGCGGCTCAGTTGAGAGCAAGTAGAATCACTTTGACACTGAGAAGTACCTAAACGATAGATGGTGATGATGATGATGATGATGATTCCTGCCACTGGTGCTTATCTTTAGCCAAATGAAATTCCCGCTTTATTTCTTTAACCCTTTAAAGACGAAGCGTATCTGTTTTATATAAGGACCCAGACCGTACCGCGCTGTAAACACTCTCCACCTCGGTTATAAAAACCAATCTCTTAATGTTTTATAAGGCAAAAGTTGCTGTTTGTTCTGAGATCCGTACAAAACACATAAACGCAATGTGGGCACCACGTAGAATTTTTTAATGTTAAACCTGGTGGTATGTAAAGTTACCGCTAGGATTTAAAAGGTTAAGTCCCTATTTTCGGCCCATCTACTACTAGCTCTGTTCTTTTGTCTCGTGTCTGCTCCCTTCAATTATTCCGGCCGAAAATTTGCCACATTTACAACTCTAAAATAACAAACGATTTTTAGAACAGAAGTCGAATAAGGCAGACACTGACTTATTTGCATGCATGCTGAAAATTTATGCATGATAATAGAAAATGCTGACTGTTTTGCTTTGAAACTCCGTGGCGTACTTAAAAGCACAGTGTTGGGTGGGCGCCCCTGCGGTCCGTACTCCGTCACCTGCAGCGTGCTGTGTCGACATAAAGGAAACGGGACCAAGACGAGTGACGTCATTTGTGTTTAGTTTACAGTCTAACAGTGCGAACTGTTGCGTAATTTACTTCCCGTGCGTTCGAACGAGTTAACGCAAATTAAAGTTTCCACATAAGCTGCTCTTATCAACATTTTCCTGCGAAACCCACAAATTGCTTTCCGTTCGTAATTACTTCGCATTCTCCGAATTCATTCTGTTTTCTTTTGTGTATTCCCCAACACCCCGTCGCCAAGTTGTTTTGAAGAATTCAGGTCGCTTTGTACGAGTCTGTCATGTGAGTTTGTTAGCCGATATTGTGAATATATTTTCGTCCTACCTTTAAATGGAGATTCTGGGTCTCGCAAGGATAAATAGGGTGAATGAAGTGTGTGTATGTGTATGTGTGTGTGCTTACGACTGCCAGTTGTTATTACTGTAATCACACTGCCTAAGGTGGAATTTTCTTTCTTGAATTCAAAAAATTCTGTTGTCTTTTTTACCAGAAATGCTATAAGATAATATTATGTCTATCTATCTATCTATCTATCTATCTATCTATCTATCTATCTATCTATCTATCTATCTATCTATCTATCTTTCTATCTATCTATCTATCTATCTATCTATCTAATCTATCTGTCTGTCTGTCTGTCTACGGTAGAAGCCGGTTATACCGACATCGGTTTATACCACACCTCGTATGTAGGGTCAGATATTCTGTGGTATCAATTAATTCCTCCCCGTTGACCATAACATTATACTCCTCGGTTATAACGACACTCGTTTATAAGGACACAAAATTCTCATTTCCTTTCATGACGTTATAACCGCGTTTCACTGTATTTCCTCCTTTAATGTGTCATTGTTTTTAATATAGCTGTGGTTTTGTGCAAGATGGGATTTAGTAAAAATATTACGAAAAGCGTAATTTGACAAAATACCTTAACATCCAGCAGAAGCCTGTGTTTTCACATTTCGCACGAATTTTCTGCGTCCATCTTCAGGGTTGAATTATGTAGGGAGATTATGTTATATAGACATGCGTTCCATCGAGCCAGCTCACTGGACAGTAACTTCCTCATTCCTTCCGTGAGTTTTGGAGACTATCTGCTTATATTACGCAGTTGGTTGAAGAACTGCGTTACAAGACGGAGGTTCCGGGTTCGATTACCCCATAGGGCCCTTGGAAATTTTCAAGTGACCTGTTCCCTCTGTCCGCATTCAATAGCCCTAGGGTGCACACAGCCTTTAGCAGAAGTGAGTAACAACGAATTTCTTTGGAGGTAAAGTGCGGCCGGCGCGTAGAGCTGACAACCCTGCCGTCCTATTTGTGCCGAATGTCAAGGTAAGGATGGAAACCCAACATTTCATCCGCCATCTGAGTTTTCATGATTTGTTAGGGAAACCTTTACCTTTACCTTTAACCGCTTATACAACCTTAATATTCGTTTCGCAGTCCTTCCCTCTTCTACCTACTCACAGTAGGTGTCGAGTTTGTTTATTTTCACTTGATCACACTCAGACACACACCACAGTCGGTAGGACTCCTCTAGACGAGGGATCGGCCAGTCACAGAGACCTCTACCTGACAACACACAAACCCTCACAAGAGACAAACATACATGCCATCGGTGGGATTCGAACCCACGATCCCAGTAAACGCTCAGCCGCACACCTACGCCGTAGACAGCGCGGTCACTGGGATCGACGCAACCTTAATATTTCATGTTGCTGCTCACTTCGTCATTGCAGACGGGGAGAAGATCTTCCGAAACGTCGTTATATAACCAATCTCACACGGGTACAAGAACTCCAAACCAGTTTCCAAAACTGATACGAATATACGAAGACGCCTTTTTATCTGAGTGGGTTTTGTATAGGAGCAGTGCAGCTTAACTGTGATGTTTTAAATACGAGAATATTCAATTTATTCCAGGCCAGAGGCAAATTCGAGTCATGTGGTATTCTAGAGGTCTCTGTTATTAAACCAACCGATCACTTAAGGATGCACTCAGCTTCAGATAGGTTGTTCCTACCTCAGCGCAGTTATTCAGCAGTCTATGGCATGAGAAAAAGAGCCAGTTAAAAAGGAAATGAGACGTTTATGGGTGGGGCGGGGGGGGGGGGTAGATAATTAAGATTATAAAACATGCTAAAAAGGATTGCTCCAGCGATTAGACCGCCATCTGAAAAGGAAAGAAGAAATTGAGGAGACGAAAAAAGAATAAATTATCCAGCCAACAGTAATGTAAATGTTTCCTTCTTAGAAAACCAAACGATTTTATTGCAGAAAGAGGAAGGAAAGCGGTCTTTAGTTTTAACGCAGTGTTCCTATTTCAACATAACGAAATTACCTCGTGTTTTAATATCACAGACGCTTAATTTAACAACAAAATATCATTAGTGATGTAATGGTGATATTTAATCACTTTCTTATCGCGAAAACTTTCACGAGTGTTTGAAACTCGGCAACGATCAATTCATTTCGATGAATAATCTGTGTTTGTTTACACTTAAGGCGCTAAACGGATTTAACTTTGTTTCTTATAATTACAGCAAAACCCTTAGGTTCAAGGCGACTTGTCGATTTTTATGTGCGTAAAAAATTCTGGTCTACTTTTTTGGAGTACTGTTGTCAACAATTTGTATCTGTCAAACACAGCGCTTGTTTATTATTAGAAATGTAACTGCTGTTACATGTTTGGCATTTTATTGAGCAATCCTTCAGCCTTACAATGTTGTATAAAAAGAAAATGTAAAACCATGTGTGTAATATGTAGCTGAAACTGGGTTTAAATAAACAGGAGTTGTTTGACAGCTATTTACTGGTGACTTTGCATAAATAAAGCAGTGGGATAAATCATATAAAGTTAAAGTACAATTTTAATAGTACAGTCCGTCAGTTTTAACCTGTTAAAGCGCAGCGGTAACTTTATATACGACCAGGTTTAACATTAAAAAATTCTACGTGGTGCCAACATTGCGTTTATGTGTTTTGTACGGATCTCAGAACAAACAGCAACTTTTGCCTTATAAAACATTAACCCTTTAAAGACGAAGCGTATCTGTTTTATATAAGGTCTTAGTGCGTACCGCGCTGTAAACACTCTCCACTTCGGTTATAAAAACCAATCTCTTAATGTTTTATAAGGCAAAAGTTGCTGTTTGTTCTGAGATACGTACAAAACACATAAACGCAATGTGGGCACCACGCAGAATTTTTTAATGTTAAACCTGGTGGTATGTAAAGTTACCGCTAGGCTTTAAAAGGTTAAGAGACTGGTTTTTATAACCGAAGTGGCGAGTGTTTACAGCGCGGTACGCACTGAATCCTTATATAAAACAGACACGCTTCGTCTTTAAAGGGTTAATATTAAAATATTCTAATTTTTTGTGCAGAGTGGGTTTATGGGTTTTGTGTGATTCTGAGAATGAGTTCCAATTATTTCGGAAGACAATATTCGAGCAAGAAAGCCGATGTACTATAACGTAACATTGAGGCGCGTTCGCGTAGCAATTGTTGCCGTGGAAAAGCAATATGTATTACATATTCTTAGTGTGTGTCTGCAGCGTTAGTTATCAATCATGCAAAGCGCATGCGCCGTTTTATATTGTCGTCTGTGGCCTGTCCGGCTGTACCATATTTTTCCGCATTGTCTCATAAACGGCACGATTTTCGAAAAAAAAAAATTATATTCAACACAAAATATGTCCTTAGATATTCTCTATAAGTTTTGCGTAAACTGTTTCTCATTCTAACAAGAATTCAGCGAGATATTATAATGAATGTACACAGGTCTTCATGTGAAGTGCCCGTTATTCTTGTCAGATTTTAATGAAACTGGATTTTTCTCGACAAATTTTCTGAAAAAATAATCAAATACCAAATTTCATGAAAATCTGTCCAGTGGGAGCCGACTTGTTCCATGCGGACGGACGGAAGGACAGACAGATAGGACGAAGCTGACAGTCGCTTTTCGCAATTTTACGAACGCGTCTAAAAAAGACAGAAGAATCGAGATGAAAATGGAGGCAGGGACAGAAAGTGAATAGCAGTGCTCTCGCGTATTCACTGCAACGTATGGGAGAAGTTCGCTGGGAAAAGTTTTGTGGAAGCAAAGTAATGCGTGTTGTAGTCGTCGTCTGTGTTAAGAGTTAGTCTTCAGAAAGTGGAAGTTGCGTAGCTAACTTTCATCCCAGACACTCATTTCGAGAGAATGTTAGCACAGTGTCTGCTGAGGTGCTGTGGCTGGTATTGTGCAACATATTTTTGGGTGAATTAAGCCTTTAAAGACGAAGCGTATCTGTTTTATAGGACTCAGTGCGTACCGCGCTGTAAACACTCTCCACTTCGGTTATAAAAGCCAGTCTCTTAATGTTTTATAAGGCAAAAGTTGCTGTTTGTTCTGAGATCCGTACGAAACACATAAACGCAATGTGGGCACCACGTAGAATTTTTGTATGTTAAACCGGGTAATACGTAAAGTTACCCCTAGGCTTTAAAGGGTTAATTTCAGGGTGGATCTGCAACTCATTCCCTCTGTGTTCGACAACAGATTTAAATGGAGTTTCAATTGTTATTCTACATTCTTCTGACTTAGAATTTGGCCCCTCTTATGAATCCACATTGTCATTCATCATGACTTTGTTGACTGACGAAGATTAATGAATTCATTACAGTAAATGCTGGTAAATTATCGTAATGTAAACGTAGCTGAAACCCAACATTTTATACTACTGCCATCTGGTGGTGACGTCATAACTGAGATTTTCATTCGATTTCCATGGAAACGAGTCTTTACATCACTACAACCAAGTTCTATCGTAACCACAGAAACTTGGATGTGACTCACTCAATCACAAACCAACGTAGATTTACTTTCCCCTTCCTTTTTACTTCCACTTTTCTTCCGATTTCCTTCCTAGCTCCTTTTCTGTTTTCTTTTCTTTTGCTTCTATTTCGTTTCTTCAGTTTATTTTCCTGTTTGGACAGATATTATTGCACCCACTAAAACAAGTACGGTGAAGGTTAAGTCAGTTCTTATGCATTCAAGTTTTCGCTTCTCATGTTGCCAAGGATCAGTGTACGTTATTTTATCATAATTCGGTGACACACATGAACTAGAACTGTATAGGGTGGGTCGTATTTTTCGGCCGGTTCGAATGCTTCTGATAGAGAACTAATAGACGAATTTTCGTGAAATTTGGTATCAGTGTTCATCACAAAACCTTGAAGGGTCATTAGATTCTTAATGACGATAAACTCAATTGGAATGTTCGTACTTTTATAATAAAATGCGCAAAGGGAAATACGCGTCAATTCTGCCTTCACTGGCACCTTTCCTATGTCTTTAATATGATTGAAGATCCTTATGACACCATATTTTTACATTGTCGTCTCCTGCGTCATGATATTTTTTGGTCAAGTATATGGTTACCAAAATTTCAGAGGAGCAAAGTGCTACCATTTTCACAATAGAAGTGACTTGTGTGTGTAGGAAGTATTTCCTCCCCAAATATCGTTTCGGGCTAACCAGATTACAATTTAACGTAACTCAGAATGCCAATATATAGAGTCGAACTCGGTTATGACGTCAGAAAGGGGACTGAACATTTTGTGTCGTTATCAGAGAGTGTTGTTATAACTGAGTAGTGTAACGTTATGGTTAAGAATGAGGAATTAATTGATATTACAGAATATCTGACGCTATAGACGAGATGTCGTATAAACCGATGTCGTTATAACCGGGTTGTAGTGTGTGTGTTTGTACAGACACGCATATGTATCCACAGTCAACACTTCAAATCTCATATCGGAAGTTGTTAGATTCCTATTAGATATTTGTTTGAAATTTCTGAGAACGAAAACTTGTCGCCGATGTAGGTTTCGAATTTACCGCCATCCAGAACACAAGGGTTCCGGTTTTCTGGGTTATGATGATGAGGAAACATAAAAAACCCCACTTGAAATACGATTTACATAATTACCCTTTATTTTACTGGGGCTAAAATCTTCTGGGATGGGGAGCCTGCATTTTGGTGGTACCAAAGTATCGGAGTAACTTACTGCTATCCTCTTCAGGTCAGAAAAACATCTTAGCACCTGGCACGTGCGTAATATTTCTTCACGTAACATCACTTTAATCGTGGCGTATGAAAGAGAATTTATCTTGCTTTGGGCCTTTCTATCCATCCTGTGTTCAGTTTTTGTTCCTGTAGCTCCTAAATGGAAGTTTGTAGGCATCCCTGTGGAACACCACACAGCCACATTTCCCAGCTGTGTGCCACCTCTTTTGCTGTTGTATTCGTTAAAGCCTTTTGATATGTAAAATAGATGGTTGTGGACGGAGACGGTGGGATGGACTTCGAGAAACCACGATAACGATAATCGATAATAGCCCTACTGAAGAAGAGTGGCCATATCCCGCTAGAGGTTTAGTCATACCAACTTTGTAAGATTGAAGTGACATGCGTCACACGATATAGGTGCGTTGAGTAGTTCATTGACTTTAGGCTTTTTTTCATACACATGGTTTTTGTTCTGTGTTTAATTACTTAAACGGATTATAAAGTCAATTAATTCTAATTTCTAATTTTTAAATTTTTAATTTTTTAATATATAACGTCTATATTAGGAACTAGCATCCCAACAAATCTAATTAGGAACATAGTGTTTACACATCCGACTACTTACGTGAGATACTATCAAAAGATACAATTTTATTGTAAAGCAGTATTTGTGGTATTTGAGAGATTTGGCAAATAATAACATTTTGCCTGGATGTTAAGAGTTTTGTAAAGAACGCTTGGTGATGATGTTTTTCGATCGAAATATGTGGCGTTGGAACAAATAATGAAGTGTTGTGTTAGACGGAATAGTGTGTATACATGGGATTAAAAAGTATACCAAATCATACAACCGCCACGAGACGTTACTAATGCTGATCCAGGAGTAAACGTGCAGATAATTAAGTAGAATCTCGAATTTCGTGAAAATCGATATTTGGTATTCCAGCCTTCGTGATAACCCATTCTAATACATATCGTGACTTGTTCCGATAAATAGGGATGAGACTACGTGACTCGCGATCTGCTGCCCCCGTCCTTCTGCTATTGTGCAGATCACCCTCAGGTCAGTCAACCTCCCTCTTTCATTATAAATAAATAAATAAATAAATAAATAAATTCATTGTAAATAAATTCTTTCGTTATAAATGAATGAATAAATAAATGAATTCTTTCATTGTAAGTAAATAAATAAGCTCTTTCATTTTAGATAAATAAATAATTTCATTATAAATAAATAAATTCTTTCATTATAAATAAATAAATATTTTCATTATAAATAAATAAATTCTTTCATTATAAATAAATTCTTTCACAAATAAATTGTTTCATTATAAATAAATAAATTATTTCGTTATAAATAAATAAATTAGTAAATTATTTCATTATAAATAAATAGATTCATAAATAAATTCATTATAAATACATTATTTAATTATAAATAAATAAATGAATAATGTAATCTACAAAATTGTAAGAAATCTACACAATTTGAAGAAGTCATACACATACAATTCCGGTGTTTTTCTCGTGTTTAAATTTGACGTTAGCAGGGAGTTATAAAATCCACACATACCTGCTGCTGCTGCTGTGTTTCAACAGCCGAATTTTCTCTGTATCATTTCCTTACCTAACGCTGCTGATTACGAAGTGCATACATGGTGGTTTTCCATTACGTGTATGCCTTTTGTATGAACACATAGACCCAGTCTCTGCTCTATTCGCATAGAGTTCTTCTGGAATACATGCAGATTGTGTGTTTAAATAATATTTAGAAAACCGCCCAGAGTACACAAACGAATGTATTTTCTGTTATCGGAATAAAATATATAACCTGTGTGATTAGAAAGGTTATATGGGTGCACGTGAAGAAACCTAGACGCTGGCTCAAGAAAACGTATCGATATCTTAGGGATCCTATTCTTATAGAATACGACGCCGTGTAATGTGGGTTTTATTTTTTCAAATTTTCGGATGGGTGTGCTTCCTGCATCTTCAGGGTACTCCAAATTGACCAAGGTAGCCTTGACGTACATATTAACATACACGTTGTCACACTATTTGTACGTCCGTCAGAACATAATGTTTCCTAGAATTACATCGTATATTGTGTTATAAACACAATTTTAATTTATGCCAACTGATTTGCTTCATTAGAATATGCAACTTGAAACGTGGGAATTTTTATATAATGCGTGCTTTTGAAATGGGGAACATAAGAAGTAACCGTTCTGTGTTGTCAGACCTACCATTTTTACAACAAACTGGAAGAAGGTATATTGAAAAATGCATTTGGATTGCTTAAATAACATCTGTAGGCTATGTCTGAATCGATTGCTGTAGCAGGCTGTTTAGAATATCAAATTACATTTCCCGGTTTATGTTTTGAAATAGAATAGAATTCTTCTAACTTGAGAATATTCTACAGCAGAATAAAATGTAGAGATAAGAGGGCTCTTAACCCTTTAAAGACGAAGCGTATCTGTTTTATGTAAGGACTCAGTGCGTACCGCGCTGTAAACACTCTCCACTTCGGTTATAAAAACCAGTCTCTTAATGTTTTATAAGGCAAAAGTTGCTGTTTGTTCTGAGATCCGTACAAAACACATAAACGCAATGTGGGCACCACGTAGAATTTTTTTAATGTTAAACCTGGTGGTATGTAAAGTTACCGCTAGGCTTTAAAAGGTTAAATCTATTTTGTTTTGTCGCTGGAGATAATTTGTTGAACGACAGGTGCTGCAAGTTGTAATTACCTTAAGTATAAACGATTTGTTTTGGTTGGTTTATTAACTTCTTACATTTTTCTTATTTTTAAGGCAAAAACTGTGCGAAATAGGTTAGGTATAGGATGAATTTAACATGCACAATAAATCTTACACTCGCGTTGTGATAAAAAAAAGACGTTTAGAAATAAAATAAAACAGTTTTTGAAATAAAAGAACGTGGGTGAAATATTTTGTAGAAACTCACTTCAAGTACCCAGAGAACTACGAAGTGAATAATGTAAAATATGTGTAAGTGAATTGAACTGAATTGCTCATCCGGGTAGTAGGCGGGGGTTGTTCAGATTCGTGATATTTTAAGTTTTTGCCTGAAATCACGCTACATACGTTGATGCCTTACGAAATTGGCTTTCGGCTTTTTGTTTGATTTTAAGATCAGTAAATTACAGTAGCTGCATATGTCAACTTTTTGTACCTTTAGACACATATAAATACAAAAACACTAATAGCCAACAAATGCACAAAGGGAGTTTTATCATAAGTTGTAACACACTCCTACATATTTCGACCCTGCTGGGTCATCTTCAGGGAGAACTTTTTTGTTATCGTTACTCTAAAGTTGCACTTTATTGTTGAGTGAGAGAATGTGCTGTTGACTGTGTACTGCGGCTTGCAAGCCCGGACCGCAGAGAGTTCACGCCTCCAGTACACAGTCAACAGCACATTCTCACTGAACTGTAAAGTGCAACCTTAGTGTAAAGATAACAAAAAAGTTCTCCCTGAAGATGACCCAGCAGGGTCGAAACATGTAGGAGTGTGTTACAATTGATGATAAAACTCCCTTTGTGCATTTGTTGGTGATTAGTGTTTTTGTATAATATAGTGCACGGACATGGAACATATTAAACACGTATAGATATTTAGAAATTCTCCATAAATAAGTGGGCAGTTGCATGTATATTGACACAGGGTCCCTGTGTGACATATTTATGGTAAATAGTGTTTACAATATGGAAAAATGTGAGCAACAGTGGTAAAGTTATTGATTTATACTTCGTGCTAGCCTCGTTATGTGGATCGAATGATTTTAATGAAGTGAGCAACATGAGTGTGTGCCAGCAACATGAGTGTGTGCCAGCAACATGAGTTTGTGCCAGCAACATGAGTGTGTGCCAGCAACCTTTGTTTTATGTAAACCTCACGCAAAAGCTTGCACAACCTACTTTAAAAACAAAGAAAACAAATTTGTTTAAAATATTTATGGAGTGAAGGAAACTTTAAAGTTTCTTTACTGACATAGACTATAAAGCACTGTGGTTACTGTGCGTAAATAACACCATTTCATTTGAACAAAAAGTATTTCGCGCCGCTAGCTGTGTCTGTCTGTAGGTTAAATCCAGCGATTCGTGAACTTGGGCTGTCTCTCTCTCTCTCTCTCTCTCGGTCTGTCTCTGTGTCTCCATCTCCAGGGAATGATGTCTCATCCCAATGATCGGAGCATGTCTCCGAGCGTTAGACCTTAACTCCGAATTCAAGTATTTGTTATCCAGAGGTGACAGCAGTTAATGTGAGAGCAATTTTGACCATAAACGACATTAGCCGCAGACGTGGTTGTGATGTAATGTAGGAATTGAACTGTGAAATATTTATTACATGAATTTTGGAATTTCTAATGTCAGTGTTACTGGCTTTGTCTGTCTGTCTGTCTGTAATGCATTATGAGCATTTCAACAGTTACTGCCGGTCCCGAATGTGGTTAGGTGGTAAGTTTTTATTGTGACTGTGATGAACGTTTATTTTTCACAACAAATGGAATGCCTTGATTAGTTGCTTATCACTCTGTTGATATGAGTGTACGTCTTACAAGGCACTCATTACTGAATTAATTAACTGATTAGCTAATTTGCTCACTAGCTACTTGACCCTTTTAAGGCCTGGCGGGTACTTTACGTAGCACCTGGTTTAAAGTTGAAAAATTCTACATTGCACTGATAGTACCTTTATGTGTTTTGTACGGATCTCAGATCAAAGAGTAATGTTTACCTTATACATCATTTAGTGATTCGTTTTTATAACCGAGGTGCAGAGTGTTTACAACGCGGTACGCACTGAGTCCTTATATAAAACAGATTACCTTTCGTCTTCAGAAGGGTTAAAATATTCCGACTGTAAAGAAGCAAAGCTGGTATGGTCTGGCAGAGGACTTACTGGAAGTAGCTGATCCAACAGTAATGCAAGCAACTTTGCATCTCGGTTTGTGGCAGCATAGACCCGTTTAACGTCATGTTATGGAGCCTGCTTCTCATATGCCATGCTTGTATCTCGTTCAGCACGATGGGACTCGTGACTGCGTGGCAATACACAGCTCAGTGTTCTCATGTCCATCTCTGGGACGATGTTGACGAGGAATTTGTTGTCAGCCTTTTTCGTGAGTTTCAAATATTTTGTGACTTTTCTGTTCCATAAACGTTTAACTGATCATCTTTTATACTTTTTATCATGTACGTATATTTTTAGTTTTTTTTTGCAATACTTTTTTGCAGTTTCACACGAATCCCTGATGATGAGCCCAGAAACTGTTGAAACACGTTGGATTAGTGTACAGATATTGTAATATAGAATATATAAAAATAATGAGTTCATTTTGTTGGTTCGTGTATTGTGTATTGTGTATTTTGACTAGTTACAATGCACGGAGTGAAAAATATAAAAATTTACCTTGATAATTTTTGCAGCGTATATGTTTGAAACGCCGTCACGGTTCTACCAAACTGCGTGGCGTTACATCCCGAGGACAGATATGTTTACAGTCGCCGCCGTGATGATTTAAAATGTAATGTGTCTTCTACAAGTGAATGCACCCTGAAATAATTTTTGGCCTCCTTTCTCTGCAAGTTATTTGCGAATTTATTTCTGTAGCAGGTTACTTCGGGAATTATATCGAAGGATATATCTTAATATTCTGTAATATCGTCTCCTTTTTTCTTACAGGTCCTTTTTAATACCATCACATTTCTTTGGCCTTAAATTTCTTTTAACACGAGTCTACTTTTATCTTCATTATCTAAGTTTCACTTCTGTAAAAGTAAACTTTATACTGACATAACCTTATAAAGTTTTAATAACATCTCTCTCCTTACTTTCGCCCAAGCTTTTCGGGAAGGCCACGCTAATGTTATTTAACTTTAAAATTCTGCTCTTTTAAAACTATGACTTAATTCAGTTAATAACTCATTCCAGATTAAATCCTACCGGTTCTGATCATAGTGCGTTAGCTTGTTACTGTCGACCAGGTTTCTAGACTTTGTCCATTGTCTTACATTCGAAAAATAACACTCCATTTTAGTAATATTATCTGTTATCGCCCTCAGATTGAAGGTTGGGTGTACACACTTCGATTTGCCCCCGATAGAGAAAGCACTTCTCAATAATTGGCTATCGGAAAGAGAACAAATTTACGAAACGTAGTGTAGAAATTTGTAGATGGTAAACAGGGCACAATATACCAAAACTACGAAAGGCCTAAATGTTATGAAAAATTTTCAAGAAATTGTGTTATCAGTTTTGGATCTAAAATAAGGTCTCTGGCAGGCAATATTAGCGCCTGATCTTTAGTTGGATATGTGATTAAATCAGTGACAAGCTCGATTTCTTCACTTAGGCGAGTTTTGGAGGTTTTCGCTGCAGTGAAGATTTCGTTCTTCTGTGATATGACGCTGCATAAATGACTAATCTGATTCCGACGTTTCGAAATAACATATTGTCCACATCGTCAGGGGTCGCGATATCCAACAAGAATTCATTTTCGATATTTAGAGTTTAGAAAATATTTGAACGCCGCAAAATTGTACGCATTGTTTACAGCGTTATTGGTGACGGAATAACCGGCAGGGGTTCTGGCCTCCCCGTTCACCGTGCCTGAATCCTTAACATCGATTTGTACTTATGAGGCGTGTTAAATACTGAAGTGTGTAGTAAATCTCCCTACACTGAAGACGATACGAATAAATTCATTCAGAATTTCTGTCTGCAGTTTGATTATCAGAAATTTGACGTGAAATAAACAACGTGTTTGTTATATATAATGCGCGTTTTGCGAGGCGAATGAAAACAATTCCAGCACTTACTTAAAATATGGTGAGTAAAAACATGACGTAAACTGCAGAACACTGGACTCAAACACATGCTTATCCCTTTAAAGACGAAGCGTATCTGTTTTATATAAGGACTCAGTGCGTACCGCCCTGTAAACACTCTACACTTCGGTTACAAAAACCAGTCTCTTAATGTTTTATAAGGCAAAAGTTGCTGTTTGTTCTGAGATCCGTACAAAACACATAAACGCAATGTGGGCACCACGTAGAATTTTTTAACCCTTTAAAGAGGAAGCGTATCTGTTTTATATAAGGACTCAGTGCGTACCGCTCTGTAAACACTCTCCTCTTCGGTTATAAAAACCAGTCTCTTAATGTTTTATAAGGCAAAAGTTACTGTTTGTTCAGAGATCCGTACAAAACACATAAACGCAATGTGGGCACCACGTATAATTTTTTAATGTTAAACCTGGTGGTACGTAAAGTTACTGCTAGGCTTTAAAAGGTTAAAGACGAAGCGTATCTGTTTTATATAAGGACTCAGTGCGTACCGCGCTGTAAACACTCTCCACTTCGGTTATAAAAACCAGTCTCTTAATGTTTTATAAGGCAAAAGTTGCTGTTTGTTCTGAGATCCTTACAAAACACATAAACGCGATGTGGGCACCACGTATAATTTTTTAATGTTAAACCTGGTCGTATGTAAAGTTACCGCTAGGCTTTAAAAGGTTAATGTGTTCCATGTCCGTGCACTGTATCATACGAAATAAATAAACACTAACTAGTGCACCAAAATATATAATCTTTACTGCTAAAAACCTCCTACATGTTTCGAACCTGCTGGGCCATCTTCAGGGAGAATAGTTTTGATACACTGGTTGCGGTATACAGTTAAGTGTGAACGTGCCCCAGGTTTCATCCTCCGTTTGAGAGGTATCGTGTACTGTCCGCGGTCTGTGTCTAAACTTCAGATTGTGAGGTATTTTGGTGTATTAGTTGGTGTTTATTTATTTCAAACACATGCAATACAACTGACGGAAAATTGGAATAGCAGCGTGAAGCTGTAGAATATACAGTCAAACAGAACCAACTTATACACAATATTATTATCTTTTTAATTAACCTTAATCTCCATTTCATTTTCTCCTCGACGTGTTTCGACAACAGCTTTGCCATTGTCAAGGGGCGTTACCTCAAATTACATAAAACAGTGTGCATTAAAATGTGAATTATAAAATTGTAAATCTGTATTAAAATTTTGGATGTTAACATCCAGAATTCACACCCCCATGATAATTGCAAAGTTTATGCCGAAACATGTCGGGGAGAAAATGAACTTGAGATTAAGGGTAAATAAATAAACAATAATATTTTACATAATTTGGTTCTGTTTTACTGTATTGATCATATGCACAAAGATGAATAACATAAACGTTGTAGAATATAGTTGTCGGATAAATAAATGGACGTGTTGTGTAGTTTATGGACCAATATGTCATGTAGGAGGTGACTTCCTGGGTCGTCCTAATCAGAAAATATCCTATCAAAATGGGTTCTAGTCGGTATGGTTGATGGTGCTATGGTTGTTTCTTAATTGTCGAAACGCACTCCTGTGTGCCGAGCGTCACACTTTACGGAATTATTGTACGCTACGCGACTTTGAACAACCTTTGGATCCGTCACTTAAAGGAGGGCGACGTAAGCACATGCCGGGTTTATCGGAAGCACTTCGCAAGTGAGCGGCGAGGTACAGAAACGGCTGAGCGTGGTATTTTCGCAAAGCTGCTTTAATCAGAGTTCGGTGTAAATTAAAAGACAGTTTCTTCCATGAAGTTAAATTTAGGCGTCAAATATATAAGATAATGCGTTTGTTTGTTATTTTATTCCATATCTTTTCAATAATCCTTAGCTTTTTATTCTAAGATTCAATCTGTCATAAATCCGTAGATGTTCAAAATTGGACACATGTTGATATGAACTTTTTTGATCCCAAAGATATAGAAAATCTCCTACATGTACGTCTATAGCTTAAGGATCACCCTGTATAATTCAGGTTATTTGAAGGGTTAATATGACCGTTGGTGTGATCGCCAGGACTAATAACAGTTTATTTATATTTTATTCATGACTTTTGTAGACGGCCCTCACGATTGTGCGTAAATAATATTCACTTATTATTGTGCTTAAATAATATTCGCTTATTATTGTGCGTAAATAATATTCGCTAATGACTGTGCGTAAATAAAATTCGCTAATGATTGTGCGTAAATAATATTCGCTAATGGTTGTGCGTCAATAATATTCGCTAATGATTGTGCGTAAATGAGATTCGCTAATGATTGTGCGTAAATAATATTCGCTAATGGTTGTGCGTCAATAATATTCGCTAATGATTGTGCGTAAATAATATTCGCTAATGATTGTGCGTAAATAATATTCGCTAATAATTGTGCGTAAATAATATTCGCTAAATTCGGAGGGAGTCCACCAGCTGACTTCAAGCGATTAACCTGAAAATATTCTAAATGTTCATATACGTTGACTTTATTGATTGCTATTATGCCGTCTTCTATATTGTGAGACCGTGCAGTCAGGTGGGTGGGCACAAACGTTTCAGTGAAATGTACTGCCTGTGTCTTCAGGGGATACTTGCCGTAATATGTCTTAAAAAATCTGAGATCAACACATGATTTCGTAACCTATAAGACCGTAACGTAAATATTGAAGTCACAGAAAACATCAGTGAATTTCTTTATTCCTATATTCCACATGTTCTTAGCTACTCGGTTCTTAACGTCTTTATTTGACTTCGGTGTTTCACCAGTAGATGTCAGTGTTTGTGATCGATCCGCTCTCACTTCAGGCGACTCTTTCCGTGTAGCTGACATGCGCAGTACCTCGCAAGTTCTGCTGCAACAGTGAGAGGGGAAAATAGATGGAAGTGGGGGGGGGCTGTAACCATCCAGGAGCCTAGTAGGGGAGGGGATCCAGAGGCAAATCTGACGGGAGAGAACTCCGGGATTCCGGGCGGGACGTTTCGCTCCGGTTCGCGCCTCGTTCGTGTCGTTAAAACCCCGCCACCTCTAGCCGGTGGATGTTTTTACACATCAAGAATAGTTGCCAGTTCTTTTTCGTTGCAGTAGTAGTGGTGGTAGTAGTAGTAGTAGTAGCAGTAGTACCACATCAGTTTCCGGTATGTGAATTTGTATATGCGAACTGCACACTGAACACATTTTATGATTAGTTAGTTGTGAAACATGTGTATTCTGCGGCTCCACTGCTTCGTCGTTGACAACGATTAAATAATTTCTTGTTTTTTCTTCTCTTCTGTGTCTCGACCATTCTTCCACAGACACTTTGAAACTACTTTATCACGAAATTAACATATCTTCATCTTTATTTAATATTAACTGGTGATCTGAAGGAACTTTTATAACCGAATTACAAAGCGTTATAACTCAACACTAGAACTCATTACATTTCGGGGTAAACGACAATTCCTGTGGAAGCTTTGACACACAGTGATGCTACCACACCGATAAAATTACGATTCATTGAAACCGTTTCTCCCTTATTTTCTCTCTATTGGACTAATTCCCATCTCGTTGACTCAATCTAGCCTCACATCCTTCATATTTTATATCACTTCATACATAACGGCTCCACTTCTTCACTGAGTGCCACCCATACACCCTTCTCTCCGTCCCCTCATATTATTAGACTTGCTCGTCGGTTCTTCAAATTAGAAACGGATTTCCTCACTAAGGCATTCTGTTTTATCACTTTAGTTAATGATTTACAAATAAGAACGTAACAAAGGGCAAGTGATTATTTAAGAGTAAATGCTTGTGGTTAGTGTATAAACGTTACTTACTCATTATAAACTTTGTGTGTTGTTAATTATTATTGTGACAAGACAAGGAGACGGTATCTAATCTCCTTATTCTCTATTTCCGTGCCCTTCTAGCCTAGTCCGTTATGCAACTTGTGAAGTGGTGTTGGATGTAAGCAAAGTGACTGCCTTATCATACGTGTGGAAATATATGAAGACTTACTTAATATATCAGTGCTTGGGACAAAATACTAAATGCATTAGACAATTGTTCAGGGACTTAATACAATACTGGCAACTCCCACTTGCTAACACGTGTTCTACCGCCATGGTGAGTTTTGATTATGGTTTGTGTTATGACGGTATAATATTCTAATATCTTAGTGGATATGCAAATACATGATTGTGCGTTTCGTATGTTTGCCCAACTATGTTTGTAGGGCAACAAGCTTCGGTGAATTTACATATTTTCATGCCATGTCTCCATTTCGAGGCTTAAATTTCTGGTCATGGAATATCGTGCGGCTTTGTACTCTTTGTAATTTTCTTTACACATTTCCTATTTCAGGATATAAAGGACGAATTGTATAAAATACTTAAGGTGAGACAGGCCTGTACACTTCGACTCATATGTACACTTATTAAATACTTACAGTTTTGTTAAGTGGAGTTGAATTTAGCAAGCTACAAGATACAGGCGTGACGTAACGACTTCGGCGTATAGCCTTTCTTCTTTATAATCATTTATCAAAGTGTAAGACTTAAAGAACAGGGTCTTTTTTGTTTTTCTCTAAAACGTTTATTTCGATATTTTTTTGCTTTGATTAATATTTGTTGAGGTGCATCCTAGTTGCGATCAGGAAAGAGTAAAAGTCTTTAAGTTAGGCGTTTGTGGTTTTGTTTTAGTTTAACCTTTTAAAGCCTAGAGGGTACGTTACGTAGCACCAGGTTTAACATTAAAAAATTCTACATCGTAGTGACGTTGCGTTTATGTGTTTTGTACGGATCTCAGATCAAACAGCAACTTTTGCCTTATAAAACATTAAGAGACTGGTTTTAATAACCGAAGTGGAGAGTGTTTACAGCGCGGTACGCATTGAGTCCTTATATAAAACAGATTACCACTCCTATTTAAAGGGTTAAAAAGGCTGTTTGCATTGGCGTAAAACTTGACAGGATCAAATTTAATAAAAATCTTTCCGACGTTTCTTGCGTTGTTACAAACGGATAGACAGACATCTCGAATCTAATATGCGCATTTCTGCAACTCTTTCTTGTGAACGCATACAAAAACGATTGCAAAACCTCAACTCAGAATTTATCTAATTTAAAAATTCCGAAACGCATAACATCGGTCAGAAATGGAGAAATAATTTGAGAGTTCCTTAAGAATGAAAGATGTTCGTACATTTCGGACGGTGGGCGTATAGGGACAGTTTCTGTAAAGCTCCACGCATTCAAACGGTTCGAAATGTGCTTTATTATTAGTGTCATACCCAGCCATTTTACCTCAGTGGGAGGAATCCCAGTGTACTGTGGATAGGACTCAGGCTAGGTAGGTGTGTTGGGCGACAACGTGGAAACAGAGACAAACTTTGAACCGCTGCTGGTGGTACAACTCGTATGCCGTGTCCTTAGTGACATATCTATATATATATATATATATATATATATTACCTGAGCAACATTTGAATTAACCCTTTAAAGACGAAGAGTATCTGTTTTATATAAGGACTCAGTGCGTACCGCGTTGTAAACACTCTCCACTTCGGTTATAAAAACCAGTCAGTTAATGTTTTATAAGGCAAAAGTTGCTGTTTGTTCTGAGATCCGTACAAAACACACAAACGCAATGTGGGCACCACGTTGAATTTTTTAATGTTAAACCTGGTGGTATGTAAAGTTACCGCTAGGTTTTAAAAGGTTAAAAGCGTTATTACAAAATTCCTGAACACCTGGAGTACAGTTGTCTGGGGTGTGACCCCGTGCGGTCTGGTAGATGAGTGACAGATTCGGAGGCACTGCCTGCCCCCCTCCAACCCCCATGTTCGGGGTAAAGTATGGTTCTGCGCGGATAAAAAAGACAGAAAGCGTCTGTCTACCGACATTCACAGCGCCTTATCTCATTATTCGCCGACTCGAAAACTTTAAACGTCGTAACACCAAACCTAGATGCATTGCGAGCTGCAACTCAGATCCAACAGTGCGATGTGTAATGTTTATAGTTGCTTTAAGGAAGCACTGTATAAAGAAACTCCCTGTAGGTTTGTATATTGTGATTGTGGGATTGTTCCGGTTGAAGTCGGTTTCAATAACCAGGATAATTCCTCCCTTGCAAGGAGTATCAGTATGCTGTTTTGGAGTAAAGGCAGACGGAGCGTGAAACACCCTGTACCCTGTTTCTTTAACACACCAATTCCACTTTGCTATCACAGTTATGAACATTACTGTCTTAATGCAACACTGTTTAGGGCGGGCTGTCATTCTGGCGGAAGACGTTTGACACTCCTTGTGCATTGTAACCGTTTCTATACACAAACCTTTCGTGTTTAACTGTAAATAGGTCCGCATATTGTCCACAGAATTTACAGAATGTTTTACAGTGTGTTTTCCATATGATCCTAGTGGCCGCGCGGTCTATAGCGTGGGTCTGCGGCCGCTTGCTTGCTGGGATTGCGGGTTCGAATCCTGCCAGGCGCATGGATGCATGTTTCTTGTGAGTGTTGTGTGTTGTCAGGTAGAGGGCTCTGCGTCGGGCTGATCACTCGTCCAGAGGAGTCCTACCGAGTGTGGTGTGTCTGAGTGTGATCGTGAAGCCTCGATAAAGAGAAGACCCTGACCCACTGGGGGCTGTCGCGCCACAGAAAAGAAAGTTTCTTTTGATTTTCATAATAGACTTACGTTATTTTCTTAACCTGTATTCATCGTCTAGTGTTCGTGGTGGATACGTAAAATGGGACATGTTAAATTACATAAATGTATTTAATGTGTTCCATGTCCGTGCAATATATTATACAAAAACATTAATCACCAACAAATGCACAAAACAATTTTATCATCAATCGTAACACACTCCTACATGTTTCGACCCTGCTGGGTCATCTTCAGGGAGAACTTTTAGTTACCGTTACACTAAGGTTGCACTTTACAGTTGAGTGAGAATGTGCTGTTGACTGTGTACATTGTAAAGTGCAACCTTAGTGTAAAGATAACAAAAGGGTTCTCCCTGAAGATGACCCAGCAGGGTCGAAACATGTAGGAGTGTGTTACGACTGATGATAAAACTCTCTTTGTGCATTTGTTGGTGATTAGTGTTTTTGTATAATATATTGCACGGACATGGAACACATTAAATACATTTATATAATTTAACATGTCCCATTGTACGTATCCACCACGAACACTAGACGATGAATACAGGTTAAGAAAATAACGTAAGTTACACTAAGGTTGCACTTTACAGTTGAGTGAGAATGTGCTGTTGACTGTGTGCATTGTAAAGTGCAACCTTAGTGTAAAGATAACAAAAGGGTTCTCCCTGAAGATGACCCAGTAGGGTCGAAACATGTAGGAGTGTGTTACGATTGATGATAAAACTCTCTTTGTGCATTTGTTGGTGATTAGTGTTTTGTATATAAATGTGTGTATTGTAATTTTGTCTTGTTATTTCGTACCGGTGGTAAAGGCCGTCCATCAGTATAATGCGAGCACACAGACAAAGTGTTCTGTTACAGGGTGCTGAGAATAACAATTGATGCTCAGTAGCAAGGAGTCAGTAAAACAATGAGAGAATTGCATATTGAGTAGTCTCTTGATTCGCGATCCAATACAAACGTCGTTAAAAAACTAAGGCGGGATGCCTGGCACGGGTGGAGTATGTATACAGAAGTTTGGTGGGGAAACCAGAAAGAAAGAGACAATTTGAAAGACGTCGTCGTTGATATGAAGATAATATTAAAATGGGTTTTAGAGAAATAGGATAAGAGGTTGTTTAGTGGGTTCATATGGCTCAAGATAGGGACTATTCGCGGGCTGTTGTGAATATGGTCATTAACATTTGGTTTCCATTAAATGTGTTAAGTACTATTTACTACTTGAGAAATAATTACCGTCTAAAGAAGGACGAGGCGTCATACAGCTAGTGTGCTTTGTGCAGAGTAGTAACTAAACTTGTAAATACAGTTGAACCCGGTTATAACGACATCGGTTTATACAACACCTCGTCTATAGCGTCAGATACTCTGTGGTACCAAATAATTCCTCACTGCTAACCGTAACGTTATACTCCTCAGCTATAACGACGCTCTTTTATAACGACACAAAATATTCAGTCCTTTTCGTGACGTTATAACCGAGTTCGACTGTATTTGTTTGAAATTTATGCTTCATTGTGTTAATGAACCGGAACAATTGTCATGCTCAGCAGAGCACGGCAGTGAATACAAGGTGCGTGTGTTGAATACGTGAAATTATTCAGTCGTTTTGGCCAACAGAATTTATTGTCTTTATGCGAGGATTTTAATTCTGAGTTATTAATGTCATACGACGTCAGAATTCTAATTAAACGACTTAGTATTCATAAGAGTCGGAATGCAAACATTACTTTCGACCACGGAACCGCCGGAAGAATATATGAACCATTAATATTTAACAATAGAAATTAGGATATAGCGTAGTCGGTATAGCGAGTCACTACGGGATGGACTGTCCGGGGATCGAATCCCGGTGGGGGCGAGATATTCCGCATCCGTCAAGACCAGCCCTGTGTGGCCCACGCAGCCTCCTGTATGATGGATACGGGGTGACTTTCCCGAGGGTAAAGCGGCCTTGACTTGGCGTTGGACACCTGCCCCCGTCTAGCGCTGAGGTTAAAGAAAGAGTAGAGTATATCTTTACTCCTGGCTGGTCGTTCATGGCCTGTTCTGGCGTGAACTTCAGCTTTACCGTGGCATAATTTTTCGGTTTCTCTTTCATTAGTTTTATTCTTTCGAAATAATTTTAATCGATATAAAGAGTAAAAGGAGATGGGCGGGGCATGTAGCACGTATGGGGGAAAAGAGAGGTGCATACAGAATTTTGGTGGGCAGACCTGAGGGAAGGCGAACACTTGGGGGATCCAGGCGTAGATGGGAGGATAATATTAAAATGGATCTTCAAGACGTGGGATGGGCATGGACTGGATTGAGCTGGCTCAGGATAGGGACAGGTGGCGGGCTCTTATAAATGCCGTAATTAACCTCCGGGTTCCATCAAATGTGGGGAATTTCTTGACTAGCTGAGAAACTGTTAGCTTCTCAAGAAGGCCTCTGCTCTGTGGAGTTAGTTAGTTAGTTATAAACAGTAAAGGAATTTTTACTTTCACATTAACCCTTTAAAGACGAAGCGTATCTGTTTTATATAAGGACTCAGTGCGTACCGCGCTGTAAACACTCTCCACTTCGGTTATAAAAACCAGTCTCTTAATGTTTTATAAGGCAAAAGTTGTTGTTTGTTCTGAGATCCGTACAAAACACATAAACGCAATGTGGGCACCACGTAGAATTTTTTAATATTAAACCTGGTGGTACGTAAAGTTACCGCTAGGCTTTAAAAGGTTAAACAATTAGCCTATTATTTTCCTTGTATTTAATTACCTCAACTACTATCTGTATTCCACGATTTTGAATAGACGTAACTGCTTCAATGAATCGGAGCGGTTTGGCATGCTAATTACGGCATACTTACTGACACAGCGTAGCCCGACATTTCTTCAACGCGACTACCAGCCATCCTGAGTTGATCTCGGAATTTGCATCTCTTCTTCTACGCAAATCTCGCGCGAGTGTTACAACATGCTTCATTTCCCACACTGCCGAATTCATTATCTATCATTCATCCTACCATTTCACGTTATGGTGTGAGCTGCTTGGAGAATGGTTAAACAGACAAATAGTGAGTGGGTGTAACACACTCTTTGCATTATTGTCTTTCATTTTTATTCACTAAGAACATCGCAATACTTCATATAGTAATCGACACAAAATCCATCCAGACACAACTGCCTTCCATTTATTATACAGAAAAACGTGTTTCGACCAATTTAGGCCATCTTCAAGTTCACAGTTTTTGTTTATTCAAAACATATTGAGGAAGGAATAAAAAGTTATTAAAACGCGGTAAAAAATGTTAAAATTGTTGTAGTAAAAATCTGGAATATTATGTGTGGAGAAAAATTCTACCACATTCTTTATTCCTGAATGTGTTTTGAACAAAAATTGTGAACCTGCATATGACGTCAAATTGTCGAAACATGTTGTTCTGTACAATAAATGAAACTTGGTTGTGTTTGGACGGGTTTTGTCTTGATTTCTGTTATAAACAACACAACGGGTTGACCAGCCTTATAAAACCTCCTTACTGACATCGGCTGTTAGTGCAAGCCGTTATTAAAAATTATAAATTTTTTCCCCATAAATAATGGGCGACAGGAAATATGAACATCATAATGTGGTGTAACCGAAATGAGACTTACGTTAAGCGACGGAAGGAGACTGGAATTCAGAATTCTTCATTCATAAAGGAGGAAAGGTTTTCAGAGTTTGGTTTAACCCTTTAAAGACGGAACTTATCCGTTTTATATAAGGACTCAGTGCGTACCGCGCTGTAAACACTCTCCACTTCGGTTATAGAAACCAGTCTGTTAATGTTTTATAAGGCAAAAGTTGCTGTTTGTTCTGAGATCCGTACAAAACACATAAACGCAATGTGGGCACCACGTAGAATTTTTTAATGTTAAACCTGGTGGTACGTAAAGTTACCGCTAGGCTTTAAATGCAGCATATTCCCTTGGTTTTGCATTTATTTATGAATTTTGTAGCTTTAGAATTGGTCAGGAGGACGTGATATACTTGTTCATCAAGAGAACGACGTTGAGTCGTGTACCAGTGTCGCAGTATTTGTGGATATAACACTATTTTGAACCGTTTATTGAGGGTTTATCTCTTTCTTTTCGAGTTAAAATCCACCCTATAACAGGCCGTAAAGGCGCGGGACAGGTGTAGCTTTATCCGTTCCTGTAAGTTCGGCACTAGATGGATGTGGCGGTTAGCGCCATGCCCCGGCCACTTTACCTCCGGGGAAGAGACCCGTTACCCATTGTACGGGAAACTGGGTGAGTCCTACAGGGACTCGATCCCCTAGCGAGTCACTATACTGACTGAGCTATCCCATCTACATGTGGTTGATGCATAATGGAATTATGACAAGTGTATTCTAGCAAGGTGAAAACTTGGGAGACCCAGGCGCAGATGGAAGGATAATATTAAAATGTATCTTCAAGAAGTGGGATGGGGCATGGGCTGAATTAAGCTGGCTCAGGATAGGGACATGTGGCGGGCTGTTGTGAATGCGGTAATGAACCTCCGGGTTCCATAAAATGCGGGGAATTTCTTGACTAGCTGAGAAACTGTTAGCTTCTCAAGAAGACCTCTGCTCCGTGGAGTCAGTTAGTTAGTTAGTTAGTTAGTTAGTCAGCTAGTTAGTTAATTAGTTAGTTTGTCAGTCAGTCGGTTAGTTAGTTAGCCAGTTAGTCAGTTAATTAGTTCGTTAATTAGTCAGTCAATCAATCAGTCAGTCAATCAGTCAGCCACTCAGTTAGTTAGTTAGTTAGTTAGTTAGTTAGTTTGTTAGTTAGTTGGTGTTCGAGCAAGCGTTCTCCACTGCGCTGTCAGTTCCTCATCACCAGTATCTGTTCAGTTTAGCTGATACCAACCCCTGTTAGCGTCACAAGTGCGCTGTGGAAAATGTGGAAATCTCTTCGCGTGCCGACGTCAACTTTATAACCGAGATACGGCGCAAAGTAACGGCCTGGTGATAAGAATTTGGTTGCACACGGCACATGACTTGAGACATTGGCCTGCTCAGTTTCATATATTTCGACACCTGACGCACTAAGCTACACAGATTACAACAGTCTTGCCAACCCTGAATTTTAAGCATGTCGTTCTGCAATTTTTTTTTTTTGTTTCAACGCGGTATTTGGTTTTAGGTAACTCGTATTTCTATTTTTTTGTACATATGGACAGCATCGTTGGCTGTCTGAGTAAGAGATTCATATTTTTTTTTGTTACCTGGGATGCAATGTCCGAAACCTTTTCTTTTATACGGTCATTATTTTATGTATGGGATGTCGTTTGTCATTTCCTCTGCTGTTGAAGCGCGCGTGTGAATAGCCGCTGAGACTGCTACGTTTTATACGATAAGCGAGCCATCAGGAAGCGACAAACGATATGAGTGTCATGTAATGATGTCCCGTACTGTCAGGTTTCAGTGTTATGACAATTTTTCGTCTACTTGCGTTGCTTGCCGAAGGAAAGTCTGCGTTTATTAGGTTACCCTCGCGCGCGCGCGCGCGCGTGTGTGTGTGTGTGTGCCGTATTTCCAGACTCAGAAGACGCTACAAGTTTTAATACGCACACTGTAATTAGCAAAGTATTTTAAGGATGTACTATGCTCTTGACTTCGCGGTGTAAAGAAGCAGGATGATTTTTGGGCATTTTTCGGGGTGAGGGGGGGGGGAAGCGCCTTATAAGGCGAGAAACACTATACGTGTGTCTGTATTTGCCCGAGTTTCTAATTTTGAATTTTATAACGCACTGCGCGCAACGTGGTGTAAATATTTTGCCCTTACATTTCACCCTCAACAGCTTATTAGTTAGTTTAATAAATCACTATTAATGGATTGGTAGACACGCAAAATTCTGAGGTGTAAGGTTCACCAGCGCCACATACTTGGTGATCCTGAGATGTTTTATGGTGCTAGACCTTAGAAAATTATGCTATGGTAATTTTTTGTTTTTGCGGAATGCAGAATATGATATAGACGGCTGTGCGCCTGTTCTTTTGAACATGCAGTTTGAAGCGTTGTCTAAAGACCACCTGCACCAGCGCATTTTGATACGCGGAGGATCATAAACATAGGTCGGAATGGACGTTTCGGAACAACATATCGGTCCCATCTTCAAAGGACAAGCAGTCAAAAAAATAAAATAACACTGCCTGACCCTTCGAGGATGGTACCCATATTTTGTCCCGAAACGCCGGTAACCAGCTATGAACCTAAACTGCGTAAGATCACAGAAGAACCAACAGCAGGACTAATAGTTTTTTTACCAAAATAAAACAAAATATATCAATACCAGTCCATATATGAAACCAAGAATTTATGGGGTAGTAAATCCTTCTTTGAGCTGTGCTTGGAATCAGTTATTACATTTTATATCTCATAACGTGATGTTACGTATCTTTGTGTTTAGTGACGTAACAGGCAATTTGGGCCTTCATCTTCTAAGTTACGACGTCATGTAATGTGTTAGCAGGTGGCAACTGGCGATGCAGGCAGCATGTTCCTACACAGTGCTGTTACGCGCCTAACACATTACACATATTAATAACACATAGGCCGTTACCTGTGTCTTCGCCACATAAAATGTCACACTTGCAATTAGTCATCTGTTAGCACTGACTGAGTTTGGTTTCTACTTCGTGTAATCTGCACTCTGCATAAGACACTTGTGTTGCCAACGGCGCTGTTTCTAGAAGCACGCTCTCCCCCACCTGAAGAGGGATTTAAACCTTCAGTGATTAGTGGTAACTACACATACCGTCACAGAGTCAAGGAGGACAGGAATATCCTACGTGCAATAAAAAGAATGAAGGCTAACTGGATTGGTCACATCTTGCATAGGAACTGCCTTCTAAAACACGTTATTGAAGGAAAAATTGAAGGGACGAAAAAGCGACGAAGAAGGCGTAAGCAGCTACTGGATGACCTTCAGAAAACGAGAGGCTGCTGGAAATTGAAAGAGGAAGCACTAGATCGGAATGTGTGGAGAACGCGCTTTGAAAGTGTCTATGGACATGTCGTAAGACAGACTGCAGAATGATGATGATGCCTATCATCTACTGTAACAAGAAAAGATGATTGACTGGCTGGGTGTTTCATGTTAGACTACGGAAACACTGTTTCGATGGTAGGCAGCACATACAAGCCAAGGCTGTAGCACTGTGCTTCATATTCGAGGGATCTCGGCTTGGAAATTAATCGCTGAGATTGTCTACCCTAAGTGAGATTTTTCGCTGCTTATTTCATTTCCCCCAGAAAAAAAAAATTACAATACACGAGATGAAATCAATATCGCGCCCCTTCCAAATCTTTTAAGATTCATTATTAATTGTTCTACCATTATACATCCTTATCTACTATCATCTTTCTTCTATACACGAAAAGTAAATTGACAGATTTTCAGCAGGGAATTTAGTAAATTTTCTGAACCAAGTGAAGGAAATTTTCCGCGTTTAACCCTCTACAACCCACTGGTTACTGTATGTGCCACCAGGTTTAACATTCACAAATTCTACGTTCTGCCCACACAGTGTATTTATGTGTTTTGTGTGGATCTCAGAACAAACAACGATTATTTCCCTGTACAGAATTAACTGACTGTTTTTTATAACCGAGATGGAGTGTGTTTACTGCGCCGTACGAACTGAATATTTAAATATAACTCAGATTAATTGAACTTTTCAAAGGGCTAAATATCCTAACATACAACTATTACGTTTCAGTTGATAGGGCTGTATAAGCACAATTAACTGGGAATGCAGTAATGATTTTGTGTGCAAATTAAAACCAAGCTATGGCGCCATGTTTGGTTTTTGTTTTTTGACACTTGCAGTCTGGTAGGCGATAGTGGCTGTCGACGTTTAAGTGGAACATATTGCCTTCATATACAGATATAAAAATTTTTATTCATTTACAAATATACGCGGCCTCGTAACAACGAGAATATATCATGAATTTGAAAGACGGGAAAACCTCAAATCCCATACGTGATATATTGATGGAGTACTATGCGTTGAATGACCTATAGCGGAGTGAACGAACTCCACGTAGTACATTCCTTCTGAAAGTAACTAAGCGGTTCTCAACTTCTCAAGAAATTCCACGCATTATATTAACCTGGTAGGTTCATTGTCTCATTTACATCATCCCCCTTCTGCTTTTTACTCTGGTTCGGGCGAATCCAATCTGCACCATTCCTGCCTCTTTTATTAACGTCCTCTTTAATAATTTAACTCCACCCACGCTTTGGCCTTCCAGCTGGTTTCCTTCCGTCAGGTTTCCACACAATATCGCAGTAGGAGTTGCCCTTTGTAGTATGAAGTTAATTTAGGGGATGTACTCGTAACTCCAGAAATCGAGTCTTGTTTTGTGTTTGTGACATCACATTATATTGCTGCTGTTATCAGAGGGTAGCTAACCTGAGGTTCAGATCATTTGCTGTCCCAGTTAACCCTTTAAAGCCTAGCGGTAACTTTACTTACCACCCTGTTTAACATTAAAAAATTCTACGTGGTGCCCACATTGCGTTTATGTGTTTTTACGGATCTCAGAACAAACAGCAAATTTTGCCTTATAAAACATTAAGAGACCGGTTTTTATAACCGAAGTGGAGAGTGTTTACAGCGCGGTACGCACTGAGTCCTTATATAAAACAGATACGTTCCGTCTTTAAAGGGTTAAAGGTTGCCTTAAACCACGTTCAAGAGGTGTGGCCTGAGATTCATCTGTCTTGAATGCGAGCGGACATTCTGATTGGATCACTCGTGGCACACACAGCTGCAGGCCATCGGTATACACACGGCACCTTGCGGTTCGTTGCTGATTAGTGTAGTAGTGTGAACGTTAGTGTGAGCGTTGAATTCACTCTATCACAATATTTATTTGAATAACTGCACAACAATGAAAAGACAGTAGTTTATAAATATGTGACACTCCTTCTACATATTTCGGCCTACTTTGGCAATCTTCAGGGAGATATTTGTGAAACGAAAGAATAGTTATGGCGAATTATGATAGAGATGTGCACATATATAGCTAAAATACATGCGATAAATAAAATCAGATGGTAAATATTTGTAAATTCGAACACTCATGTTTCGGTCCACAGTGGTCATGTTCAGGGAGGTGGTTATCAAAGGAAATACTAGTTATGGTTAGTTATATTAGAGGTGTGCACATGTAAAGTGAAAATAATTTGTTAATTGAAGTTACGTGGTAAAATGTTGGTACTTACTAATCAGTCACAACCAACAGTTCCTTGTAGTAAAACACGTACAGGCAACCAGGTTTCGGCTGAATGAGCCATCGAATTAAAAACTCTATAGATCTTTTAAATTTGTGGTTTCTGTAAGGCCTTGAGCCGAAACCTGTTTGCCTGTACGTGTTTAACCTTTTAAAGCCTAGCGGTAACTTTACGTACCGCCAGGTTTAACATTAAAAAATTTTACGTGGTGCCCACATTGCGTTTATGTGTTTTGTACGGATCTCAGAACAAACAGCAACATTTGCCTTATAAAACATTAAGAGACCGGTTTTTATAACCGAAGTGGAGAGTGTTTACAGCGCGGTACGCACTGAGTCCTTATATAAAACAGATACGCTTCGTCTTTAAAGGGTTAAATAAGGTGAGTTGTTGGTTGCGATTGACTGATTAATAAGTGTAAATATACTTTTGTATCTGCTCACAAACTAGGATGTTTAGTATTAAAATTTAAAAAATGGTAAAATATTTGTAACTTGGAAGAGATTACATGTACTCACTGTATTGTGATATTTCTGTTGTTTAAATGTAAACAGACGTCTGTGTAACAAGTGTACACCTGTTGTTCAGGGTTTGTCCCTGTGTAGATATGACTGTGTATGTAAAGGCTAATAATTTAGACATGGTGCTGAATCAGAATTATTCCAAATTTGCCAATAACTTTTATAAACGTGAGAGAGGAATCACGATGACATCCTGTCTGTTAGGTACTATCGCCGGAAGTACAAAATTACCATCGCAGCGTAATCTGGTAATCAGTTTTAAAGTTCTAAAGGTGTTGAGTGTTAAGGTAACGGTGTGGATAGGTCTGACACCATGCTGTATGAAAATTATGACGAATATTCAAATGAGACCCTTCCGCGGGGTTGCTGGTGAGCACAGACGATGGCAGGCCATCGGGTGGCTATGTGTGACACCCACAATCAGCCAGGGACTGTAGAATCAGAACGAATATGTTAGATGAAGCGGTCAAATTCCGATGTTTCATGTCCATACAGTGACGGTGGGACGCTGGTTTATCAGTCCTGGGAATTCTTAACGGGGGGAATTGTTTCGTATATCAGCGGTGTGCTGCTTCAGTGTCTGTAGAGAAGAATTGTCACTGCGATAGCTTCTTAAAACAGCAGAATGAAATAATGGATTACATTTCGAATATATATTATTTGTAAAATCTACACGGCGTCACGAACCAGAATGTCGTAATCTGAATGATCGTAAGCAGCTACGTCATGGGTGCACCCAGAATTTTCCTTTGGCGGGGGTGGCGGGGAGGGGAGGACTGACCCTGAAGCTATATGCAATTTGTGTCTGATTTATAAACCGTTACGGAAATCATGTCAATATCTCCGAGCTGACATCCAGTTAGGGTACAGGGAAAATTGAAAATAACTGAAAAAGGAAAAATTCTACATATTTGTAAGTTTTATTTGTATTTTTGAAAATTTCAATGTAGGCCATATTAGTCATCAGTCGATTTCAGTGGCTTATTTAGGCTGTAGCGTAGATCACGTAAAACCGTGGTAACATCGTGTCTACAAAATCTGTGTTTTTTTAATTCCTTTTGGGTGGTGGCTGCAGCCCGCCAGTTCCCCCCCTCTGCCACCGGTTCGGTGTGCCAATGAGCTAAGTCCACCATGAGTTTACCACACAGAATGATAAAACACTACATGATTTCAATACCAACACAGCATAAATATAGGTAAAGGTAAAGCAATCCCATTACAGGTCTGGACAGGCCCACAGCGTTCCAGGAGGTTGAGAGTCCCAGATTTCTAGACAGTCGGCACATGAAGGTGGTAAGGTTGTCAGCCCTACGCACCGGCCGCCTTTACCCCCCCTCCCCCCCAGAAAATATTACTGGTACTCATTTTTGTTAGAGGCTGAGTCGACCCCAGGGCCATAGTGCGGCTGGAAGGATTATGTCAATGAAAAAACACCATCGGGAATTGAACCCGCGACCTTCCGGCTTGTAGCGCAGTGTCTCAACCAACTGCGCCACGTGTGCCCTGCATAAATATAAGACAAACTGAAATTAACTCTTATTCATTTTTGTCTTTTAATTCAGACCTTCCGAGATACTTTTGGTTCCATTAAAACTTCAAAGGTTGAAAAAGTAAATGAGTAATTCTGACTTTGTTTGCGGATACAGAGACATTATAACGTCCTTGCTTTCTTTCTGAGGTCTGTTTATGTAACCGAAAGAATTCTAGTAAAGGAGCTGCTAGGTTCAAGGTCCTACTTGCGTACCCACCCTATTTCATGGAAACACCAAAAGGCAGAACCTTATGAATAAAACAACAGATACGTAAATAATGTTAGCTGCAGGAAAGCGAAATATGAACTACGTAAATGGATGGTTAGACTGTCCTGTAATGAACCGACTGTAAAACACGACTTCAAAGAGCAGTCAGTTATTTATGGCTCTTAACCTTTTAACTTGGTTGATCTTCCGTACTGGTGACCATTATAGATTATTCATGTCAAATGTTTTGCATAGACAAATGAATCCAAAATGACTGTTAAGTGTTTTAACATCTCTTTCCACGTTATAATATAAACAGAATATAACTGTCGAAATTAAAGAATAACTACAGCGTTAGGATGGCCCTGGACTTGTCCATTATCTAGTGAACCGAGCAGAAAATTTCTAGTTAAATATCAAGCACAGTCCTTTTTGAGAAGCTGGTATTCATTCAGCTGGTCAAAAAGTATCCCACATGGAAACCGAAGGGTTTTAACCATACACACAAATCCTGCGACTGGCCACTGTAATTAACTAGATTTATCTAGTCCAAGCTTTTGTATCCGGTTTCTTTAACATCAGTTTTCAGGCACACCCATTTACTTAGTTACCGTGGAAACCTCGCGACCCGGGCAGGGAAGGTACACTCATTTACGAAGTTACCACGGAAAGCTGAAGAATATGTATGTATATTGTACTTCTGTAGTGGTGACCGTACTTAGCGTGGGAACTTGAATAACATGTATGTATGTATATTAGACTGTACTATTATTGCCCACTAATCGTTTTTCACGCCGCGTTCTTGATGCTGTTTGCCCCCCTGCATTAATTTCTTGGGGTTGGATGTGTTCTTCCCGTGTCATTTCAGCTTTTCTGTCTGCGTGACGCCGATTATTTTGCACTCGAAGTATCCGCGCTTTTGGTATATTGATTCTTCTTTGGGCTTGTTGGCGTGTATTTTGGTGTCGAATGTGTTAACGGTCTGAGTTCAATTCCCGAAGGAGCTGACGAATTGATTAGATGGAATTGTTATTCGTAGTACCGTACTTATACTTTTCTGTTTTCGCCGTCTGCATTTATGCTTCTCCCTCAGTGATGGATATTTCGCTTTGACGCTGTGAAAGGCAATCTTTCTTTGTTTCTTCTTCAGGATCTCGAGCTGTAAGTTAAACTTCAGCCTGCCGTCATAGCTCCGCTTTGAAGCGAGACATAACTTTGCATTTACTAACTTTTCGTCTTTTGCACTGTACTTCCGTTTCTTCAGGTGTTAGTATTCTTCAATGTCAGGCAAAGTACGTGCTTTTTTTTTCGCGCGCCTTGACGTTACCTGCCAGGTGTTGTTGGTCCGTAGAACACCAGCGTTCAGCCTAGTGACGTCACGTGCTATCTGGTGACGGTTCGTGGAACACTGAGTGTCACATCGCGCGACGGACAGGCTAAACACTACTAAAGTATAAAGCAAGATAACAGACACAATAAAGTGTTATGTTACAGGCCAGTTCATATTCAAATATAGATTAGATATGTTTAATTCTCATGTATTTACTGCGTTACAGTTTGTAATTATTTGTTACGGACAGCTTTCTGAACCCACTGCTGTTTCAGTGCTTCTAGATGATTACGAATGATTTGAATTTTCTCTGTATGTTCTTTTGCAACGGACCTTCATTCGGCTTTTGTTAAATAAGCCGAAACATATCCATGCTGAAGCGTGTTTGTAATGCGGTAATAAAATTCGTCAAACGTAACATGCTTTCCATAATAATGGAATGTAGTTTTGTTTTTTCTTTAAGAGCAGATTGAAGTCGGGGAATGCTTGCTATCATTCGGTGCAGAATCTTTTGTCTTCCAGGTTGGTATGCAAAAACACAAAGATAGGGTATACAGAACTGTAATTTTACCTGTTGTTTTGTATGGGTATGAAACCTCGGGTTCCATAAAATGCGGGTAATTTCTTGAATAGCTGAGAAACTGTTAGCTTCTCAAGAGGGCCTCTGCTTTATGGAGTTAGTAAGTTAGTTAATTAGTTAGTCTAGTCTAGTTAGTTAGTTTTGTGTTTCTAAAGTCTTTATAAAAAAGTAAACATTAATATGGTTTAAACATTACGCCTCTCCACGTATATTACTGGCACATTTTAATATTATGACCGGCCGTACCGTTGTCCAGGAAGCCAGCCGCTAGGCTTTCACCGCGGAGGCTACCGTTCAATTACAGATTAATCCGTCTGGGATTTTTTATTTTAAAATGTGGCATTGGCTTAAGTTTTCTTCGTGATTTTCGATTTTGGCCACTCAGTATCACACCATAAATTGCGCGTTATTATTTCTTCATCTGTCACCTGCTTTATGTACTCTTAAAAATTGACATCGTTGTCAAATAACACATTTAAAGGTAAAGTCCAAAATGTGGGTCGCTTCACACCCGCCCCTTTGTTCAATGTTCGTTAGCTTCTAATTTTCGTAAGAATAGATTTCGCTTTTTCTCCGTAGAGGGTGGCAGTGCCCCTGCCTTAGCAAGGCAAGTTATGAAAGTATCTAACACCCGGTATGGAAAGTGTGTACAAACTACTGCATTCGTACTTTAGCGTTGTCTTCCACGACTTTGAAGTAGCTTTTGTATTGGACATGGAACACAAAAGAGATAGTGTGTATCAGCAACTAACGTTAAACTGCGTTCAGACGGCACTTTTCTTGTAGAAAGCCATGTAAACTACAAACTGTTCAATAATACTGAAAACCAATATGCAGTTCCATTCAAGTGTTCCATTATATTAAACAGATTATTATTTAGCATAGCGCTGGGCTTGTGTTTTGAAGTAAAAGTTGCTGTCTGATGATGATGATGATGATGATGATGATGATGATGATGATAATAATAATAATAATAATACACAGCAACCCCATTAGACCACTTTAATAATACTTTGGAATCCGGTTATAACGACATCGGTTTAAGGGACACCTCGTCTATAGCGTCAGATATTCTGTGGTACCAATTAATTCCTCACTGTTAACCATAACGTTACACTACTCCGCTGTAACAACACTCATTTATAACGACACAAAATATTCAGTCCCTTTCATGACGTTATAACCGAGTTGGACTGTGTATTTGTTGATGGATTCATTTAATGCATTTAGTGAGTGTAACCTATTTTAACCTTTTAAAGCCTAGCGGTAACTGTACGTACCACCAGGTTTAACATTAAAAAATTCTACGTGGTGCCCACATTGCGTTTATGTGTTTTGTACGGATCTCAGAACAAACAGCCACTTTTGCCTTATAAAACATTAAGAGACTTGTTTTTATAACCGAAGTGGAGAGTGTTTACAGCGCGGTACGCAGTGAGTCCTTTATAAAACAGATACGCTTCGTCTTAAAAAGGTTAATATGCATATTACAAAGTAGTAAATCAAATTTTGGGTGGGCAACTTTTCCTTGTTTTTATTTTAATTAGGCGGTAACGGCCTCACTCAGTCTGCACACCAATAGAAGTGCGTGCAGTAATTTCAAAATGGCCATAACAATTTAATGTCCTGACTAATTTTTTAATGAAAATATTTGTTGGTCTCAACGGTGGCTCAGATGTATGAAAGTATAACAAACAGTTTGCCCAGTTCTGCAGTCCTC
Organism: Coptotermes formosanus; assembly: GCA_013340265.1. Taxonomy (NCBI): domain Eukaryota; kingdom Metazoa; phylum Arthropoda; class Insecta; order Blattodea; family Rhinotermitidae; genus Coptotermes; species Coptotermes formosanus. The sequence continues at coordinate 314,675 of BLKM01001636.1, read as the reverse complement.
TTCCTTCTATTTGACTTATTCCTCACTCAGTTATTCTTAGCCTCTTTCCACAAGTTCTTTATTGGGTTTCTCTTCCCTTTATTTCTTCTTCCTCTGCTCCTTTCCATTATTTTTCTTCTTCTCCGTCCATCCTCGTCCTCTTCTTCCTTTCCCTCTTTTTATTCTCTTTCTGTTCCTTTCTCATCCTTTTAAATGTGTTTTATCTCTCCTGTCCTTTTTTAGCCCTTGCAGCCGGTGTAATTCTCTCCATTTCTCAGCCTTTCCAGATTCTTTTGTGCCTTGAGTGTGTGCGTGCGTGCGTGCGTGGTGCGTGTGGGGTGTGTATGTGGGGGGGAGGGTGGTTGTGTGCCTTGTTGCGAGGGTCAACGTACGACGGCGCCATGTTATTGAACAGAAGTGTTTTAACAATATTGGGTTGTCAGCCCCGTCTGTGAAAGGTTGTTTTGAAAGAAGCGTAATAAGTGTTGATGTGGTCACAGTCGTGTTTAAAGCGGTCCTGCAGTAACAGCTCTTTGCATTGTCAGTCAGGTCTTACCTTCTGTACGCATTTGACGGCGAGATATCGTCTGAAGTCATTGTATAGAGCCACGTAATGCGGAAGTCATAGCGTAGATCCCAGGAGTCAATTAAATGTTGACTCAGTTAACCTTTTAAAGCCTAGCGGTAACTTTACCTACCGCCAGGTTTAACATTAAAAAATTCTACGTGGTGCCCACATTGCGTTTATGTGTTTTGTACGGATCTCAGAACAAACAGCAACTTTTGTCTTATAAAACATTAAGAGACTGGTTTTTATAACCGAATTGGAGAGTGTTTACAGCGCGGTACACGCTTAGTCCTAGTATAAAACAGACATGCTTCGTCTTTAAGTGGTTAACTTTAAAAGAAGTGGATAAATAACTGAAGAAATGTCTACGTGTCTAAATAAATACAGAATAAATAAGTTCTAAAATTCGAAGTTTCCTTTTATTACTTGGTCGAATATCCAGATTGCAGCCTTGTACAATATGACGCAGTAATATGTCCTACACTGCCCTAGTAGACAGCACCCACATGCTTCCCAATATGTATATTGTGTACATGTATGTGTAATAGCCATGACTATTAGAAGGTATGGTTACAGCGCCAGAAATTAGGGTACGATTGGAATAATTATAGCTAAGCCGTTAAAAAAATTACATGAATAAACCTTAATTTCTCTATTCGATGTGCTTTAAAATTAATGTTCTGGGCACTGTGTTACATGATACTGAGACGTACAACAGCCTTATCTATGAAAGATAACGTATTTTTGTGTTTTCAATTTAAAGAAACGCACATCATGCTTTAAAACGTAAAATAATTTAGTATCGAAAACACGAATGGCAAAATGTTCAAACAGAATTTTCCGTCGATCATCAGAAGGTTAGCATTTACAGCAGGATTCGTATACGTGCCCCGCAGCAGTCTTCAATTGCTGTGCTTTTATTCATTCTCCGTCCCCTTGCGATGTTATTGATATGGGTTATAAAGGCAGGGCCACGCTTTGCCAGGCAGGTTGCTAAATAGCATTGTTTATCGAGAGATCAGGACGTGGCGAAAGAAGCAAATGAATGTTTTGTGGGTGGAATGTGTAACCTGACAGATGTTCCCAGTATGGTTTCTGTT
>BLKM01001636.1:305528-308028 GCA_013340265.1 Coptotermes formosanus | reverse complement strand
CTTAAATAATGTTCCAAATACAGCGATAATAAACACAGTCAGACACACCACAGTATGTGTGTGTGTGTGTGTGTGTGTGTGTGTGTGTGTATATATATATATTGCACACTATGTCATGTACTCTAAGGTTGTGCCAATATACTACATGTTTCGGCTCGGCCGAGTCACCATCAGGTACGTGTATAAATGTTAAAACTCAGATCCTTAATCAAACAATATAAAATGGCGTAAAAATAGTGTAAAAGCATTAGTGAGACTTCGCCAGTGCACTGGTTTTGACTGTAAAACCGTTCTAAGGAAAACTGGTGTAACTTAAGCCTAAGCTAATACAGTGATTGATCCAGCATCCATCCATATGTCGGGAGTTGTTTCCGTAGAATAACAGAACACGTTTCGGAAGGTATTTCTCATTTTGCCTTGGCAGTGGGTCCCATTTTCCTTGAAGTAGGCAAATAATATTCTCATGATATCGAAATGCAGAACAGTAAGGGCTAATGAGGATCTGTATCTCGTACTAGAAATTATTGTAATGGGAACAAATTACGTGAATTGTGAGAGGAAATTCTCGGTTAATACTTAACTTCATTTATGCAGTATTAATCCAAAGTTATGAAAAAAGCATACGAATAAGCAGACGTCTGAGACCTACACAAATCCCAGTTATCTAAAAACCAGACTTCATTCAGAGAGGTACGCGAAACAGAACGGTACATTTATTGGCGTTGTTTATTGTAGTGTCCGGCTATAGCGTCGTTTAATTAAAAGTAACCTTTTACTCATTTTTTCTCTTTTCCCCTTTTTCATAGTGGCCAGTTCATCACGATTAAAGGGAATCTGTGCGCTTATGTGTGTGTGCTAAAGGGAGCGGGGGGGGGGGGGGTGGAATGTTGGGCAATATGACCTGATGCAGTTATTCGCAAAACACGTTTACAATTCGTGCACCAAAAATAAATCCCAGCCCACCGTGCGCTGAAGGTTTTCCTTCCATAAGCAGTGGAAATTTCAAGACTGTAATGCTTGGTGTGATGTATGGTGTTTGGGGGGGGGGGGGCAAATGGTTTCATATTTTACTTTGTTTCTCTTTGCTGCTGTTAAGAATTTATACTGCTGTTGAATTTATAGGATTGTGTATTTCATGCGTACTTGATATCGATTGGCTATTTTTTATTTTTATGAAATTTTGCAGTTGATTAAATGTAAAATGTCCCAATTGATTTTATTTTATCTTTTTGAGTATTTTTGTGAATTTATAGGATTGTGTATTTCACTTGTACTTAATACCGATTGGCTACTTTTTTATTTTTATGAAATATTGCAGTTGATTTAATGTAAAATGTCCCAATTGATTTAATTTAACTTTGTGAGTATTTGTGGGTAAAGCGGTTTTAAATATAATGTGACTTCAATGTTTCGACTTCTGTGTTGTGACAACACTAATGCACTTCAGTACTAAAGGATGTTGCAACGGGAAGACCGCGTATCGTAGTCTATAACGGCTCTTTTAAATTGGTTTCTTTGGAACCGGATGACAAACCGACAACCCGAAAAACAGAGTAGCAAATATTCCGAAATATAAAAATGATAAGCCATATACGTACAGCGTAACACTGTGGAGCGTTCGCATAATATTTATACCTCTTCGGCTATCCATAAAAGCCTGATACCACTTTACTCGAAAATAGAAATTCCGTGGCGATTTAATGTTGCTGACAACAATAAAACAAACTTTGATCTTCTTGTGAAGTATCTGATATTTTAATTTTCACAAAAAGTCAACCACAGCCAACTCTGTTTGCATCTCTTTATTTGGAGATTTTGAGCTACAAGTTTCGGCCTGTTATGACCATTATCAGGCTCATCTAAAAAATATGAACGTGGAAACTGTACTTTTAGAAAGGGAAGGCCTTCCTCTTCACAGTGGAATTAAAATATTCTAACTAACTAACTAACTGACTGACTGACTGACTGACTGATTAACTAACTAACTGACTGACTGACTAACTAACTAACTAACTAACTAACTGACTGACTGACTGACTAACTAACTAACTAACTAACTAACTAACTCCAGGGAGCAGAGGCATTCTTGAGAAGCTTACAGTTTCTCAGCTAGTCAAGAAATTACCCGCATTTTATGGAACCCGAAGGTTCATTTCCGCATTCACAAGAGCCCGCCATCTGTCCCTATCCTGAGCCACCTCAATCCAGTTCATGCCCCCATCCAACTTCTTGCAGATCCATTTTAATATTATCCTCCAATCTACGCCTCGGTCTCCCAGGTGGTCGCCTTACCTCAGGTCTCCCCACCAAAATCCTTTATGCACCTCTCTTTCCCCCATACGTGCTACATGCCCCGCCCATCTCATTCTTCTCGATTTGATTACCCGAATAATATTTGGTGATGAGTACAGGTCATTAAGTCCCCCGTTATGTAGTCTTCTCCACTCCCCTGTCGCCTCGTCCCTCTTAGGCCCAAATATCCTCCTCAGCACCCTATTCT
>BLKM01001636.1:285237-305214 GCA_013340265.1 Coptotermes formosanus | reverse complement strand
AGGGAGGAACAAAGACTGAGGGTGTTCGAGAATAGGGTGCTGAGGAGGATATTTGGGCCTAAGAGGGACGAGGCGACAGGGGAGTGGAGAAGACTACATAACGGAGGACTTAATGACCTGTACTCATCACCAAATATTATTCGGGTAACCAAATCGAGAAGAATGAGATGGGCGGGGCATGTAGCACGTATGGGGGAAAGAGAGGTGCATAAAGGATTTTGGTGGGGAGACCTGAGGTAAGGCGACCACTTGGGAGACCCAGGCGTAGATTGGAGGATAATATTAAAATGGATCTGCAAGAAGTTGGATGGGGGCATGAACTGGATTGAGGTGGCTCAGGATAGGGACAGATGGGGGGATCTTGTGAATGCGGTAATGAACCTCCGGGTTCCATAAAATGCGGGTAATTTCTTGACTAGCTGAGAAACTATAAGCTTCTCAAGAAGGCCTCTACTCCATGTAGTTAGTTAGTTAGTTAGTTAGTTAGTTAGTTAGTTAGTTAGTTAGTTAGTTGTTACATTACGTGTTGAATTGCTGTATGTAAGCAAATTACAAGGAATCCACATTTTTGGAGGGATGTATCCAGGGACTTTCTAAGAGCATGATTATATATTAGTTAGTTAGTTAGTATATTTTAATTCCACTGTGAGGAGGAAGGCCTTCCCTTTCTAAAAGTAGAGTTTCCATGTTCATGTTTTTCAGAGCAACCTGATGATGACCATTACAGGCCGAAACTTGTAGCTCAAAATCTCCAAATAAAGATATACAAACAGAGCTGGCTGTGACTGATATTTTGTAAAAATTGAAACATACGCCAGCGGGTATGTTGAACATTAAAATCTGATATTTTTGCCTAATTTTAGCCAAGTATAGATTTTTTGATAGATATTCAATAGAAGCCTTAAGCTTCAAATTTCATGGAAATCTGTACATTTGGGTCGCGCTAGTACATGCAGACAGAAGGACAGACAGTTGGCGTACGGACATGACGAAAGTAATATGCGCTTTTCGCGACTATACGAACTTGTGCCTAAAATGTTCTTCAATATAGGCTGTTTAACCCTTTAAAGACGGAACGTATCTGTTTTATATAAGGACTCAGTGCGTACCGCGCTGTAAACACTCTCCACTTCGGTTATAAAAACCAGTCTCTCTGTTTTATATAAGTACTCAGTGCGTACCGCGCTGTAAACCCTCTCCACTTCGGTTATAAAAACCAGTCTCTCTGTTTTGTATAAGGACTCAGGGCGTACCGCGCTGTAAACACTCTACACTTCGGTTATAAAAACCAGTCTCTTAATGTTTTATAAGGCAAAAGTTGCTGTTTGTTCTGAGATCCGTACAAAACACATAAACGCAATGTGGGCACCACGTAGAATTTTTTAATGTTAAACCTGGTGGTACGTAAAGTTACCGCTAGGTTTTAAAAGGTTAATAATGATGTTATTATAAGAGAAGAGAATGGTCAGCAGGTATCAGAATTAATAGCACATACACGTAGATACCTAAGTTGTAATAATATATGGTAGAGGGATGTGTGGTTTAGTCGGTATTGCTGTGTCCATCTTTGCCTGAAAATATCTTGCTCTGCTTCTACTTGTAGATATTGTGATCGCCTAGTGCATGCTTTTATTTTATTATATTTTGTATATTGGTATAAATATAATTAAGCGCCTTTCCAAAAATTTTCAAGTTACTAAGCTATTTATTTTAGAAGAGGTGATTTTTACGGACAACAATTTTGCACGTACGCAAAAAGCATTTTCATAATAAATTTGATGTTCTAAATTCAGTAATAATCATAACAACATTATGTTCAGATTAGAAGTGTTCTGCACTGACGTCAGTGGTGGAAAGCTCCTCTGAAACGTTGGTACTTACCTACGAAAATACACGGCGTCACAACCCGGAAGAAAGCACCCTCAATTTTCGTGTCCAATAATCTATAAATTCTCGGTATTAAGAGGGGTCTAAATTTTGAGGAATGTGAAACGGATTAATCTGGCACAGGTTACAGACCAGTGCTGGTCTCATCTGTACCTGTGCTTAGCCCTCCTGTTGTATGAAAAGTCATATTTTGTTTCAAATTAACTCAGGTACTGTTAGCTAATGATAAATTACACTCACACAAGGAGTTAGCTGTAGTTAAAATCAAGCTTTTAGAAAAATATTTTTCAATTTGGGTTTTAAGCAAATACATTTACTGTCTTTAATCAGGTTTGTGTGGGAAAACCTCAGTGACGTATATAAATTTGATGTAACATTGTACAACACTGCGCACTGTTGTGACCTGTTGCATTATTTAACGTCCGGCACTCGTTCCCAGGTGACGGAACGTACCGAACGGTCAGAAGAAGATCCTGTCGCAACATGCAGCGATGTTAAATAATTCGTATGACGTCTCCTCTCCTCTACTTTACTCAGGAAGCTCAACATCCGTGTACCAGCTTCAGAATATAAAATATTGAAACCCAAAGTTTTGACCAATTCAAAATACGCCATTCTACTGCACGTATAGTTTTGGTAGTTTAGATGAGAAGTGCGAGACTTGCAAGTTCTGGCGAGGATGAATATGAAGACGCCATGAAATAACGTAAAAATTTAGAGACGCTTCGGAGGAACTTGCTACATCCATCTTCAGGGAGGACATACTGAATGTTGAGTAAAATGAAATTTTCCGAAAAGTCCGTCCTTTTTACCATACTCGGTGGCGAATCTTCATCCGTATGTCGGGTCTAGCGGGAGTGTAGAGAATATCGCATTGTAGGATTCGGCTAAACCTGTCCTCCCAATTGGGAGTGGCTACTGTGTATGAGAGGACGTCATTGTCAGAAGGCGGTAATCTTGACAGAAAGAACACCTGTGGAAAGGACTTAACTAAATATCGGTCTACGTTCGTTGTAACAGTTTTGTTTTTTGGGTGACAGTAATTACTTTTCAAAAACTGGCCCTCCCCAAACTAGGATATACAGTGAAGGGAATAAAAATAAATCCCTGAGCCCCAGGGCTTTCAGGTACAGCTAAAGCCCTGATCAGGTTAGACCCTGGTTTTGTGTACAAACATGTATGCCTGATTTTGTTGCTGTTGCATGTATTGTGTTGGTAGCATTGTCCTACGGAAACGTTCGTAATTACGTCGCAGTAACTTGTTAGCGCAGGTGTTGTATCCAGTACGCTATATCACGTCCAGCGTTACGTTGTGACGCGTGAGTTTCACAAGGTGTGCGTGGTCCTGTTGTTTTTATGAAGTCGGCCATTTTCATTCGGACATTTCTCTGTATAACATCACCGCGTTCGTAAATATTGCAGAAAATTCTTGAGGTAAAAAATATCTTTTTTCTTACCATCAGAGGTCTTGTTTGAAACACTGATCTTTAAGGTCTATGGATTTATTTATTCTTGAGCAGATTAATGTAACTGCATCTTAATATTGTACATACTCAGAGAAATTTATATAGCCCATTGTAAATAATTTTATTAACAAGAAAGTGCACTTATCCGTAGATAGATAACCTCTCCTACATGTTTCGGCTATTATTTGTAGCCATCTTCAGGGAGAATCAATATATACGAATGCTGATGCTCTATGTATTTTGGAATATATTTATGCTCCCTCAAGATGGCTATAAATAATAGCCGACACGTGTAGCAATGGACGTCTATCTATGGACAAGTGCGGCTTGTTTTCACCCTTTAAAGACGACGCGTATCTGTTATATATAAGGACTCAGTGCGTACCGCGCTGTAAACACTCTCCACTTCGGTTATAAAAACCAATTTCTTAATGTTTTATAAGGCAAAGTTACTGTTTGTTCTGAGATCCGTACAAAACACATAAACGCAATGTGGGCACCACGTAGAATTTTTTAGTGTTAAACCTGGTGGTATGTAAAATTACCGCTAGGCTTTAAAAGGTTAAATAAGCGTATTTACATAAAATGCCTCTGTAACTCTCTGTAAACGAGCACACAGTTTGTTCGTTAATATGGAAACATAAAACGACAAGCCTTTAAATCAGGGAGAATTAGACTGGTTGGGCATGTAGCACACGACAGAGCCAGAAGTAGGTGTAAAGTTTTAGTGGCGAGAGACAAAGGATGAACGTTATCACTTTGAATACCTAGTCTTATGTAGGAGGATAATATTAAAATGCATCTTTAAAACTAGGAAGGGCGGATGTGGAATTTTTTTCTGGTTTCGAATGGAGGCCAGTAACAGGCTTTTGTGAATACTGTAATGAAATCTTAGTTTTCCTAACACTCCGCCATATGCGTTTGGGGCATGTACAGGGAGAACTTAACTTTCCGAATTTTAAAGCTTTTACAAATGTGTTTTGCAGAATTTAGGTCTTCTGAAATGTGAGATTGCATTGCTAGTTAAGTGGCTGTCGAAGTTTCGAAGTAACATATCAGGATGCTGTAAGTATGCAAGACAATATAGCGTCAGATAAATTATAAAAGGTTTTGACGATGGTGTACAATATTGTATGGTGATGGTTTTATATACTTTATCCATCGGCCGAAGAGTAAAATATAAAAAAAATTAAAAATTAAAATCACGACGTTTCGGAAACTGGCTTCCGAAACGTCGTGATTTTAATATTTTTAATGTTTTTAATATTTTACTCTTCGAACGATGGATGAAGTCCATAAGCCCAACATCACACAATATAGCGTCACTTGAAGTGTTATTTGCGAGTGACAATTTGAAAGGGAGGTAAGAGTAAGAGTTCACAACCTGATTTGAAATATTATCCGCTAATTTAACCGGACGGACGCACACAAAGAGAGACCGCAACGAGCAAAAACCATCTCGGCTCTAAAACGTGTATCCCGTAGCTCTCAAATGTGAAGGGGTGTTATCTACCAAAGCGATTTGCTGTATAAAATGTTAATATGAATTTTTTGTGTCTTAAAAATTTGTATGTTAAACAGTCAGCTGTATTATTACAGGGAGATTTTTGTTAAATATTCAGGTTCCATTACAGAAAGAACATAAAATTTAATACATGCATGAGTCTTGGAGCAAAGCATCGTTCGCTTACATACCAGATGGGTGGGTGATACGAAACTTAATAGACAGACAGCATATAAAATGAGGTTTGGGTAGGGAAGAGATGGTTGAATTTTATTAAAAGGATGTCGGCATAATGGAAGAACCAAACTTTAATCCGTTATAGAAATTTTCAGTACAGATTAAATCGAAAACCCCGTACATTAGAGCTATAAACTGAACACGATCTGGGTGAAACTTAACTAACTCCATGGAGCAGAGGCCTTCTTGAGAAACTAACAGTTTCTCAGCTAGTCAAGAGATTCCCCGCATTTTATGTAACCCGGAGGTTCATTACCGCACTCACAAGAGCATATGTTTCGTAACATCATACTTTTTTACGGTGAGGAGTTGTTAGCACCTCGCCCAACCCCCAAGATGGAGGACTACCCCTTGTCCGCTGTCCGCGACTGCTTATTCAGTGTATTCGCAGCTACGCTGCATAACTGGAGACCGTTCCTCCATCCGCTACCCGACGGCGCGCTATGCCGTGCTGACGGGACCCACTTAACACGGGCGTGAAACTTACACACTACTGAATACAATGGAGGTAACAAGTAAAGATAGATGTTAATTAGAAGAATGTTACAAAAGCGAGAATGAAAATGCATACTCCAGGTGGAGTATGCTTACTTTCCAAGTGTATTATTTATTGTTTAGATTGTTTAATTGGTTTTGAAGTACCTACTGTCGCGAAGCAATTGACACTGTGTTTAATGTTGCATGCGTGTGAAATACTGTACCTTGCAGGCGTTTTATTTCATTACTAGCAAAGTGCCTGTAGAAACATCAATAGGAAATTCTGACGTTTACTCTTTCTAACAATTTTTTCATTTATGACCATTCCAGAGTTTTACTTTTATACACTGCAGCCGTCAAGGTCACTATGAAATTACAAAGTCGCTGACTATGCACACCACGAACTTTGGGAATTCTTAAAAGACAGATATTTTACGAGATCAGAGGGAATTAATTAGTTATGAAACAGTAAGTGTTAAATGTTTTGAATGTGTGACTGTATTCTCGCCTCAGGTATCAGGCATGCAAAGCGCATGCGCCGTATTATATTGTCATCTGTGGCCGGTCTGACTGTACCATATTTATCCGCATTATCTCATAAACGGCACGATTTTCGGAAAAAGAGTTCCTGGACGTAAAACATGTTTTGATTTCCTCTAGAATTCTGTCTAAAACATTTATTCAATTGAATTTTCTCGTCAGATTTTGGAAGTATCTTCAAATTTCAAATTTAATGAAAATTCGTCCACTGGGAGGCGATTTGCTCCGTGCGGACAGACGTAGGGACAGGCAGACATGACGAAGCTAATGCAGTAGTCGCCTTTCCAAATTTTGCTAACGCGCCTAAAAATTACCCACCAACATTTTTGCAATATGTGTAAGTGTAATTAAAAATTTAGTTAAACTTTACCTGTGATAGCCATATATAATTATTTGGAGACATGATTACATACAAGTATTATCGCCATATATAATTATTTGGAGACATGATTACATTACAAATATTTTCGCCATATATAATTATTTGGAGACATGATTACATTACAAAGATTATCGCCATATATAATAATTTGGAGACATGATTCCATTACAAATATTATCGCCATATATAATTATTTGGAGACATGATTACATTACAAATATTATAGCCATATATAATTATTTGGAGGCATGATTACATTACAAATATTAACGGTATTTGTAAGATAGGCACTAGGAACGTTGACTTAAGATTGCATATTCATTTGCTGAGTTACATTATATAGTTACTGGGATGTGCCTGCTAACAGAGTTTGCCTGCATTGCACATCCCTTATATTCATCTTAAATTCTACACCGTTTGTCATACGACTTAAAAAGCAGAGGAAAAACGAGGCGTGATTTCCATACAACATATAATATTCCTATTCCGTTATTCTGTGTATATTGGCTGAAGTTAAGGATGATTACAGACAATTAGAAGTTTCGTCCGCATAAGTTGGTATAACTTCCGGATGTAGTTGTATAGTCGTTGCGTATACATGACAGCGGTTAATGGGCTATTGATACGTACAAGAAACCTTCTCCGTGGACAGTTGCCATGGTAACTTGTGTTTCCAGCTACATGGAATATAAATTTGATACAAGGTCTTAGCTTTCAGAAGAATGTAGGGTATAAACAAGGCTTTCATCTGTAATTAATAGCATTCTACTTTTGCGTAATTCAAGGTACGTATATATATATATATGTGTATATATATATATATATACAGCGTCGAATTTGGATCTTAGTTTGATAACTGTAATACGAACTGATCAATTAATTTCAACATGTTCTGTAGAATATCTCTGTAAGACCTGCATGCTTTCAAGATAGGGAACTAAAGAAAAGCGAGGATAATTTTAAGGTCACAGTTTTAAGAAATGTGACGCCACGAAGCTTACCAGATCAGTACCGACGTTTCAGAGGATTGTGCTACCATAGTGTTGTACTATGTCTAATAACCATTTCAGTAATTTAATATGTTCCATGTCCGTGCACTATATCATGCAAAAACACTAATCACCAGCAAATGCACAAAGGGAGTTTTATCATCAATCGTAACACACTCCTACATGCTTCGACCCTGCTGGGTCATCTTCAGGCAGAACTTTTCGTTACCGTTACACTAGTGTTGCACTTTACAGTTGAGTGAGAATGTGCTGTTGACTGTGTAAACAGCATTTGCTGGTGATTAGTGTTTTTCCACTATTTCATTCTTTAGAGAACAAACAATATTTTTACGCTGCTTATTGTTATCTACATGTTTGTGTTGCGTAATAATAAGGGGAACAAAAATAGTGTTGTGTTTATTCTGTAAAGATGGAAATAGTATTTATATACGCACAATAGTATGACGATTCCAAACAAGTTACTGTTTGTGGTGACAGGTAAGGGAAGCTCGTCCAAGAGATGTACCTATCAGTCTGGCTTACACTGTGTCATATCTCAGTAGACTATGGTCTGAATTTTTTAATAGCAAGCTCAGATCATACCGCGCAGAAAACACAGTTCTCTGTATTGACGTCTCCTGACATCTAGTAGCGGTATGTGGAACTCTAACATTCTCATAGTTCTCCTGCCATCTGGCGGCGGAACATGGAACTCCAAGTGTCACATACCTTTGCATCTTACTGAATTGTATATAAGGTATTTTGTTCTTATGTGTTTAAATGTAACATGGTTAGATAAAATACCATCTGTATTGTTGTAGCAAATCCTTCTGTATTTGATTTACTCCCAATTTTGTCATATTTGACTTTGTTTTGTTAATGTTTAACGTACACATTGCAAAAAGTTTGCGTAACCTAAAAAAATAACAAAAGATAAATGTGTTTGTAAAAATATTATGCTTTCAGATAAATGTATTTTGGAATGTGAAGCAGAGGAGTATCTTAGATTGAGGCAGTACGCTTCTCTGAAACGTCGGTAAATATCGTATTTCCCCCTTCGTAAGACACCATAAGTGATACGACTCACGCTGTTATAAGCAACATATTTTTGCAGATTTTATAGTCTGCTGATACAAACATTCTTCATCCGGTGTTAAGACCTAGGGTGATTTACGTGGGTATTTCTCAGGAAAAAAAGGCGTCTTGTATCTTGTGATGCGGGAAATATGGTACTTACCAGTGGGCGCAGCGTTACATCAACAAAAGACTTGAGGCTTCATCAGCATTGCTGTGAGAAACTGAAATATCGGCAAGTTTTCCTTCCATTTCCTGTAATTTAAGGAGCTGATGAAAATTGGTCCTTACACAGGGAATCCATTTCTTTGCGGAACCGACGAGATCGGCTGGCGCAACGGCTGAGTCTGGCTCATTTCCGGGTCGTTTGATCCCCGCGCCTTCGATAAGTAACTCGCAAAGACTGATTCACTGAGAGTTGAAACCAGTTCATTTTCATGAACTGTGTGCACCAAAATTAACCCTTTACACAGGAAGCGTATCTGTTTTATATAAGGACTCAGTGCGTACCGCGCTGTAAACACTCTCCACTTCGGTTATAAAAACCAGTCTCTTAATGTTTTATAAGGTAAAAGTTGCTGTTTGTTCTGAGATCCGTACAAAACACATAAAGGCAATGTGGGCACCACGTAGAATTTTTTAATGTTAAACTTGGTGGTACGTAAAGTTACCGCTAGGATTTAAAGGGTTAAACTTTTGTTAGTATATGTAGTGTGACATAATACAGAGAGTGCTCATTGTTGAATTCTATGTAAGGAAGAAATCCTGCAAAGAGCTTAGTAGGGAAAAGGGAACTTGATCGTGCCGTGTTTCAGTTCGTTCGAAATCAATTTCGAATAGGTATTTTGGTAAATAGGAAGCGAATGTAGAGTATAATTGTTTTTTTTTTCAAAATCTTTCAAGCTGCTGATTTTAGGCGTCTTTAACAAATAGTTAGAATTTTTTCATGCAAATGTTAAAGCAGTTTAGGCAATTTCGAATAAGTTTTTGGTAAATAAGAAGCGAATGTAAAATACAAGTTCTTTCAAAATCTTTCATGCTGCTGATTGTAGGCATTTTTAACAAACTGTTACAAATTTTTCATACAAATATTAAGGCATTTTAAGCAATTTCGAATAAGTTTTTTGGTAAATAAGAAGGGAACGTACAATACAATTTTTTTAGAAAAGACTTAAACCTGCTGATTTTAGGCATTTCTAACAAATTTTTAAAAATTTTTCATACAAATATTAAAAAATTTTAAGCAATTTTCAAGAAGTTTTTTGGTAAATAAAAAGCGAATGTACAGTATAATTTTTTTCAAAATATTTCAAACTGCTACATTTCGGCATTTTTAACAAACTGTTACAAATTTTTCGCACAAATATTAAAAGCATTTTAGGCTAAGAAGCCATAAAATTTTAAGTGTTAATATTGCTCCATAAACAGGTATTTAGATTTTGCCTCTGGTATGCGCACATTGGTTAAGCTATACATTAAAGTAGAAGTTCACGATATCTAGTGGAGACGAAATTTTTACAGACAAATACGTAATTAGTTGGGTTTCGACGAACAGCGCAGCGGCCACAACAGCAGCAACTTCGCTGTCACGCTACTGGACGCAAACACATCAATTACACTCATCAAGCCTGCCTCTGACACTAATTATATGGGCCCTAACACGCAGAAAACCTCACATCAGCCATGGTGGGTCGATTTTGAGAATAATTGAGGTTATATATGTTTGTTGTAGATTTAAGTACATAGGAGTATGTATAATAGAGCCCTTATAACGCCATCCCAATGACATAGGGTACAAAATTCCGTAGGCACTGTACGTTACACTGTTGTGAATAGAAGACTATTTTTGTAGTGTGGTATGTACTTTTAAGAAATCTATTCTAAAAACAGCTCACTACCCCCATTAAAATAATTACTGCAGCAACAGCGGTGGCGCAGTTGGTTGAGGCACTGCGCTACAAGCCGGAAGGTTGCGGGTTCGATTCCAGATGAGGTCATTGGAATTTTTCATTGATATAGTCCTTTCGGCCGCACTATGGCCCTAGGGTCAACTCAGCCTCTAACAGAAAGAGTACTAGAGGTATCTCCTGGGGGGTAAAGGTGGCCGCTACGTAGGGCTGACAACCTTACCACCTTCATGTGCCAATTTTCTTGTAATCTGGGATATGGAAAGCTCAAGGCCTGTCCAGGCCTGTACAGGGATTGATTTACGTTTTTACATTAAAAATAACAACAGTAATGTCTAATTACTTATTTTGAATCAGATGGTACGATCACAGTACCAATAAAATACTTTTGTTATGCAAATGTGCGTTTGGAACTGGAAGTGCAAGTAGAATTACAAGTGCTGTTGTTGTTATTTGTTATTATTATTATTTGTTATCATTATTGTTATTTGTTATTATTATTATTTGTTATTAGTATTTGTTTTTGTTATTATGTGTTATTACTTATTATTATTTGTTGTTATTATTTGTTATTCTTATTTGTTATTATTATTATTTCCTATTATTTATTATTATTATTTGATATTATTATTCTTATCTGTTATTATTTGTTATTATTTATTATTTGTTGTTATTGTTTATTATTTGTTATTATTTGCTATTATTATTTATTATTTATTATTATTATTATTTGTTATTAGTATTTGTTTTTGTTATTATTATTTGTTATTATTTGCTATTGTTATTATTTGCTATTGTTATTATTATTATTTGTTATTATTATTTGTTATTATTTGTTATAATTTTTTGCTGCTGCTGCTGCTGCTGATGATGATGACGACGACGACTTCATGCTAAACCAACCAAACCCAGTGTCACAGAGGTTCCCAACTCCATGGCCCTGTACAGAATTTCACAACATGTTATTTATTTTAAAATAAGTACCTTACGTCCCATGAAACTCGCGAGATGAGAACCACCCACTGTCGGCTGACCGCTGTTGCTCGGTTAGTATATCGGTGGCTGCTCCCTGTATATGGAAACCGTCTTCTCTGTCCATAACCTGAGAGAGCACCATTTTGTGACCAGTGTTGCCTCACGTAGCTGTTAGTTACATGTTCAAACTGAATGCTCTGAAGATATTAAAGTTCTAAAAAAGGACGTACAGATTTGTTTTGCCGTTTTTTGTCAATTTTTACTCATTTTGATGAGTGGTATGCCGTTGTGTGTTACAGATATAAATTACACGTGAACACATTCAAACACAACTGTAATTTATCGTAACACAATGTCTTGTTTATAACACGCTATATGTTTCTGCCTAAAAAAACATTGTCCGGTTTTAAATAAAAATATATGCAAAATGTTTTTATATAAAGCCTGCTGATGGCTCTTTCGGGCCGAAACATGTAGCATGGTACAAATAAAATAGTGGTTTTAGTAAAGTACAGTTGTGTTGAAGATCTCCTTACTTGTCAATTGACAGATGCGTGAACACAGTGTATTGGAATAAGCGAAATAGCAAATATAATTAAATCAGGTTTGTATTAACCCTTTAAAGACGAAGCGTGTCTGTTTTATATAAGGACTCAGTGCGTACCGCGCTGTAAACACTTTCCACTTCGGTTATAAAAACCAGTCTCTTAATGTTTTATAAGGCAAAAGTTGCTGTTTGTTCTGAGATCCGTACAAAACACATAAAAGCAATGTGGGCACCACGTAGAATTTTTTAATGTTAAACCTGGTGGTACGTAAAGTTACCGCCAGGCTTTAAAAGGCTAAACACGGTTTCTTAACTAAAATTAACACATTTTATACATAAAAATTCATTTTGCACCTGTGAAAAAACACCGTATACGTCAATTAGAAAGACCATTTGGTGAATGTTGTATGGGCTGAAAGGATATACTTATTTTAATAATCATACGGATCTCACAAACACACTGTGTAGACAGAATACAAGGAAATTTAGTGTTTTCTGGTGGCACATATACTTACCACTCTGTTTCAGAGATTTAATAATGCCATTTATTGACGGTAATCCATGTGTAATTTTCCAGGCGTGTACATGTCCTGCATATACCGTGCAGTTTTAAAACCCGTGTTATTAGTGCGATGAATCTGTACTGCAACTGATTTGATCATTCAGGGAAGTACTTTGAGAGCCTTTATATAACAAAACCGAACCAACAAAACTTGTAATTTTACAATAGATTGCCCATAATGAGCACGTTGGTGTGGTATTGTGTTAGCTTCGTGTGTTTGTCGGTACGGAATATAAAAGTACTGATCAGTCACGTTACCGAAATGTCAATATTTGTCTCACATGAAACATTCGATTTTGGTACAAAAGAGAGATCTATCGAATTTAATTTCCCTGTGAGCCTCATCACACGTATTTTACATGCATTTTATTTGCCATATGAATATCAACAAATCGCTTTTGTATGGTTGTGTGTTTGTGGTATGTCTGAGCTATTATTCTTCTTGATTTATTTGCCGATCCCAGTGGCCGCGCGGTCTAAGGTGTGGGTCTGCGGCCGAACGCTTGCTGGGATCGTGGGTTCGAATCACACCGGGGGCATGGATATTTGTCTTGTATAGTGTTTGTGTTGTCAGGTAGAGATCTCTGCGACGGGCCGATCTCTCGTCCAGAGGAGTCCTACCGACTGTAGTGTGTGTGTGAATGTGATCAAATGAAATCAGAAAAAAACGCTCGAAAACCTACTGTGAACAAGTAGGTAGAAGGGGGAAGGCCTAAGAAGAAGATTATTTGAATGACATTTAATGAGAAGTACATATCATGAAGCTCCTAATTATGTAATCGTGTGTGTTCTCGTGTACTTCCCCCTCCCCCTCCCCCACCCCCACCCCCCATCAGCCGCTATTCTCAAGCACATGCAGCCTTTCTCCCCCCTCAGATAGAACTGAAGGCATTTTATAATGCGATGTCTTCAGTTGGTGCTGGCACACAGATTGAAGTCGTGCGTCAAAAGATGAATGGATTCGAAGAACTGCGACAGCGTGTGTTATTATCTGAACATGAAACGATGAGTGAGTCAGTAACTTCTCTCCCTCTAGAGGAGTACAAATTTAACAACTGCATTGACGTTAAAACCGTGTTATATTGAACTAACTAACTAACCAACCAACCAACCAACCAACCAACCAACCATCCAACCAACCAACCAACCAACCAACCAACCAACCAACCAACCAACCAACCAACCAACCAACCAACCAACCAACCAACCAACCAACTAAATAACTAACTAATTAAATAAATAAATAACTAACTTGATCTAACTAACTACGCATAACTAACTAGCTAGCTAGCTAGCTAACTAACTAACTAACTAACTAACTAACTAACTAACTAACTCCATGGAGCAGGGTCCTCCCTGATAATCGAACAGGTCCTCGGCTAGTCAAGAAATTCCCCGCATTTTATGGAACCCGGAGGTTCATTACCGCATTCACAACAGCCCGCCACCTGTCCCTCTCCTGAGCCAGCTTAATCCAGTCCATGCCCCCATCCCACTTCTTGAAGATCCATTTTAATATTATCCTCCCATCTACTCCTGGGTATCCCAAGTGGTCGCCTTCCCTCGGGTCTTTTCACCAAAATCTGGTATGCACCTCAGTTTTCCCCATACATGCTACATGCCCAGCCCATCTCATTCTTGTCGATTTTATCATCCGAATAATATTTGGTGAGGAGTACAGAGCATAAAGCTCCTCGTTACGTAGTTTTCTCCACTCCCTTGTTACGTGATGCCATATAATGTACAAACTGGCCGACATTTCGGAGATGTATATGGCCTCCACCTTCAGGGAAATATCTGAAGATGAAGACTGCACTGCATGTCGGAATGTTGGAGGAAGCAGGAATGCCTAAATCCCTTAAACTCAAATTACCTCAAAAGATTTGGGATTTCAAATTTCTTCCAAATACTATGGAATGTACTGGCGACAGGTTTGGAAATTGCCCATTATGAAAGCAATGTAAATGTCAATAATTGCCCAAATTCGTAGCAGTCCTGACCTCTTCTACCATCTTGTTTACAGTAGGTGTCGAGTTTGCTTATTTTCACTTTATCACACTCAGACACACACCAAAGTCGGTAAGACTCCTCTGGACGAGGGATCGGCCCGTCGCAGAGACCTCTACCTGACAACACAAACACTGTACAAGACAAAAAAAAACCATGCCCCCGGTGGGATTCGAACCCACGATCCGAGCAAGCGTTCGACCGCAGACCTACGCCTTAGGCCGCGCGGGCACTGGGATTGGCACCAAATTCATCATCTTGAAAATAATATGTCAACGCAGGTGGAATATGAATGTAACTTTTCGACTGTGGAACTGTTGACAATTTATCTTAATTAAATTTATCCATTACTTGACTTCGGACGCGACAGATCAGGTTTCTGTATTATCGCAATTATCTTACCATCATTAGGTAGAGCCGCCATGACAACGACAGACAGCTCAATGGTGATATAACTCGTGAACATTTATTGCGCCAATTTATTGCGCCCTTCTCATGGCCAATGATATATGATATGACATGTAAGCTCTCCTTCTTTTTTCAAATATCACTGCAAATGAAATTATTTCCAGGTATATTTAACATTTTAAAGCGTAGCGGTAACTTTACGTACCACCAGGTTTAACATTAAAAAATTCTACGTGGTGCCCACATTGCGTTTATGTGTTTTGTACGGATCTCAGAACAAACAGCAACTTTTGCCTTATAAAACATTAAGAGACTGGTTTTTATAACCGAAGCGGAGAGTGTTTACAGCGCGGTACGCACTGAGTCCTTATATAAAACATATACGCTTCGTCTTTAAAGGGTTAATGATGGTTTAGATGGAAAACAAAAAATTATGTTACTCCTATTGTCACTCTTTTTCTTAAAAATATTTTATTTTAACCCTCAAGCAAGTTTCTTTCTTCTTTCCTTATTGTGTCATTTATTTATTTTGTTTTCCTTCCGAATTTTCTGTGTATGCAATTTTCATTACATTGAGCACTACAATAAATATTTTACCATTTGCGAAGTAGCCATATGGTTTATACGTACCGTACGCTTTAAGACGAAGCTTTTCTGTTCTTCCCATAGAGCTTATATTATCAAGCTTTCAGGTAGTTACACCGTGGCTACTGGTAAATAGTGACTTTTGAGGGATGTTCGTCTATTAATCTTCAGCACTAAGCACTCAGAAACAAGCAAAATTTCGGAATAAAATCCCTGGAGCCTGATCGTCTATAAAATTTCATTCTTGTTAAACAGTTCTACGAAAGCAAGGATGAAAAATTAGCGTTGTTGTCTTGCTTCGTGGCATCATTTGATCATGAATTGATATTTTTACTCCACAGTTAGTTTTAACGCGTCTCCAGAAGTAGTTTCGTGTACGAGGTATTTATATCTAATCTTTAGCACTGACTGCGTGATATATAATTTTAGATACCAACTAATGCCCTTTTATATACATAAAAGTGTGGGCCGGGATAGCTCAGTCGGTATAGCGATTCGCTACGGGCTGGACGGTCCGAGGATCGAATCCCGGTGGGGGCGAGATTTTCCGCAGCTTTCCAGACCGGCCCTGGGGCCCACCCAGCCTCCTGTACAATGCGTACCGGGTCTCTTTCCCCGGGGGTAAAGCGGCCGGGGCGTGGGGCTAGCTACCCCATCCCCTCCTCGTGCCGAGGCTCACGAACGGGTAGAGCTATACCTCTACTCCCCCTGTTGGGCCCTCAGGGTCTGCTATAGGGTGAACCTTTACCTTTATATATAAAAGTGCATTTGTTGGTATCTGAAATTATGCAATAAAAATGCACGTTGAAAACAATATAAAATTTTGTGATATGTGCTTAATAACTTTAAAGGTAGATTTCACCCTAGAAGGCCCTAAGCGGGAGTAGAGGTATAACTGTACTCTTTCTTTAACCTTGGCGCTAGATGGGGTGGGTGGTGAACGCCACGCCCGGCCGCTTTATTCCCAAGAGAGACCCGGCACCTATTGTGCAGGAAGCTGTGTGGGCCACCGACATGGTCGTGACGGGTACGCAACATCTCGCCGCCACCGCGATTCGATCCCCGGATCGTCAAAGCCGTAGAGAGTCGCTATACCGTCTCAGCTATAGCCGCCCACGGTATACGTTTAATTCCGTGTGTAATTTGTAATTTATTCCGAATAAAAATTGCATATATCATAGAATTAGTTAGCTTTACCCTAATTAATTATTATGCAGTACGTTGTGTGTCCGCACTGGCAGTTCACATTCCGGCGGATTTTATGTAATCCGTCATTTGAATAAATTTTTCATTCATTTTATATTTCGGTACTCATTTCTCTTTCGGCTATGAGTCAGATATATTCCTAACTGCGATGCGTGTACTACTATATGTCCGCCCTTTTGTACAAAATGTAACTGGGCTTTGGTTTAACCAGGAGTGAAACAGAAGCAAATAGTAACGAATCTGGTGACTGCAAGCGAGACAGATATGTAGAAAGGGGAGACCAGGATAAAGGCCCGTGTTCGTATTTTGAATCTGTATGTGTGTGTTTTCGTAAGATTGATAGGTCTGCAGGTTCAGGGTTGGGTTTTGGGTAGGTCCCTTGAGCCACCCGCATTCCGCTTTTCCTCATAGTTCAGCCGACGCCCCATGCGCGCTGGGTCATCCCGGCTTTAGCTGATTCGTAGCAACGAAGCGCAGCAAGGGGGTTGCATGTCCCTGTCTAACTCCCGTATGGGGGGGGGATGAAGTAGAGGCGTAGTTTTAAAATGAAGAAGTAACGGAGAAATCAACGTATAAAACTCTTTGACTAGGCAATTGTCAGACGGGCGGTTTTAGTCTGCTTACCGCCAAACGTCTGATAAACTCTCTAACAGCTGCGTCTGCAGAATTTCCTTCTGCACGCTTCTGAGTAGCCAAATTTTCGTTGAAAGCAGGAAAAATATCTGTGGAATCCACGGTACCTCCACAGACTCTAGAAGCTGTAAGGTTAACATTTACGTTCGTATTTTAACCCTTTAAAGACGGAGCGTGTCTGTTTTATATAAGGACTCAGTGCGTACCGCGCTGTAAACACTCCACTTCGGTTATAAAAACCAGTTTCTTAATGTTTTATAAGGCAAAAGTTGCTGTTTGTTCTGAGATCCGTACAAAACACATAAACGTAGAATTTTTTAATGTTAAACCTGGTGGCATGTAAAGTTACCGCTAGGTTTTAAAAGGTTAAGTAAGTGAAAGAATCCGTTTAAATGTCCTCGTAAAATTAAATACAAGGATAAAGCCGGATGGAGCTTGACTCTACATTAACAAGACTCAAATATGTATAACGGGCGTTTCTTTGTTGTTTTTATACAACCAAATAAAGAACTATCAGCTTCTTATGGGATTGGTTTGTCTCGTAGCACGCATGGTGTAGTGGAATGCATTGGATCCTTGGGCCTTCACGCTGCTTATGCACCTTAAAATTTCTCCTTGCCACCCATGCGGGACCTATTGTTGCTACAGTTTAGTCTCCTATGGCAAAGATTTCTATTCTGATGCATCTAATATAATTATTGGTGTTCTTTCAGTTTATTTGGGGCCGCGATAGCTCAGTCGGTATAGTGAGTAGACTACGGCCTGGGCGTGTTGGTATTCGATCCCCGGCAGGTGCAAAAAATTCTTTCTATTCGCCGAAACGGAGTCTGAGGCCGATCCAGCCTCTGTTAAATTGGTACCAAGGTTTCCTGCCCGAAGTTTAAGCAAGCGTCGACGTTAAGAATGAGTGGAGTTAAATTTCCACACCCTTATGTGCTTTCATGGCATTCGCAGGGACTTAACTTTCTCTATTCTAATCCTGTGTTTATTTCACTTTATTTCTCTTAAGAACTTGCCTATTTAATGCACAAGCGTAAAGTGTGTGGGATATAACCTTAGAGTTTCGCACGCCACTATATTTGTAATTATTCACGGACATGCAACTTACGAATATAGATGTTTAATTATGTTTATTTTTTATCTTTATGCCAAAGTTCACAGTTACAACCCCAGCGGTTTGGTCGTATTCGTCATCAGCACACCTAAATCTAAGGGGAGATATCAGACTGGCTGACACACCTTGTTCCTTTACATTTGCAAAATCGAGGGTTGTAATTTCATTCATTACATGTCTGTCCTACAATGGGACCTTAGTCTTGTCCAAAGCGATTTATACACACAGTGCGATCTAGTGCACCCTATTTCAATCTCTACTAATTTCTCCTTCACTTACACTAGTTCAGTAGCTGCTTACGTCTTCTTCCTCATGTTCTCGTTACTTCTATCCTTCCATCTGTCCTTCCTTCATTAACGTGTTTTAGAAGGTAGTTCGTACACAAGATGTGACCAATCCAGTTACCCTTTCTTCTTAGACTTCCTGTAATATTTACAGATATAATTCTACTGGTGCCGATCCCACTGGCCACGCGGTCTAAGGCGTAGGTCTGCGGCCGAGCGCTTGCTGGGATCGTGGGTTCGAATCCCACCGGGGGGCATGGATGTTTGTCTCTTGTACAATGTTTGTGTTGTCAGGTAGAGGTCTCTGCGACGGGCCGATCCCTCGCCAAGAGGAGTCGTACCGACTGTTGTGTGTGTGTCTGAATGTGATCAAATGAAAATAAACAACCTCGACACCTACTGTGAGTAGGTAGAAGACGGAAGGACTACGAAACGATATGATTTCACTACTCCCTTCATCGTCATGGCATGGTCATTAATTAATTGTATAACCACTTTGAATTAGACTTTCTATAGCCTTGCCTTTTAGTGTTCTTAGAGCATTGACACAAAATTTGCATAAAGTTCCTCTCATTTTTCTTCAGAATCATTGTGACACTGCTAGCAATTCAGGACAGTTCCTTTTCATTCGATCCAAACTCTGTTCTGCTGGCGACAGCATTCACAATACAGTGAGAAATGATCGTATATTGACTTGTGTTGTTCTTTGCTTCAAATAAGGTACCAAGCTTAATCAAGTGTCCCACGTACACAGAGAAACGTAATTTATACAGGGTTAGTGGCTGCGGATGTGTAAAAGCAAGTGCAATATTTTATGCACAATTTGTTGCTGTTAGAAGCTTAACGTTAGTGTTGAGTACAGTGGGAATTAAAGTTCTTACTGTGATTATTGTACAAGACTGCAAATTGTGCGCTCCGTGATGCAGTATGCAGATTTTGCCGAGGCGTCCTTTATTTTCAAAATATCATACGGTTTCACTGTCCCCGCGGGTAAGTGGAATGTCACTTACGTCCGTAAGAAAAGTACTGGCATCCCTGTGCTGATTGTTAGGGAACTGCTGCGACACTGGAGCACACGTCTCTTGCTTCGGTGCCGCCTGAATCGGACAATAAATGTGGAAAGCACGGGTAGATTTATGGACTTGCACAAAGTATAGCTGTCATTGCAACACACACACACACACACACACACA
>BLKM01001636.1:255587-280309 GCA_013340265.1 Coptotermes formosanus | reverse complement strand
TACATACATACATACATACATACATACATACATACATATATACATACATACATGCATGCATGCATGCATACATACATACATACATACATACATACATACATACATACATACATACATACATACATACATACATTTGTCACAAGTCAATAGGATGTGGAATAAGTCATAAACACACGAAAATATACAAAATTTTACAGTGCAAAATATTACAGATATTCCCATGGTAAAAACACTCGGTGGCACTGGGCGGAGAACCTCTGTATTGAATTTTGTCCAAAACCTTCAAAAAGTATGGACAATATGAGTACAGACTCATTTACGCCCCTAAGTGGGGCGTGTCACTGAGCCGGTTTTCACGAAACTCGCATTTACTGAATTACTTTGTGTAAAGGACACCTCTACCTAATTTCATGGAAATCCGGCAAACGGTTTAGCCGCTATTGCTAAGTCAAGGACGGACACACGTTCGGGCGTGGTTTATACATAGGGCTTTTTCTACTTCGTAAAAGCACCTAAGAGCTACGCCGTGAAGACCTGTGGAGGGGTAGAAGTGTAGGATCATAAAATATTAAATTCGGTATTGGTTGGGGTTAGCTGTGAACCTCACAGACAGCAATTAACACCGAAGGAAATTACCCCCCCCTCCTCCACTGAGTTGTATAGTGGGCTGGATGTGTCCTCTAATTGGTGTGCGTCCGGCAGAATATTTGTAATTTGTATTTTAATTCTAAAGTGTTTACGGCGTGATTGCTTTACGCCTTGCATTGTACGAGAAATCAGTAAGTGTAACATTGCCCTCTTGATGTTTCTGACATGTTTAGGTTTCCTAAATTTCCAAGGATCTGCGCAACTCTAACCCTTTAAAGACGAAGCGTATGTTTTTTATATAAGGACTCAGTGCGTACCGCGCTGTAAACACTCTCCACTTCGGTTATAAAAACCAATCTCTTAATGTGTTATAAGGCAAAAGTTGCTGTTTGTTCTGAGATCCGTACAAAACACATAAACGCAATGTGGGCACCACGAGGAATTTTTTAATGTTAACCCTTTAAAGACGAAGCGTGTCTGTTTTATATAAGGACTCAGTGCGTACCGCGCTGTAAACACTCTCCACTTCAGTTATAAAAACCAATCTCTTAATGTTTTATAAGGCAAAAGTTGCTGTTTGTTCTGAGATCCGTACAAAACACATAAACGCAATGTGGGCACCACGTAGAATTTTTTAATGTTAACCCTTTAAAGACGAAGCGTGTCTGTTTTATATAAGGACTCAGTGCGTACCGCGCTGTAAACACTCTCCACTTCGGTTATAAAAACGAATCTCTTAATGTGTTATAAGGCAAAAGTTGCTGTTTGTTCTGAGATCCGTACAAAACACATAAACGCAATGTGGACACCACGTAGAATTTTTTAATGTTAACCCTTTAAAGACGAAGCGTGTCTGTTTTATATAAGGACTCAGTGCGTACCGCGCTGTAAACACTCTCCACTTCGGTTATAAAAACGAATCTCTTAATGTGTTATAAGGCAAAAGTTGCTGTTTGTTCTGAGATCCGTACAAAACACATAAACGCAATGTGGGCACCACGTAGAATTTTTTAATGTTAACCCTTTAAAGACGAAGCGTGTCTGTTTTATATAAGGACTCAGTGCGTACCGCGCTGTAAACACTCTCCACTTCGGTTATAAAAACCAATCTTTTAATGTTTTATAAGGCAAAAGTTGCTGTTTGTTCTGAGATCCGTACAAAACACATAAACGCAATGTGAGCACCACGTAGAATTTTTTAATGTTAAACCTGGTGGCATGTAAAGTTACCGCTAGGCTTTAAAATATTAATACACCAAAACGCATTAATGATCAAGCACTAAGCATTGTGCTTGATTTTGTGATATTTTTGACGCGCTTCTTTTTATAATGCCTCGACTCTCTTTTAGACGTTTCCAGAGCTATCGGATATTTTCAGTAATCCAAGGAACGTTTTGAGACAACGGGCTAGACATAAAACAGAGAGAGACGTAACGTGATATTAGATATATCTGCATGCAGCCCTTTAACTTCTCGGAATTATTTACACTGAAGGTCTCATCTAATATACATTAAATACACCTAGCTTGCCAAGTTCTAGACGTTTTGGTAAACCAAAAGGAATATATCGTAGACTTTAAAAGCTCGCTACAAAATCGATGCGAATAAAAGCAATCCAAGCGAAACGTGCTCGAAGACTTTCCCAGGAATGATTCTGAGAGGCTTTATTTCTGGAGAGGAAGACAAAGAAAGTCTCTCAGTCCAGACACTGATTTTGTTACTGCTGAATTCATAGGAAGTCGTCTCGCTGTGATACGCAGCTTCATGAAATACGTCGTTTTAAAAAGTGACTTTGCATGTTTGAAAGCTTATTAGAAGAGTTGGTGTGTAATTTTATGAATGAATAAATTGGTGTAAACTGTGTCTGTGTAAAGTAATGATTTCTCCTTAAAAATATTTTGCTGAATGTCAGCTAGTACAAACTACGCCGTAACTAATTAATACTGAAGTAGATAACTAACTTCTGAAACCCGAATGTGTTGAAACAAACGGAAACTGCGTTTATGGGGATTTTCTTTAAAAACTTGACACTCTACTTGGGCCTCTCAATTTTAGGAAATTTAGATTCGTGTTTCTAAGAATACACTGTTTAGGGATGTATGAAATTTGGTAAATATTTTGTACAAATAAATAAACAAATAAATCCATGGGGCACAGTTCTTATTGCAAGCCAGCATTCCTCACCTACTCAAGAAATTCCCCGCATTTTATGAAACCCGTGGTTTCATTACCGCATTCACAAGATGCCACCAACTGTCCTTATCCTAAGCCACATCAATCTTGTCCACACCCTCACAAAAAATTTAATAAGGATCCCTTTTAATATTATCCTCCTACCTAAGCCTAGGTTTTCCAAGTGGTCTCTTTCGATCAGGTCTCTCCACCAAAACCCTGTATGCCCCTCTCCTCTTCTCCATACCTGCTACATTCTCCGCCCATCTCATTCTGCATTATGATCACGTGGATAATATTCGGTGAGGAGTGCAGATTATAAAGCTCCTCACTGTGCAGTCTTCTCCATTCCCCTGCTGTATCGCAATTTTTAGGCTGAAATGTCTTCCTTAGCAGGCTATTCTTGAACACCCTCAGCGTATATTTTTCCCTCAGTGTGAGAGACAAAAATTGACGCTTAGTATTTTGTACAGTTTATCCAATTTTATGTTCATTAATTAAAATTATCAGAGTCACATCAACCTGAATGTTTAAATATATATGTCTAGTAATTTGGAAATGCCCGTTTTTTTTTTCTTCGGTATTTTTCGCCCCATCTTGGCCCTCTCATGTGAAGAATCACCAGTATGTGCTGCAGCTAACGAGAGTGTTATCTGTTTAAATACGTGGAACGTGGATTGTAATTTCTCTTTTGTTAATTCCTTTTTGATTTACAAAACAACTCTATCCTAAGGCAGATGAAACTTTTAATCCTGTGTTCGTATGTGTTCATTGTTAACACAGAGGATTTTAAGCAACCTTAGGGGTATTTTCCACCGTGATTATGAGTGTATTTCTCTTGTTTTATAAATCGTACGAGCCCTTTCGTCAGTGTTTCACTATCAATCGATGCCAGCTCTCTTGAGGCCTCTAGTGGCGACCGCACGAAACTTGTATAATGTATATGGTAGAAGCCGTGGGGTATGTCTGGCACTCGATAGCAGGCAAGTAGCTCCCTTAACAGACCTTCACAGCTATGTCATCGCATCCATACCCTTCACAATCGACGCCGTAACTGTGGGGGGAGGAAAAAAACAACCATTTCAACACCAAGGGGGTACAAACACGATACCGTAAAAAGCATTAAAGGTGAGCGTATTTCTCAGACGCATTTACAGTCTGTAAGTTTTATGTTTTACATGGCTGGGAATGTTTACATTGCGGGTTTGACGGTATATAGGCATGTAGGTGTGTACTAGAGTTTTGGATGAAAATACTACTGCCATCTTCAGGGTTAGGTTATTCTTATCTCATCTAAAGATTGGCGTAATTTGTTCCACATAAAATTCTGCACATCTTGACTTCACAGAAGCCAATAATTAATGTCATGCACTTTTATTGCACCAGTGTACTTCACGGTAGGTTTGAGTATGAGTAAATCTGGGCGGAGCCCTCACGGTCCCGTTGCACGTAGGCCATCATAGGCCCTTTGTGCCCCCTCATTAGGTCCAAGTCACAAGAGGCCTGTCCTCCTGAAGAAGTTCCAGATGGCCCTTAGACTCAGATCTCGCACATTCTCAGGGTCCAAGAAAAAGGGTCCCAGATAGATATGTCTGAGTGTTGCCAAGGCTTCACACTCACAGAGTACATGGGCTGAGGTTTCCTCTCCAGCCCCACATTTCCTACACAGGGGACTATCTACCAGCCCCATTATGTGGGGATGTCTTCTCAGGGTGTTATGTCCAGTAAGGAGGCCAATAACAACCCTGGATTGTGCCATATTAAAGTTCATTAACCCTTTAAAGACAAAGTGTGTCTCTTTTATATAAGGACTCAGTGCGTACCGCGCTGTAAACACTCTCCACTTCAGTGTTAAAAACCAGTCTCTTAATGTTTTATAAGGCAAAAGTTGCTGTTTGTTCTGAGATCCGTACAAAACACATAAACGCAATGTGGGCACTACGTAGAATTTTTAATGTTAAACCTGGTGGTATGTAAAGTTACCGCTAGGCTTTAAAAGGTTAACGCGGTCCTGGCCGCAGTATTACGGCCCGAGATCAACTCTTGAGTCTGTCTCATAGTGCCAACCAATCCCCGCCATCGTACCAAGTGCTGTCTATACATCCAGCACTGAATTTTACTCCTTATGCATTGCCTTGAGACCCCCACAGCTGGCTCTGGTCCCACAAAGTGGTGGGCAGAGCCCTCCCTTGCTAGCTGATCGGCAATTTCACAGTAGGTTTACACCGCGCGTTGGTACATGTTGTATCCTATATCTACCAATAATTTGGGTTACGAAATTAAGAAGTGTGAAATTGTGGGACATGCGGCACGAACGGAAAACGACAAATGTTTATATTTCGGTAGGAACACCTGAAGAAAAGTCGCCATCTCGAAGACCTTGACGTAAATGGAAGGATAATATTAAAATGGATCTCAAAGAAAAATGATAGAGAGGACGTGGACTGGATTAGTCTGAGTCAGGATGAGGACTGATGTCGGGCTGTTGTGAACGCGGTAGTGAACATTTGGGTTTTATATATTGGACAACTGTTAATTTCTCAGGAGAGAGATTGCTGCATGACGTTACTTCATTCGCTAGTTAGGGGATGCTTTACAGCTATGAGATCACATCACGTCTGCAGATTATATAAATAGAACAGTGACCCTCAAGAGAGTTGCATGGGTATTTATTGGTTGAGTTTCAAGCATATTTCTTTGGATGTGCCCGGTAACACCAGGTTTTTGCCAGCGAAAATACATTATATTGCTCATGTCAACAGTTTATCTGGTTGTTTATTCTGTTCTGAAAGGTTCTTGTCTTATCCATGTTATTTATAGCCTATCGATCCTATGTATATTCTAGTTGGCCCTCTCCTCCCAACCTCAGTTCTGCTGTCTTCACCTGTTTTTCCCATTTACATTTTATCTTTTATGGCCTCTACCTTATGATAAATTAGGCGTTAACCCTTTAAAGACAAAGCATATCTATTTTATATAAGGACTCAGTGCGTACCGCGCTGTGAACACTCTCCACTTCGGTTATAAAAGCCAATCTCTTAATGTTTTATAAGGCAAAAGTTGCTGTTTTTTCTGAGATCCGTACAAAACACATAAACGCAATGTGGGCACCACGTAGAATTTTTTAATGTTAAACCTGGTGGTACGTAAAGTTACCGCTAGGCTTTAAAAGGTTAAGGGAACAGGGGCAAATGTCGATACTGGTGACGGGTTAAGTATTAGATTCTAGTCTTACGGAATCTGAAACACTGTAGTTGTATTACTACATAGATACCGACGTTTCGGAGGAACTTTCTGCCCACATCCTTTGACTACCACGAAAAAGGAAGGAGAAAGCTGCTCTGATATTGTGTGCCTATATGTCAATCTACACGGTGTAGCATCTAGAAGACTAGAGCCTTCAATGAGAACCGTTGTGATGAACTGAAGTGCGTACCTGCCGGAATTTCCTGTGAAAACTGCCGTGCTGTGGGACAAGATAAAAGAGGCCTTAGCTGCACCTTGTGGCTACGGTAAAGAAATACCGGGTTTTGTGTAAACGGGAAATAAGTTGATAAGCTAAAGGGTTAGGAACTGTTGAAAGAAACTCCGGTCTATGGATCTAATGTTATGAATGCGGTACCATTCAACTAACCCTTTAAAGCCCAGTGGTTACTTTGTATACCACCAGATTTAATATTAAAAAATTCTATGTTCTGCCCACACAGTGTATTTATGTGTTTTATGTGGATCTCAGAACAAACAGCGATTATTTCCCTATACAGCATTAACTGATTGGTTTTTATAAACGAGACGGAGTGTATTTACTGCGCGGTACGGACTGGATCTTTAAATGCCACGTTCTGCCCACACAGTGTATTTATGTGTTTTGTGTGGATCTCAGAACAAACAGCGATTATTTCCCTATACAGCATTAACTGATTGGTTTTTACAAACGAGACGGAGTGTGTTTACTGCGCGGTACGGACTGGGTCTTTAAATGCCACGTTCTGCCCACACAGTGTATTTATGTGTTTTGTGTGGATCTCAGAATAAACAGCGATTATTTCCCTATACAGCATTAACTGACTGGTTTTTATAAACGAGGCGGATTGTGTTTACTGCGCGGTACGAAGTAAGTCTTTATATATACAAGAAACTTAAATTAAAATTTTCCCTGTAACGGGCCTTGAGGGCCCAGAAGGGCTGTAGAGGTATATCTTTATTCTTTCTTTAACCTCGGCGGTAGAAAGGGGTGGGTGGTTAACGCCACGCCTCGGTCGCTTTATCCCCGGGAATGAGATCCGGTACCCGTAGTACAGAAGGCTGTGTGGGCCCCGGAGCCGGCCTGGACAAGTGCGTAAAATCTCGCCCCCCTCCCCCCCCGGCCATTGTTGGAATCCCGGACCACCCAGCCCGTAGCGAGTCGCTATACCGATTGCATTATTCCAGCCGCCGAATCCTTATACGCAGTACTGGTTAACTTTAGGCTTTAAAGGGTTAATGAATGTATTTTGTTATTACAACAAACTTTCTGCACTGAACCTGATCTGTTATAAAGTTCTACACTTCTACGTCACGAGGAACGTGGAATTTATAGCTCAAGGGGTTGGAAGGACTCTGAAGAGACGCGTCAGGTCTTTGGGATAAGACTGAAGCGGCATGATTTTAAAAGTTTTGGAACTTGTCTAAGAAAACACCCAGTAAAGTTAGGATCTTGAAGAATGTGGTACTTAAATCTGTTACCATGGTAACTCTTTCTGCCCCTGCGTGTTTGCTACACTAACTCTTCCTGCGTAGATTGACTTCGGTTGTTTTCGGTGTAACGGACAGACTTGCAGCTCCCCTTTCGTTCGTGTAGTAATCCACAGAGGTTTCTTGTAAATTTGTCTTTCCAAGAATTGAATAAGCTGGTGATTACTGATGTTACGTGACCTTATATTTAAGTCATTAAGTTAAACTAATACCATATGAATATTTGTTGTGTTTTGACGTCAAAACCTTAGTTTTACTGATGCATTCAAATGGTGATGTCTCCCATTTCCGGCGTCAGGCTAATCTGTGTGTTGGACTCGTCCATGTTTGGAAGATTTAAAATAAACTGAAAATATCTTACCGCTGATATTACCCCTGTACCACTTTGAGAAAACAGGAGACTAACTGACGGACGAACAGACAGACAGACTGACTGACTGACAAACAAACGAACGAACGAACGAACGAACAAACAAACAAACAAACAAACAAACAATTCCGTGGAGCAGAGTCCTGCTTGAGAAACTGATAGTTCCTCAGCTACTCAATAAATTCCCCGTAATTTGTGGGACCAGAAGGTTCATTACCGCATTCACAACACTCCGCCGCCTGTCCCTATCCCGAATCAGATCCACGAGTCATAAATTCCTACAGGTCACGTGTGTTAACCGTTACACGTTTCGTTCCTTGGTTCGATGTCGATTTCCTTAGCTTCTGGGCACATACATGCACATAATTGTCCCCTCTAATGGTTTCTGTATTTGTCTTATTTAAATTGTTGTTTGTTTGAAGATTAAAATGTTTCAATTTACATTCCGTTGAATTAAATGTACTGTTACAAAATTTGTAAACAAAACACGGGGTTTAAAACTTATGTTTTGTCATATAACGTTGAATGGAATCACTACATCAGCCAAGAAATGCACTGAATGAAATACACTCTCAGCTGTTACGAAAAGTTACGTGTTTCGGCACCGAAGTGCAATCATCAGGGTGGCTGTACAATACAATAAAACCCTTTTGAATTGTACGGTCCCCCCGATGGTGGCAATTCGGTGCCGAAACATGTAGTTTTTTTGTATAATTGAGAATGAATTTTATTCAATGCATTTCTTGGCTGATGTAGTGATTGTAAGAAGAGGCACGATATGAGTAATACAAAAAATTGAATTGAATATTACAAAAAGGGCTCTAAGGAAGAAATATGTGTGAAACTGGCTGTGATTAATGTCCAGTTGCGATTCTTTGTTCCATTGTTGTTTAACATTCTGATTATAATACAGACAAATCCATATTTTTAGGATTAAGGTCTTTCGGGATAAGTGGGAGGTAAGTGGTTACCGACGTTCCGAACGAACCTCGTGTACCACTAACTAAACGACACAGCGTCATGTCCAACAAGCCCGAAATCGTCAGAAAAAAAATGCTATGAAATTTCAGACTTCCCATCTTCTTGGTTGGTTGGTTAGTTGTTTATTTACTTAATCCGTACATGTTGGAAATCGGTTAAGCCGAGAGAAAATCCATCACAGTATTTATTTTTCTGAAAAATAAAATGTATAAAAACACAAGAAACAGGGAATAAAATACCGCCAAATGTGTCCACTAGAAACCTTTTAACCAACTTGTGTTATTTTTATCCTTCTTGTTGCTTCTGCGTAATGGATATAAGATCATTGGTGTGTTTACATTTTATTTCAACTGTGATAACAAACAAAACCAAGATGGAACAGAAGAGGAAACATATAATATTTTGTAGCCTATAAAAACGCTACGTTTTTGTTGATCCTCGGGTCAGCGTTCTGCAGCAACAATAGACGAAAATCCTCTCGAGCTGATGGGACACTGTGCCCCCTGACTCGTGGACCACACATCAATCACATTCAGCCCACTTCACAAACACAGCCAACTCTCTCCTATATTACTCTGTGGCTTGCAGGGAAGCATGGTATTTGACAAGGAAACACACCCTCTCCACTCTCTGACACGCAAACACCATGTCCGTTGTTGACATCAAAATCAAACGCATTTACTTTCTATTTATTCTGTTTGCGGTTTGTTTAACCCTTTAAAGACGAAGCGTATCTGTTTTATATAAGGACTCAGTGCGTACCGCGCTGTAACCACTCTCCACTTCGGTTATAAAAACCAATCTCTTAATGTTTTATAAGGCAAAAGTTGCTGTTGGTTCTGAGATCCGTACAAAACACATAAACGCAATGTAGGCACCACGTAGAATTTTTTAATGTTAAACCTGGTAGTACGTAAAGTTACCGCTAGGCTTTAACCCTTTAAAGACGAAGCGTATCTGTTTTATATAAGGACTCAGTGCGTACCGCGCTGTAACCACTCTCCACTTCGGCTATAAAAACCAATTTCTAATGTTTTATAAGGCAAAAGTTGCTGTTTGTTCTGAGATCCGTACAAAACACATAAACGCAACGTGGGCACCACGTAGAATTTTTTAATGTTAAACCTGGTGGTACGTAAAGTTACCGCTAGGCTTTAAATGGTTAAGGTTTCTTTCACACTAGCTCAGACCTCGTAGAGTCGAATGATAGAGTTAATTGTGAATAACGCATTGCATAGGAAGTGAAAAGAAACTGTCGTAGGTAAATTTGATAATATGTCATTTCATTTCTGTGGGTGGGAAACAGATGAAGTATCGTTACGTGATTTCAGGATTCCGCCGCAATGTAGATGACATCTGCGCTCTTCTGGGGTATTACGCACCGTCGTGTGGTAATTGCTCACCGACGTTTCGGGACAACGTATCGGTTCCATCTTCAAGGGTCAAAAAGTACAAGAAAGTTTATTTAAAACGATGAGCCATATTCGAAATGGGATTTACACCAGAGACCTGGCATATGGAGAAACTGAAGTGATATCAACTTGCAGTGCTCAGTGCATCTAACTTCGTATTCTACGTACGTTTTATTTGTTTATTTATGTATTTATTTATTTATTTATTTATTTATTTATTCATTTTTCACCTTAGCACATTAACCTTTTAAAACCTAGCGGTAACTTTACGTACCGCCAGGTTTAACATTAAAAAATTCTACGTGGTGCCCACATTGCGTTTACGTGTTTTGTACGGATCTCAGAACAAACAGCAACTTTTGCCTTATAAAACATTAAGAGACTGGTTTTTATAACCGAAGTGGAGAGTGTTTACAGCGCGGTACGCACTGAGTCCTTATATAAAACAGATACGCTTCGTCTTTAAAGGGTTAAACTACTTAGTTTTCATTTCCCGTTCCGGTCTCAATATTACAGTCCAGAAGTCATTTTATGGGCCCGCTAGGTCCCTTTCCCCTGCCGGTTGATATTTAGTAACAGCCGAGAAGGGTCTGGACCTGTCCGTTCTGCAAACATTTTTATCAATTTATTGTTACAGTTATTATTATTATTATTACTAGTAGTAGTAGTAGTAGTAGTAGTAGTAGTAGTAGTAGTAGTATTTATTTTTACTTTAAATGGGTTTGTACCCGGTGGCAGCGGTACTACAATAACACACAACACACAAAATAACACACCACACTCAAACAAAACACAGCACATAAAATTACAAAACAATAAAGGACACATACTGCACACAATAAATACAATTACAATAAAAATACAATTAAATACTAATAGAATTACAGTACAAATACAGTTACAATTAACCTAAAGTTGATGAATTAATATTAACAAAAGAATTAAGCTCGCTGTACAGTAATGCAGTCACAGTAACGGATTACGTAACTTCATGACCTGAAGCACTCGCATTTCACCATGACCGATTTGTACCACAACTGGTTGTCTTTAACGTTCTTTATATATCTTGGCCACATTTGTGGTCCAACAGCGTGTAATTTGTGGTTTTCCTCAAAAGAGATTTTATCTCTTGCTGTGATTCTGTTCCGTCTTGTTTCTGTAGTGTCAGATTTTCACTGCTCGTTTGTAGGGTGCTTGCTACTAATGTGTTGTTGTTGTTGTTGTTGTTGTTGTTGTTGTTGTTGTTGTTGTCCATTGAACACGCATTTATTTATGGTTTACTGTCTGAAACCGAGATTAGTTAGCCTAGAATTGTAGGACTGTTAATGATCAATGAATGAAACTGGAAGTGAAAAGACTTGGTGTTGTCCAAAATATCAGGTACTCTACCGGCATTTGTCTGCAGTAGCTGAATAAGACCATGAAATAACTCTTGTAGGTTGGTCGGTCTATTGGATAAGTATTTGGCTTTTTATGTCCGAAACAACGCCGACCCCAGTGGCCGCGCGGTCTAAGTCGTAAGTCTGCGGCCAAGCGCTTGCTGGGATCGTGGGTTCGAATCCCACCGGGGGCATGGATGGTTTGTCTTGTACAGTGTTTGTGTTGTCAGGTAGATGTCTCTGCGAAGGGGCCGATCCCTCGCCCAGAGGAGTCCTACCGAATGTGTTGTGTGTCTGAGTGTGATCAAGTGAAAATTAAGTGAAGGACTACGAAACGGAACGATGTCTCAAACAGCAAGCAGGTGTTAACATCACTTGACCTCCAAATTGAGACTGTAGAGGCCAATAGGCAGTAGGTAGTTGAAATGGAATTAGAGGAAACGCCGTATTTAGTTAGCTAAGTTATGTGAGTTGTCTAATTAAGCTGAACTAGCGCACGATACGTTACAGTGGATGGATTTTAAAGTGGGCACTGTAATTAGTTATCGGGTTCCCGTGAAAGCTTTGGAAATTGCCAGCTGAGGGGCTTCAAACTTTCGGGGGAAGATTCTTCGTCATGGACTTTAGATAGTTGGGGTGTTGGTTAGTTAACTGCTTGGCTTTTGGTTGGTTCATTACATAATTACATTATTGAGTACAGAGAAAGCGGGAGACCATAGTCAGTGTAGCAACTCGCTACGGGCTGAACGTCTCTGGGATCGAGTCTCGGTGGAAGTGATAAATTTTTTGAGATCTGCGCTCTTCTGAGATATTAAGCAGCGTTGAACGGTAGTTCTGTACCGACGTTTCGGGACAACCTATCGGTCCCATCTTCATGGGTAAAGAATTCTTGATCCTAGAAAATGGGACGGATTGGTTGTCCCGAAACGTCGGTGACTAATTACTGATGTAGGATGCGTAATATTCAAGAAGATCGCAGATCTCAGTGACATCGTGACGTGAGCCAGAGATCACGAAAGAAATTCTTGCCAAAGTAACCTGTTTTGTGCCCCAAAGCTTGAAGCCGGACCCTCCAATGGGGAGGTCAGTTTTATCCTGTTCATTCACTTCACACAAAATATGCATGAACATGCAGCGTATTGAGACGTGTACTCCCACATTTGAGCCGAGACTCTGTAGAGGCCTGGCCCTGTTAGTTTCTGTTGTTGTTGTTGTTGTTGTTGTTGTTCATATACTAATTGCAGAGGCGATTAGCTGATTGTTTATCATCAATTTGTTCCTTCTCATGGGCAATTAGATTGATTATATGACGGGGGGTAGGCGAAGTGTTGGTATTGTCCTCGTTGAGGCATATGAACCTGTGTCCACAGGCACTGGCTTGTCCATCAATAAATCCGCCATCTCTGGAGATCAGTTCTGTTGTACCTAATTGAATTCCTCAGAAATTAAATCCAATATGCCAGGCGCCGTAACGTGGTTACGATGAGAATATTTTGGCCTTGGAGAGGGGAAGTTGTTGGGAATGTGTGAAAGTGGGTAGCCAGAGTTATAATAATGCCATTCTGAGATCGCTTCTAAGACTCAAAAATGTTTGAGCGTGAAAGGAATACAACAAGTCGA
Organism: Coptotermes formosanus; assembly: GCA_013340265.1. Taxonomy (NCBI): domain Eukaryota; kingdom Metazoa; phylum Arthropoda; class Insecta; order Blattodea; family Rhinotermitidae; genus Coptotermes; species Coptotermes formosanus. The sequence goes on along the minus strand of BLKM01001636.1, from coordinate 267,053 downwards.
GAAAAAGTAAAGTAGAACACATAGTAGATGGTATTCAGAGCTTCCAAAAGCATTGGCTACAACATGTTAAAAGGATAGAACACTCACTAATACCCAGGATGGCGCTGGAGTAGAAACCAAAAGGCAAACGCGACATAGCTCGCCCTAAAACAAGATGGCGAGACCAAGAGCATCTTCAAAATAGAGTTTCCTGAGGGGGGGTTCTAAGTGTCCTAAATCTGTTTACGTTCATGATGATGATGATGATGATGATGACGACGACGACGACGACGACGATGATGATGATGATGATGACTGCATAAGAGCGCAAATATCAAAGCAACTCGTGATCCATTCAGAAAAAATGCAAATAAGACGATCGTAAGATGGAGGGCGGTAGAAGGCAGAATGACGTGTAACGAAGCATGCAGCAAGCAAAGTTACAGAAACAGTCCGACTTAGAGGAGAGCAAGAAGACTGACACGCAAAGAGAAGACATACGAAAACCGTTATAAGGGAATGTGCAATGTAATTACATATGCGCAAACAGGAAATGCGAGTTCATTTGGATTGCCAACATTTACGTTGGCGTCTTGTGTGTTGTTGTACCGTGTGCACCGGTAAGCTGTTAGCTACTTTCGGAAAAAAGGTGCTGGGTTTATATTTAACCCTCTGAAGTTGGTAAATACCTAGCAGACAACACTGTGTCACAACCAGAACGTTCACCGTTTAAATACTGTACAGGCCAGTGTGGTCGGAGGAAAATACCGGTCCATCACGTAGTCCATGATTGAATAATAAATAAATAAATAAATAAATAAATACATAAAAATAATAAATAAACAAAGAAATAAGTAAGTAAATTAACTAATTAATTAATATATAAAGAAGTGAAAATAAATAAATAAATAAGTGAAAATAAATAATTAAATGAAAATAAATAAGTAAAAATAAAATAAGTAAACAAATAAGTAAAGAAATAAATAGATAAGTGAAAATAAATAAGTAAAAATAAATAAGTGAAAATAAATAAGTAAAATAAATAAATGAAAATAAATAAGTAAAAATAAAATAAGTAAATAAATAAGTAAATAAATAAGTAAATAAATAAAAATAAATAAATAAATAAGTCACTCAAACCTCAATCAGCCAGTCTGCAGATCTGCTGCTAAGTTTATACCAGCGGTAAACTATAACAAGTAAATTCATATTAACGTACATTCTGCAGTAGTGAACGGGGTAAATTGCTCTAACATGGCCAGAATTTACGGCCCCCTTAAAACGCGTGGCTGTGTGATTTCAAAAGGTATCGATCACGTACAAGTACTGTGTTCCATTTACACACTATATAGGCGTATAGGGGCAGGAGAAGTGTAGCGCCAGTACGCTCTAGATGCAGGATGCCTGTCAACCTCGCGAACCAATCGCTTTATTCTCGCGGTACGGCTTTGGCAGGAGGCTGGGTAGGCACCGGAGTTGCTCTCGACATTTTTCGAGAAGATGAACGTTTCTTTCCCCCACCATAATAATATTCAAAAACCAAAATTATGGTTTAGATAATAATGGATCCCTGTCACCACGGCATGGCGCGTCCTCAGGTTGCGAATGGAGGAACGGCCTCCAGTTATGGAGCGTAGCTGCGAATACATTGAATAAGCAGTCGCGGACAGCCGACAAGGGATGGTCCTCCAGCTTGGGGGTCCCTGTCACAACGGCGTGGTGCGTCCTTGGGTTGCGGATGGAGGAACGGCCTCCAGTTATGGAGGGTAGCTGCGAATACAGTGACTAAGCAGTCGCGGACAGCCGACAAGGGGTGGTCCTCCAGCTTGGGGGTCCCTGTCACAACGGCATGGTGCGTCCTTGGGTTGCGGATGGAGGAACGGCCTCCAGGTATGGAGGGTAGCTGCGAATACAGTGACTAAGCAGTCGCGGACAGCCGACAAGGGGTGGTCCTCCAGCTTGGGGGTTGGGCGAGGTGCTAACAACTCCTCACCTTAAAAAATTATGATGTTACGAAACAGCCTACAAAGCCTCGAATCTGGACCGATTCTTTCGACTGGATTAAGCTGGCTCAGGTAGGGACAGGTGACGGGATCTTGTGAATGCGGCAATGAACCTCCGGGTTCCATAAAATGCGGGGAATTTCTTGACTAGTTAAGAAACTGTTAGCTTCTCAAGAAGGTCTCTGCTCCATGGAGTTAGTTAACAGTACTTTGATTTGTGACATCAAAGGGTTTCCTTTCGGAGGCACATACTGCTTCTATCGTCATGGAGTCGCATGCTCCACGTATAAGATTACACAGGGCAGCAAAGTGGAATTTAATCATCACCGCTATGAAAGCTTCGTGTCTCGGGTACATCAGTACGTACGAAGGATCCACTTATTCTTTAAAAGAAATGTAATGGGTTTTACCAAATACGTGATTAAAAGCACATTTTGCCCTGGATTTCTTCCCTGTTATCAGCCCATCTGTGGCGCAGAATAGTTCAGAACACAAAAATGGGAATTCTTTACTACAGGATGCACACCTGTTTTGTCTCTCTCTTCATTAACCCTTTAAAGACGAAGCCTATCTGTTTTGTATAAGGACTCAGTGCCTACCGCGCTGTAAACACTCTCCACTTCGGTTATAAAAACCAATCTCTTAATGTTTTATAAGGCAAAAGTTCTGTTTGTTCTGAGATCCGTACAAAACACATAAACGCAATGTGGGCACCACGTAGAATTTTTTAATGTTAAACCTGGTGGTACGTAAAGTTACCGCTAGGCTTTAAAAGGTTAATTAAAAACTAACACAAAAAATTAAATATCACTGAGCCATTGTCGCAACCTATTTTTGTTCTAATTGTATTTTATTATTTTTATATTATATTACTACTCAGCAGAACGATTATTACAGCCGATTTTTAAATCTATTCTGTACTTTTATTGCATATATATATTCATGTTTAACTCACAGGCGTATTTTCAAGGGGTAAAAATGCAACATCTGGTATATAATTCGAAGAAAATGGACATTTTTATGCTATAACAAAACTGTTAAGAACAAAAACACGTTTCCCTTTTCCATCACATTGTTGACCAAGTAATTTAATTTTGCGCGTAACAGTTCAAATAAAGTCGCCCGTTTTTCGATGTTGTTGCTTTAAATGTTGTCTAAGCATAAGGGGTTATTGTGTCTTTCTTTTTGAAAGTTTCTCATGGTTTCTGTTATGTGTGACATTAACACTGGCAGTGTAATACTTTAGCTGCATTAGTAGGCCTGTGTTTCTTAAAATATTCAACATAAGGCGTTTGTATTAATTTCATAATAAAGTTAATAGTCCGATATATAAAAGCTGGTTTTATGTAGACCCAATATGTATGTTAGTACGTATTCTTATACTCAGAGAGCTCGAAATTTCTCTCATTGTGTGACAGATGGCATTAATAGGTCAGCAACTTCGACTGTTCTTTCGATAACACACACACACACTTATAACCGATGGATGCGTGTGTGTACATATGTATGTACGTACGTATGTATGTATGCATGTATGTATGTATGTATGTATGTATGTATGTACGTACGTACGTACGTACGTATGTATGTATGTATGTATGTATGTATGTATGTGTGTATATATGTATGTATGTATGTATGTACGTACGTACGTACGTACGTATGTATGTATGTATGTATGTGTGTGTATGTATGTATGTATGTATGTATGTATGTATGTATGTATGTATATTTTTATGTATGTATGTATGTATGTACGTACGTACGTACGTATGTATGTATGTATGTATGTATGTATGTATGTATGTATGTATGTATGTATGTATGTACGTACGTACGTATGTATGTATGTATGTATGTATGTATGTATGTGTGTGTGTATGTATGTATGTATGTATGTACGTACGTACGTACGTATGTATGTATGTATGTATGTATGTATGTATGTATGTATGTATGTATGTATGTATGTATGTATGTATGTATGTATGTATGTATGTATTATACATGCTTGCTTTCGCAGAGGTCGCGTAGAAGGAAAGAAATTAGAAATAACGCAGTTCTTGCTACTGTGTCAGTTTAATGGTTGTTCTGCTCTAAGAACACGTTTCGGGCGTTACTTTCCTGCACCATTTGAACTAAAATAGAAGGAGAAATGAATAAACGGGCACATAAATGACAATTGGTTTTACTAATGAAAAGGATTAGAAAAGAATACGGGAGAAAGGACAGGAGGCATGGAAATTAATGTAATGAACGACCGACCCTCGTCTCTGTACTGTTCAGTGGAAAGTGCACTGATATTTAAATGTTAAACGTCCTGCCTTAAATTAAAATACCATTAATCGTTACTGCTTAACTTAGCCACGAAAGATTGCCCAATTTGATCCCTATAGCTGAGTTTTTTTATTTTTTGTGTCTGGAACACGAGGTAAAATGTATCTAAACATTCAAGAGACAGAAGTGTTCATAAATAATTATTTTAAGCCACAGCAATTGATGTACTCCCGGTGATGGACCAGTAAGGTCCGAAACATGTCGGAATGTCGTGTTTTAAATATATTTTTGTGTATCTATGAGAGTTGTGTGCGTGTGTTCATTAACCCTTTAAAGACGAAGCGTATCTGTTTTATATAAGGACTCAGTGCGTACCGCGCTGTAAACACTCTCCACTTCGGTTACAAAAACCAATCTCTTAATGTTTTATAAGGCAAAAGTTGCTGTTTGTTCTGAGATCCGTACAAAACACATAAACGCAATGTGGGCACCACGTAGAATTTTTTGATGTTAAACCTTGCAGTACGTAAAGTTACCGCTAGGCTTTAAAAGGTTACGGTTAAATATCGAGTTAGAATGCACGAAATGGAAACTATATAAAAAGAAGATTAGAATATGCTTTTGTAAGATGGAGACGCTAAACTCATTCGAGGATTTATTGTACTTGTCGTTTGGTGTGTACCACAATATTGTGCTTTTTATTTCAAACCCGTCCGCTTGTGTAACAGCGTCATATACTTTACTTCTATATAATGTCAGAAAAGAAAATCGGATAATCCAACATCCGGTGGCCCGTGACAATAACTAAAAACTGTAAGATTTTTTCAGAGTAGCTCGAACAACGATTCTAAAAATCGTGGAACGCATTTGCTTGTTGAGACACTTCGTCTTCTTTAAATTCTGGTTAACTGCATTTTTTCAAACTTCCACTTGAGTGACCTGTTTTTATTTTTGCCTCAAAAATAAAGAAAGCACGAACGACGAACTTCAACCCGATATCAGCCCTAATGCGATAGAATGCAGCTAGAAAACTTCGCACATTCCAAGCTGTGTATGCTGTATTTTCAGTTTAATTTAATTCAGTCTTTTTGCATTATGTTCCACCGAAACAGATATCCTACATCCTATAAAAAGAAAGAACGCTAACTTGACTGGTCACATCTAGCATAGGAACTGTCTTATAAAACACGTTAATGAAGGAAGGATAGAGCGAACGATAGAAGTAACGAGAACACGAGGAAGAAGACGTAAGCAGCTATTGGATAATCTTAAGGAAACGAGAGTATACTGGAAATGGAAAGAGGAAGCACTAGATCGCACTGTTTGGAAGAACTTGCTTTGAAAGAGGCTACGGACATTTCGTAAGACAGGCTACGGAATGATAATGACGACGACGACCGCGAGGACAATGATGACGACGAAAATTTGAAGCTTTGAAACCGCACCGTAAGTTGTGAGCAAATTATATTTATAATTGAAATGGTCGTGTAATTACTTACAAAGCCACACATAAGCTTAGTTAGAGGCAACTGAACTGGATTGTTACGGTCTTAATGAATGTTCCGCCGTTACGTGTGTTTCCGTCCATATCTAAATTCGCCAGTAATCCACCACAGCAAACTGAGCTTCATTGGACAAACGCTGAACATTTAATCGCAATATGTGCATCTTTGGACCAATAACAGAAAAGAGGACACTGTCGCAGCAGCAGCAGCAGGAGCAGCACAAAATAATTTTACTGTCACACGCAGGTACGAGGCAATGAAGGGTCAACGGTAAATTTATTGTACTGTGCGTAGGGAAATTAATTGTAGAGTGTATGGGGGTCGACGATTTCAACTGTCTGTGTACCGCTGCTTTATTTTAAAACATGTGCTTGGTCAGCATGTTGGTGGGAAATTTATAAACGGATTGCGCGTGTTGTGCCTTGTCTCATAATTCTTGAACAATATCATTCTAGAAACATAGACTAACTAACTAACTAACTGACTGACTGACTAGCTAGCTAAATAGCTAACTAAGTAACTAACTAACTAACTACCTAACTAACTAACCAACTAACTAACTAGTTAGCTAGAGGTAGCTAGCTAGCTGACTGACTGACTAAGTAACTAAGTGACTGACTGACTGACTAGCTAGCTAAATAGCTAACTAACTAGCTAGCTAACTGGCTGGCTGGCAGACTGACTGACTGACTAGGTAGCTAGCTAACTAACTAGCTAGCTAGCTGACTGACTGACTGACTGACTGACTAACTAACTAACTAGCTAGCTAGCTAGTTAGCTGCCTGCCTGCCTGATTGACTGACTGACTGACTGACTGACTAACTAACGAACGAACGAACCAACCAACCAACCAACCAACCAACCCCATGCGGCAGAGTCCTTCCTGAGAAGCTAACAGGTCTACAGCTAGTGAAGAAATTCCCCGCATCTTATGGAACTCAGAAGTTCATTGCGGCATTCAAAAGAACCCCCGCCTGTCCCTATCCTGAGCCAGATAAATCTAGCCCATTCCTTCCCATCCAATTTCCTGAAGGTCTATTTAATATCGTCCTCCCATCTACGCCTAGGTCTTCCAAGTCGTCTCTTTCCTTCAGGTCTCCGCACCAAAACCCAGTGCGCACCTCTCCTGTGTCCCATACGTGCCACATACCCCGCCCATCTGATTCTTCTTGATTTGGTCGCGCTAGTACAGACTATAAAGCTACTCTTTATGTAGTTTTCTCCACTCCCCTTTTACCTCGTCCCTCTTGGGTCCAAATATCCTCCTCAGCACCCTATTCTCGAACACCCTCAGCCTACGTTCTTACCTCAGTGTGACAGACCGAGCTTCACACCCATACAAAACAACAGCTAAAATTACAGTTATGTATATATTAATCTTCCAGTTTATTGTATCAAATGGGAATGTTGATTGCAGGCTTCCGCCGCTATGTTGATTCGATTTCTCTCTTCTGGGGCATTACTCGGCGTCGTGTGGTGATTGTTTACCGACGTTTCGGGACAACGTGTATTTCTTAACCCTTGAAGATGTGACCGATACTTTGTCCCGAAACGTCGGTAAACAGTTGCTACACTACGCCGCGTACTACCCCAGAAGAGCGCAGATCAAACGAGAATGTGTTATTATGTGTGCGGCAAGTTGCATAAAGGACACTCATGTAATGTTTCTGCATCTCGATGCTTTAAATTTTAAACCTCCGAAAAATAGATTTTTGGCCGTTACACCATAAATTTATTCCCTTTTTGTGTATCCTGTGGAATTTCATTGCAATGTAGAAAATATTGAAATACATTTCACTCGTTTTATGAAATGTGTAAAGTGTTGTTATGTATTTATCGATAGGCCGCTATGCTGATCACTACAAAGCGAAATACATTACGAATATACAAACCCATTTTTTCGAATAATGAAAACGTAACGAACTAAACAAGCCGTACATCCAAAACGTTTAGAGAATAAACAAAAAAGGAGAACACAAATTTTGCTCTATCCTGCTTCAGACTGAGTGGCCAGTATCCATAACTAATAATAACGCTGTATCTCGTCATAATGGGATTCCCCGTTTTCATGAAAGGAGGATGTAAAAATGTAGACTGGAATTTTAATTTCGTTGTTGGCAACCATGCGCTTGTATCAGTTTGTGCTGGAGGAATCCAAATTGAAATATTTGCTTCAAAGTCTTAACAGTCCAGTAACGATCAATTTCGCTCTTTGTGTGTTACATTAGCTGAGGGTGTTCGAGAATAGGGTGCTGAGGAGGATATTTGGGCCTAAGAGGGACGAGGCGACAGGGGAGTGGAGAAGACTACATAACGAGGAACTTAATGACCTGTACTCATCACCAAATATTATTCGGGTAGTGAAATCGAGAATAATGAGATGGGCGGTTAATATAGTACGTATGGGGGAAAAGAGAATTGCATACATGATTTTGGTGGGGAGACCTGAGGGAAGACACCACTTGGGAGACCCAGGCGTAGATGGGAGGATAATATTAAAATGGATCTTCAAGGAATGGGACGGGGGCAAGGATTGGATTGAGCTGGATCAGGATACGGACAGGTGGCAGACTCTTATGAATGCGGCAATGAACCTCCGGTTTCCATAAAATGGGGGAATTTCTTGACTAGCTGAGAAACTGTTGGCTTCTCAGGAAGGCCTCTGCTCCATGGAGTTAGTTAGTTAGTTAGTTAGTTAGTTAGTATGTTGCATTATGTGCTGAATTGCTGTATGTAAGCAAATTACAAAGAATCTACATTTTTGGAGGGATGTGTCCAGGGACTTTCTAAGAACATTATTATATATCGTTGAATGACTGGGGTGAGTCATGAGTGATGAAGCAGAAATTATTCGGGTACGACCGTATGCTATTCGAGGTAGTATCCCAGTTGTTACGCGATGGAACTGAGAAAAGTGATGAAAAACTTCCTCAGGTTCGTCGGTATGACAGTCGGGTTTCGAACTGACTATACCAACAACAGACTCGACCGGGCACAGACAACATAATATGCGTCCCATGATACTGCAGGATAATAGCTCCATGTAGTCACACGCCGCTTGACACAACTATACTCAGCCCATGTATCAACACCCGACTTTCGAAAAGCAAGAACACCGAATTTTTATCTCACTTACTTATTCATTCCCTCTTCTACCTACTTGTTCGCAGCAGGTGTAGAGGGTTTTTGATTTTTCACTTGATCACACTCAGACACACACCACAGTCCGTACGACTCCTCTGGACGAGGGAGCGGCCCATCGCAGAGATCTCATTTTATAATATTTAGCTCAGCTGAGTGAACGCTGTGATACGTGCGTGTATTGTGAATTAAATAAATGGTTGGAAGGTGACAGAGAGAATTAGTTAGTATAAGCTCCCTGTTCCCGGGACATACGGACGACTGAGTGAACTCCACGTTAACCCTTTAAAGACGAAGCCTATCTGTTTTATATAAGGACTCAGTGCGTACCGCGCTGTAAACACTCTCCACTTCGGTTATAAAAACCAGTCTCTTAATGTTTTATAAGGCAAAAGTTGCTGTTTGTTCTGAGATCCGTACAAAACACATAAACGCAATGTGGGCACCACGTAGAATTTTTTAATGTTAAACCTGGTCGTATGTAAAGTTACCGCTAGGCTTTAACAGGTTGAAGTTCAATGAATTGAAAGTATAAGAATTTAAGTGTGTGTTTTACCCTATACCACGCTGACATATTATCCATGATTTTGGCGGTGGTCCCCAAAGAAAATCACGTAAATTTTCAGACACGGTAATCGGTTCCAAATCTGAAATCTGTGCTTTAGGTAAACAAATTATGAAGCGGGACCAACCACACGATCAAGACGTTCTGTGGAATCGTCTGTGCTGAGTTTATTTACCCTGAAGATGGAAACGGAAGATCCCTACGAAACTTCAGTCAGTTGCTACCGGAATATGTGGCGATACATTCCGCATGACGACAATGTTAATGTCCTTAATGTCTTTCGCGATTTTTCTCTTCTGTTATAGGTAGTTTCTAAAGGGTGTTATCTCAAAACTGGCTTTGTTCTCAGCGGAGGGAAAGTGTTGTACCTTACCCACAGGCAGGAAACTTCTTTCCCGCGAAAGAAATTGACACCTATCGCAGTAATTGACTCGAGTGACTCTTCTTTTATCCGTGCCTTTGGATTACTGGGTGATTTGTGACAACATTCAGCTGCTTTATCCTTCTTACACTCATTTTATCATTTACGTTTTCTGTCTTTTTCCTCTCACTCTTTATTTCTGTAATGGCGAAATAAACTACCTGAAAAAAAAGCAGTTTGTGACATGGAGACATTGTCAGAATAAAAAAAACATTTTTCTCTACCTATAAGCTAGTAAATATAACTGAAAATATATTAGTATATGTCAAGAAACATTAAAGCTAACTGGCATGTTGTTAAGGTTGCCAGTGAAAAATATTTTTAACCTTTTAAAGCCTAGTGGTAACTTTACGTACCACCAGGTTTAACATTAAAAAATTCTACGTGGTGCCCACATTGCGTTTATGTGTTTTGTACGGATCTCAGAACAAACAGCAACTTTTGCCTTATAAAACATTAAGAGACTGGTTTTTATAACCGAAGTGGAGAGTGTTTACAGCGCGGTACGCACTGAGTCCTTATATAAAACAGATACGCTTCGTCTTTAAAAGGTTAATATTAAACTGGACCTTTGTAACGTGCTGTCGGGGTTCGAGGATTGAAACGTGGGGTTCCATGCGTTAAATAGAATAAGATATAAACGGTTCACAATTTGTCGTGTTCATGTGTTTCGCAATAAATATAGCAATACACTATGCTTCATTTTTACACGAATCAGAGACACGAAAATGCCCCTTATGTCATTTTTCTCCGAAACAATGACGATTTATACACGTTAGAATAAAAAATCAGATTTCGCTTAAAGCAATCTTGCTTAGAGACCATAAAATTGGAAAGCATCAATCACGTTTAGTTTCAGAGGCAAGATATGCTGATAAAGAAGAATGGAGTAATCAGGGAAAAAAATTGGTTTTGCGAATATTAACAGTCTGGGTTACGTTATTCTTGCGGAGCTTTTTTTAAAATAAAGCCTTATTCGTGTATTTTTTATTCTCATAATGGGTTGAGGCTATGTTTCTGTGGAATTTCGGGCTATGAAGGCCCTTTATCCATCCCTCGGATGATGAATGACTCCGGAGAAGCGTCAGTGGAATAATAATTGACAAGAGAAGAGAGAAGTAACCGGAGAGAATCGGGTTTCAGTGTTGTATTGTCCACCATAAATTCTAAATGTGCTGCACCTGCATCGAACCAGGGCCTTGGAAACCTTATTCATATATTCTAATGAAACAAAACGTTCTCTATTCTACGGTAGGACAGACTCTACAGTGTGTTGGTTTTCACAGAATTATTTAGCTTACTTGTGCGGTTATGTACAATGTCGGTTTGTGTTTATATTGAAGGTGAGTGCTTGAGAAGTTAACGAAACTTAACGAAACTAACATAAGCGACTCAAACATAAACATAAAACAATAAAGTTTGAGAATGTAAATAAAAATATGCTATTAATTTTGTGTGCTTTCTAGTTAAGGCAGTGGAATATTTCGTAGTGTCTTTGAGTTCCCGCCTTCTTCTAAGGCGATATAATTCCAAAGAAACTTAACTACGTTTGGTAGACCTCTTCTTGAGAAGCTA
>BLKM01001636.1:225587-253087 GCA_013340265.1 Coptotermes formosanus | reverse complement strand
CGGTTATAAAAACCAGTCTCTTAATGTTTTATAAGGCAAAAGTTGCTGTTTGTTCTGAGATCCGTACAAAACACATAAACGCAATGTGGGCACCACGTAGAATTTTTTAATGTTAAACCTGGTGGTACGTAAAGTTACCGCTAGGCTTTAAAAGTTAAAGCACTTATAAGCAACAAATTGTATAGAAAACTAAATTTAAATTATGTGTAAAGAAATATTCTCTTAGACACTGAAATAAAACACCTTGCTAACAAATCACGTTCAAATCGTGAATGTAATTTGTTATCAAATTATACGGATGCCCTGCCCTCCGCCATCAGAAAAATCCACTTTTATGACACGCATAATGTGTTCCTATCAAATTTTATCGATTTGGTTTCTTATACATCGGTAGATACCCCAAATATTTGAATCGTATTAGTATCATGCACGGCTTCTTTTTTAAATTTTAACCTCGGCCCCCCCCCCCCCCCCGCACGCCCCGGTTTGTTCGTAGATATAACGTCTACTTATATCGATATTAGCACTTGCTTGTGTAAACCAATGTAAATGCATATTTAAATTGGGTGTTACTGCTGCGTGTAACTTTCATTCACATATATAAAATAGATGGTTAATACAGCTGCATGTTACATCGTTTGTTGCTTGATTTTCTGTGTACATTCCGTTAATTTGAATGTTGTTGATGTAAACCCTACAGTCAGGCCTTTGTTAAACAATAAAACGCTGAACGAATTATCCCGAATCGCGTGTTCATAAAACATTTATATATTGATATGCGACCTCGTTTATGTGCGCTACATCGATGCCTCGCAATACTGCTGTTGAAATATCGATAAAAGTCGATATTGATGCACATCAAATGCAGATCATTGTAAGAAACATTTCTCTGACAGAGCACTAAAAATTTTATTAGTAAGTTTATCCAATTAATTTTTTTATTTCTAATTTATTTTGCACGTTTAAATATTTTTCTGAGTCTTAGTTATCAGCGGATTTTTTCGAGAATCGATTCCCTCTCTATCTTAGATTGCACGCTATTAATAATGTACATCACAGTCTGGTTGTATGTGACGCCGTGTAGTTTTATAAATTATTTTACAACATTTCGTTAAATACATGCTGACTGCACCGTGCGACTAACTAACTAACTAACTAACTAACTAACTAACTCCATGGAGCAGAGGCCTTCTTGAGAAGCTAACAGTTTCTGAGCTAGTCAAGAAATTCCCCGCATTTTATGGAACCCGAAGGTTCATTACCGCATTCACAAGAGCCCGCCACCTGTCCCTATCCTGAGCCAGCTCAATCCAGTTCATGTCCTCCCATCCCACTTCCCGAATATCCATCTTAATATTATCCTCCCATCTACGCCTGGGTCTCCCGAGTGGTCGCCTTCCCTCCGGTCTCCCCACCAAAATCCGGTATGCACCTCTCTCCTCCCCCATACGTGCCACATGCCCCGCCCATCTCAGTCTTCTCGATTTGATTACCCGAATAATATTTGGTGATGAGTACAGGTCATTAAGTTCCTCGTTATGTAGTCTTCTCCACTCCCCTGTCGCCGCGTCCCTCTTAGGCCCAAATATCCTCCTCAGCACCCTATTCTCGAACACCCTCAGTCTTTGTTCCTCCCTCAGTGTGAGAGACCAAGTTTCACACCCATACAGAACAACAGGTAAAATTATAGTTCTGTATACCCTAATCTTTGTGTTTTTGGATAGCAACCTGGAAGACAAAAGATTCTGCACCGAATGATAGCAAGCATTCCCCGACTTCAATCTGCTCTTAATTTCTTCATGAATGGAGTTTCGATTCGTTAGGGTTGCTCCCAAATATTTGAATTCTTCCACCCTTTCAAAGGATTTATTATCTATATTTATGTTGTGATTGTGTCGTGCATTCTGATTTCGAGACATGACCATGTACTTAGTTTTCTCAGCATTTACTTCTAGACCAATCTCCTTACTAGCAATAATTAAATCTTCTGCATTTTTCTTTATGCTATGTACGCTTCCGCCCAATATATTAACATCATCAGCATAAACCAGAAGCTGATGTGTACCATTCAATTTCAAGCCCTCCTGGTTTGCCTGAACCCTCCTAATGGCATATTCTAAAGCAAAGTTGAAAAGCAACGGCGACAGAGCATCTCCTTGTTTAGCTAATTCCCTGACCACTGTCACTGCACCGTGCGACTGGGAGAATGAAAGATTTACTCCTCTGCTGTGAAGACTGAAGCATACGCGAAAGCAGTTCAACCTTTTAAAGCCTAGCGGTAACTTTACGTACCGCCAGGTTTAACAGTAAAAATTCTACGTGGTGCCCACATTGCGTTTATGTGTTTTGTACGGATCTCAGAACAAACAGCAACTTTTGCCTTATAAAACATTAAGAGACTGGTTTTTATAACCGAAGTAGAGAGTGTTTACAGCGCGGTAGGCACTGAGTCCTTATATAAAACAGATACGCTTCGTCTTTAACCTTTTAAAGCCTAGCGGTAACTTTACGTACCACCAGGTTTAACATTAAAAAATTCTACGTGGTGCCCACATTGCGTTTATGTGTTTTGTACGGATCTCAGAACAAACAGCAACTTTTGCCTTATAAAACATTAAGAGATTGGTTTTTATAACCGAAGTGGAGAGTGTTTACAGCGCGGTACGCACTGAGTCCTTATATGAAACAGATACGCTTCGTCTTTAAAGGGTTATCCTGTTTCATGTAACCCTTAGAGAGAAGTACTAGAACAGAGTTGTGTTTAAAGACGCTGCCAGTGGCTAAGTTTTACAACGTGTGTAGAGATGGTGCTGGCAGGAGAAGCCCGAAGTGCTGTGAGGTAAACCTATCCAATGTGGTACTAACCGAAAATATATTTTGTAATTTCTTCCCTACCTCGCAGACGACTTACCGTCGTTTCATCACGAACAACAGTTCATGGACGTTGTATAGAGAAATAGTCGATGCTTGCTGTCAGAATGATAAAAAACTCATAAATTGACACAAGTGCGCACCCAGGATTTTTCGCTGGGGGGTGGGGGATCTAACACTGAGGCTATGTATAATTTGTGTCAGGTTTTAAATCTGTATTATAAAAATCATGCTGTAACTACAACATAACACTGTTTGCAACGGCATTTATGTACATACGTATATAACTACATGTTCCATGACACAATCGCGGTGCCCTATCTTCTTGTTTTTTAATTTCATTAATTTATTTTTCAAATTTCTAATGTACTAGTCATCAACCGGGTTCAATGGCTGATTTCGGCTGAAGGGCAAGTCACGTAACACTTTTGATATCATAATATCTGCAAAATCTCTTTTTTAAATTTCGGTTTTGGGCGGTTTGGGTGGAGGGGCTGCAGCCGGGCAACCCCACCTTGGGTGCGTCCCTGAATATGCACACTGTCCGTGCAAAATTTAGGGGCTTTAATTCCAGGCTTTTAAGAGAGAAAATTTTATTTTTCAAACAGACTCAATAATAAAATTATTGTCAGTAATGCAAGTGGTGTATCGGCTTACCCCTGTGACATGAAGGGTTCATGAAGCACATTGTACGGGTGTCGGCTGCACACAGCCTGCCGGAGCAGGGTGCTGGTCTTTAGAACGAGAACCTTGGAGTTCCACCGACAAGTTATTTAACCTTTTAAAGCCTAGCGGTAACTTTACGTACCACCAGGTTTAACATTAAAAAATTCTACGTGGTGCCCACATTGCGTTTATGTGTTTTGTACGGATCTCAGAACAAACAGCAACTTTTGCCTTATAAAACATTAAGAGACTGGTTTTTATAACCGAAGTGGAGAGTGTTTACAGCGCGGTACGCACTGAGTCCTTATCTAAAGCAGATAAACTTCGTCTTTAAAGAGTGAAGATATGAAGACCGAATAAAACTAGCTTAAATTGGGCTACGCAGTCAGCATGCGACATCTAGCGTCTTTTATTTTTGTAAAAGACGGGCATGCTTGTATAAACGAATACCAACATTTCTTATCTTGCATTAAAGCCATTTATTGTAACTCCTCCCTACTCCGAGCTCGTTTACGCGCCATTTGAGTGTCCTAGACGCCCTGAATCCCTCCTAGAGCTACAAACACGCGACTTTACTACCACAGCATGACTGATACTGTCTCTGTCTATCCTGTTTTTATTCTACATAAAATTTCAGATACAGATTTTTAAGGTGTTGACTGAAGAACTTTGGCTACAAGAAAACAGCGTAAATTTTTGTTAGCTATCTTTTCGATTTTAGCCGTGTATATATATATATATATATATGTGTGTGTGTGTGTGTGTGTGTGTGTGTGTGTGTGTGTGTGTGTGTTAAATTGTTTACTTTCTTACTGTACAGAGGTCACTGTCGTTTCATTTATGCGGTGGATGTTTCTTTTACGTATACAATAAGAAGGTAATTCACGGCAGTGACTGCGTATTTTGTGCGAAATTTACGTTTTTCATAAGGTAACGATAGTCCAGTAGTTGGCTTGTACAAGACTAATGTTGTTTGCAAGTGCCAGTACATTTTTAAGGGGCCAATAAAACGTAAAGCGAATAATTGTATTATGAATAATATTCATATTGTGATATTGATATTAAAATTATATTATTAATATTATTAGAATATTAGTAATATAATAATATTGTAATAACTTGCTGTTGTATTTTATTCGTTAAATAAGACTTTTAAATTTGTGTTGTTAAATAACATCCATTCGATGCATTTTCCGTGGTACCTTATAAACATGCGTACAATTTGAATTTTTTTTGTCAGGTGGATGCAGGACCTTGTATAGTCACAGTAACGACTATTCGTATTTTCCAGCATTGCCACATCACCAGCCCTACACTTCGCAAGTTCCAAGTGTTGCCATCATTCTGTGTAATCTAGTGTTGTAAGCTGCGTAATGTACCATTCTATTAACCTTTTAAAGCCTAGCGGTAACTGTACGTACCACCAGGTTTAACATTAAAAAATTCTACGTGGTGCCCACATTGCGTTTATGTGTTTTGTACGGATCTCAGAACAAACAGCAACTTTTGCCTTATAAAACATTAAGAGACTTGTTTTTATAACCGAAGTGGAGAGTGTTTACAGCGCGGTACGCACTGAGTCCGTATATAAAACAGATATGCTTCGTCTTTAAAGGGTTAACATTAAAAAATTCTACGTGGTGCCCACATTGCGTTTATGTGTTTTTACGGATCTCAGAACAAACAGCAACTTTTACCTTATAAAACATTAAGAGACTGGTTTTTATAACCGAAGTGGAGAGTGTTTACAGCGCGGTACGCACTGAGTCCTTAAATAAAACAGATACGCTTCTTCTTTAAAGGGTTAATGTCAGCAGAGCTTCACTCTTTTACTGTTACGAACCACACAGCCATGTGTGAAGCATCCGTTCCATAGGTCAAGGTCAGCATAAAGCAATTGTACACACGCTTTCCCAACAACATTTTAATTACGTACTTGTTGTTTTAATTAACTTCCCATGAAGATAAGTATCCTTCTGTTTACCGATAATTTGTAGTCGTTGAATTAATATTAAGCATCGTTGATAACAATGCAGGTTGCTCATTTTTGCTTTGTGTTTGCACTGGTCTTGTGTTAAACAACGCAGTGTATTTGTAATGGCACGTATTGTATAAAGTTCAAGTACCTTTGAAAGAATTAATTACTAAACTGGGAGTGCGTAGTGTAAAATTTATTGTCAAATTGCTTTTAATGCTTTAAAGTTCACATGTACACTGAACTTGTTTTCATGTCAGCCCATAATTTTACACCAGTCAGTGAAAATGTAATAAACTAGTAATTTAATAGATTATGTGCATGTTGTTTTCCTAGTCATGAATATGACTGAGATAAACACTGTACACTCAGTGCCAACAGAATCTGTTTCTACGGTTAATTTTTGTGTTATACGTAACCCTTTAAAGACGAAGCGTATCTGCTTTATATAAGGACTCAGTGCGTACCGCGCTGTAAACACTCCCCACTTCGGTTATAAAAACCAGTCTCTTAATATTTTATAAGGCAAAAGTTGCTGTTTGTTCTGAGATCCGTACAAAACACATAAACACAATGTGGGCACCACGTAGAATTTTTTAGTGTCAAACCTGGTGGTACGTAAAGTTACCGCTAGGCTTTAAAAGGTTAATAAAAGATTATATATCACTGACGCCAAGTAACCTTATAGCTTAAAAATTTTCATCTGCTGAACAGCTAGTAATATTTATTTACGTTTCTCAACAGACAGTACGTTTCAAGTGAGCAGTCGGCGAAAAGGAAAAAAATATAACAGCGTGTAGGTGTGAATAATAGAAGGCAAAGGCAACGCCTGAACGGACTACCGTAAAAAATTTACAAAATTTTATTTATAATAAAATAAATAGAGCGACAATTTAAATTTTAAATATATTTAACTTTTTACCATTTTGTGTAAACTTTGTTTGCAATATAACATAATCTCGATCATCATCAACTTTAAATCTTATCTTGGTTCTACTGTTCCCAGTTACAATCTCTTTTAACCTTTTAAAGCCTAGCGGTAACTTTACATACCACCAGGTTTAACATTAAAAAATTCTACGTGATGCCCACATTGCGTTTATGTGTTTTGTACGGATCTCAGAACAAACAGCAACTTTTGCCTTATAAAACATTAAGAGACTGGTTTTTATAACCGAAGTGGAGAGTGTTTACAGCGCGGTACGCACTGAGTCCTTATATAAAACAGATAACGCTTCGTCTTTAAGAGGTTAATGGAACTAACTCTTTATATGTTTTTAAATACTATATATTTTCTTCATGGACAAAATTTCACAGCTGTGATTATTAACGCGTATTTTTTTCATTCCGTAAACGCATGCAGAACATTTATTTAAATTGTATCTGTTTATGTATTTAATTTTCAAGACGATATTTATACTGAAAAGAGGTTACTGAGAGTGCGAAATGAGGTGTTGGCGACAGATATTGTTTACAGAAACAGAGTCCTAATTGAAACCTTTTTTGATCGATCGTTTTAGTATCAGATAATACGCATTTGAACAGCATATGTCATTATGGTTCGAAATCAGAGGATATTGTGCTGAATCTGGCAGCTGTATAAGCCTTAATGGTGCACATTGATAACAGATATATGTGTGAGTCCTACAGGGAACACGCTGTTGCCGCTTGTCTTTGTATGTGCGTTTAACTTTACTTTAATCCCACTAGGACAGTCCGTGACGTAAGCTTAATTTGTACATCGGCGAAACGAATCGGTCTGAAATCGTCATTTTCTTGTTTCTGTTGCAGTGTAATTGAATAAAAATTCAGAATTTTCGTTGTCGGAGTAATAGTGTTGGTGGTGCCTGATTTTGAACAACTGCTGTAATCAAGTGATACATTATTGATTGTTTTTGGTCAAATTTTCATTTATCCTTGTGTGCATTGTCGGATAAATGTTTGGTTCAGAAACCGTACACTAATTGCGTATATTCACAGTTAATGATGTACATGTGTGAAGTTATACGTATGTATTTATGTACGTACGTATGTATGTATTTATGTATGTGTGATTTGTATATGCTGTACGCCTATATATATACAGGATTTTGGTGGGGAAACCTGAGGTAAGGCGACTACTTTGGAGACGCAGGCATATCAGGGAGGATAATATTAAAATGGATCTTCAAGAAGTGGGATGGGGCATGGACTGGATTGAGCTGGCTGAGGGTAGGGACAGGTGGCCGGCTCTTGTGAATGCGGTAATGAACCTTCGGGTTCCATAAAATGCAGGGAATTTCTTGACTAGCTGAGAAACTGTTAGCTTCTCAAGAAGGCCTCTGCTCCATGGAGTTAGTTAGTTATTTAGTTAGTTATTTAGTTAGTTATTTAGTTAGTTATTTAGTTAGTTAGTTACTTAGTTACTTAGTTAGTTAGTTAGTTAGTTAGTTAGTTAGTTAGTTAGTTAGTTAGTACTCCTATATATGGATGAGCTAAGAAATGTCAGCGGAAGGAAATGCTTCTTGGCGCATTCGCTCTGTTATTTTTCACAGACTTCTATTTCGTAAATCATTTTTAAACAACACAGAAACTATGGTATTTTAAATGTGCCTTTCCAGGTTTTTACGTAGCTTACACTGTCAGACTTCTGCGCATCACAATGACATTTACAGTCTATCTTAATATGTCGTAAACTCTGAGATATAGTAAATGGAGGGATTTATAATCAGTCGTGTTACATTGTTACGCTTAGATCGTCAGTTATTTCTTCGACCTCAGCTGATACTGCGAACATAATACGTCTTTCTATATTATAAAAATCGATAACAGCGAGATATTTAAAGTGCGTAGGTTTACATGTGAATTGTTTGATTTTTTTTACCAGTGTTGACCGCAGTCAGAATTTGCTGACACTTTTCATTAAAATTGGGGATGGAGAAACTTGCCCTTTCCATTTTGAAGGATGGACAGCCGGATGAAGTGCGAAGGCTAAGGGCTGCCTGTCGCAATACTTTTGCGAACGCGTCTGTAACTAACTAACTAACTAACTAACTAACTAACTAACTAACTAACTAACTAACTAACTAACTAACTAACTCCATGGAGCAGAGGCCGTCTTGAGAAGCTAACAGTTCCTCAGCTAGTCAAGAAATTCCCCGCATTTTTGGAACCCGGAGGTTCATTACCGCATTCACAAGAGCCCGCTACCTGTCCCTATTCTGAGGCAGCTCAATCCAGTCCATATCCGATCCCACTTCTTGAAGATCCATTTTAATGTTATCCTCCCATCTACGCCTGGGTCTCCCAAGTGGTCGCCTTACGCGACTGTAACAGTTATTTTATCTTTCTTATGCCCGTATGCGCGTCTTCTGAAACGACTTGAAGCACTTTTCTATCTCCAGAATAAAATTTAAATGTAAAGCTATCCTTGTCCAGGCCATGATGGCTTACGACGGAAGCATATGTTTAGCTCCACTCATTCTTAGCCTCTACACTAGGTAGATATGACTGCTTAGCTTTACGCCTCAGCCGCTTTGCGTGTGGGGACAACTAAAGCGTTAGTAATTGAGGCATTCGCCCGTCTGGGGTGTTACACACCTTTCATCGGTAGTTACCGACGTTTCGGGACAGGATGTCCGTGCAGTCTTCACTACTTGGCACTTGAAGTTTGCACCGATAGGCTTTCCTGAAACGTCGGTAACTAACAATCAACGCCGCGTAACATCGCAGAAGAATGAAAGCCTTATTTACACTGCGGCGGAAACCTGAAATCACGCGTCTGTACTTATGTGTGTCGTGTGTGTTGTATGCACTCTTCTCGGGCTGATAGCCGTGTCAATTGTTTAAAAACCTCCGACGTTTCAGAGACACACTCAGTCTCCGTCCTCAAGGAAAGTGATATGGCTGATCATACCAGATCCGTCGCTTATATATACTATGGCTGGGAGACCAGCTTAGAGTTGCGGACCAATAGGAATTGGTGGGCGGAGACTATAGGTCATCGCTGCTGGCTGGACGTGTTTTTTTATCTGTTGTAGCGCGTAGTGTAGTTGTATTGTGTATGTTTTCACCCTATGATTAGCGTTGGCTTCACGTTACTGTGTTGCGTTCAGTTTCAACCCTTACAGTTTGCTTCGACATTCTAATGGCCTATTAGCTAGACAATACATTTATCAATTTACTCTACTCAGATCAGACAAAAAACTTGGTTATTGTTGGTAGTTTCCAAGTTGACCGCCTGTTCCCCCATTCGACCCACATCTAATATTTCTGCGTCAACACCAGTAACTAACCCCGTAGAGCCTCTAGACGGAACTAGGCTTGTACAGTGATAACTGTCGGTAGCGCTGTGAGGGGGGGGGGGGGGGGGGGGGGGGGGGGGGGCGGGGGGAGTGTAGTGGTTGGAAGCGTATCGTTGACAAGCTGGGCGAAGACGTTGTTTTTAGTCTCTAACTTACCGTGTTACCGTGTTGTAGACAGGTATGTAATTTTCCTCAATCCAGTTTCATTTTTTTAGTTTTTATGTTAAAAATGCACTTTTGGAGCACGTTCTTCTTGAAGAAATGGAAATCAAAATTTGCCATTGTGTGAAGAGGTACGTGCAGTTGTGCTCTTATGTGCAGGTATTTTTATGTTTTGATGTGTGAGACAGAAGTTAGGACATTGAGGTTTCGAACCATCTTGCAAGTAATTTACATTTCGTTCTATCCTCAGAACCCTTACCACATCTTATTCGCGTAATTTACAGTTTGTGTGTATGGCCTGCTTTATTGTTTACTGTATCCAAATCCTTCAAAATCTGTTAAAGTATTCTGAAAGAGTAAAAATTAAATTAAGTATGTTTAAAAGCTTATGTTGTGTTTACAGTTGAGAAAGAAAGACTACATCTTACTTTACAACAGCAATAGACTTCTGAGATTCTCCGTTATTTAGAAAAGTACATATAAAACTTAATTTAACATTCGTCAAGAGCGATAAATTTTCCGATTATAGCCGTCCATTCACAGTGGCATTCAGTACTCGTCTTTAAAATGTTATAGCTTTGGAGTTTGTTAACAAATACAACTTTTCTGTTACACCATTCTTATGCTCTGCAGAAATAGGAGTACTGTGTGTTCTTTAAAAAAATCCAGTTTGATTTAAATTAGTAATAATCTTACAAGAAAGGAGGTTTGCATTATATTTATTAATCCCTAACTTTGCACGTTGTCGTTTCGGCACATTTAACACTGTTCTGTGTTATTAGTTTTACTGAAGTTTTCAAGTCTTAATGACATTTGGTATTAGTATTAACCTTTTAAAGCCTAGCGGTAACTTTACATACGACCAGGTTTAAGATTAAAAAATTCTACGTGGTGCCCACATTGCGTTTATGTGTTTTGTGCGGATCTCAGAACAAACAGCAACTTTTGCCTTATAAAACGTTAAGATATTGGTTTTTATAACCGAAGTGAAGAGTGTTTACAGCGCGGTACGCACTGAGTCCTTTTATAAAACAGATATGCTTCTTCTTTAAAAGGTTAATATTTATTGGTTTAATCTAAGTTTTACAAAAACCTGTGGTCGCTAACGCCAGGTTTTTTTTTAATATTCAGCCCTTATATATCTAATTTTAATAACAGTGTTCTCCACCAGACAATACCTACGCTGATTACAGTAATACCATTCCCTCCATCTGCATTCCTAATATTAAGTTTACCAGTTTTATTTTCCCATCTATACCCAACCTTGTCATTCTGGAAGTTACTCATTAATTCGTTCTTCTTATATATTCCAGAAGAAGCAATGGAGCCCGTAAGTTCCAGGGACATCACCAGGGAAAGCACCCCCAGATATAATCGCCTAAAGCACCTGAATCTACGGGGTAAGTAAAAATACATCCTTTTATGCTGACATTTTCTTTAGTTTAAGAGGTAGTAGCAGCACACGGGAAAAGAAGTAAAACTGGGTGGAGTTCTTAAGTGAAACTTTAGCAACTGTTGTAAAGTAGGAAGCGTAACGTCTCTCAAAAGAATTATACCCGTACATAAAAGCGAAAATAAATTTAAAATGTAAACGACTTTCCTTTCTTCGTACTCATATTACTGGCAACAGCATGAGCGAAGCACCGCACTTATCCGTTGAGTATTACACGTGGAAAATATTTGTCACCAGTACATGAGTTTTAAATTTTATGTTTGTTTAATAATTCGGTAGGTTGTGTAGCCCTCTCTTCGTCAGTACACGAAGTATTGCGATGCCTTAAATGTGGTGGTGTGCGGATCTGTAATTATGCATGTGGAGCCTACCCTTCGTGCACCCCACCGCACCGCACCGCACCGCCGCGAATGCTTATGAGAGTAAATAAATTTAAAATCCCTCCATCGTCGAATTTAAAGCCCAGCGAGCCTAAAGGGTAATGACATGTGCATTATCGTGGCTTCCAGTTTCAGTTTCAGTTCAGTTTCTTGCTGCAAAATCATTATATATTTACAGTATCTATGCGTATATTTTTCCAAGTTTATTAACCTTTTAAAGCCTAGCGGTAACTTTACATACGACCAGGTTTAACATTAAAAAATTCTACGTGGTGCCCACATTGCGTTTATGTGTTTTGTACGGATCTCAGAACAAACAGCAACTTTTGCCTTATAAAACATTAAGAGACTGGTTTTTATAACCGAAGTGGAGAGTGTTTACAGCGCGGTACGCACGGAGTCCTTATATAAAACAGATACGTACCGTCTTTAAAGGGTTAATACATTTGCGTATTTCTAATTGTTGCTACACAACACAATACGTTTATAGATGAGTTTTTGTTCTTCTAATGTATATTTTTAAGTGACCAGTAATAATGATTTTATAACCAATTCTTTATGTGAAACATTTCGATGTTAAGGTGATGAAGGACAAATCAATAACTTGTACATAACTGAATATGAAAATATGGGTGTATTGTTACGAACATCAACGTACGCTGCGGTTTTAAAAATTAAATCTAATCAAATAATTCGTTAATGGAACCAAAAAACGGTCACTGCATACTGGTGTGAGTAAGACCGAATACAGGAGGTTTAATGTCTTGTGTTGGTTAAGCGAGATTGACCAGCGTAAAGTAAAGAACTGGTACTGGAAAAAAAATTTAATAATGTCACAACCCGGTAATGATGATGATAAGTCGTCCAAGTGGAGTTTCTGCGGACTAGGAACGCGAACTGTACACGCGAGAAAATGAATTCCGACACCATATTTATATTCACACACAAGTCATGGTTGTGAAGAAAAAACTTGGGCTGATATCGATAATTTTATCAACCTTTGACCAAAATAGAGTGCAGTTTGTAAAGTGCTTGATGTATAGGCCACCATGTTTGACATGTTTCACTGTATTTTACGTTACCACATTTTACATTGTTCTGTTCTGTTCATTTCAAAATTCACCGAAGGCTAACGGTTAATTATGTAATTATATAGTGCCTTTCTCAATATGTTTTATGGTTTGAACCTGAAGATGACCTAATTCGGGTTGAAACATGTAACTCGATTGATAAACAGACTCTCTTGTCTAATGAAATTTCTGTGTTGCAACTGATAGTGATTTCGCTTTTATATCAAAGAAATTGGGTGGGTGTGAATGGAATGGATTAATCTGGCTTAGCACAGAATTAGTTGCAGGCTGTTTTGAGTTTTAAAGTTCCTTAAATGGCTGAAAATTTCTTGACTGGGTGAGGAAGTAGTGTTATATGAAGAATTGTTCTGGTCTACACAGTTATTTATGTGCTTAGTTACTTGATAAACTGGTAAATGAATTTTGGCTTACTGCCTCTAGATTTGAAGTTACAAAGTATCTTCTGCTTTCCTAGTAGTTGTTTAAATAAATATGAAGCGGACGTATGTCGAAATGAAGCCTGGATTTAATTTAACCCTTTAAAGAAGAAGCGTATCTGTTTTATATTAGGACTCAGTGCGTACCGCGCTGTAAACACTCTCCACTTCGGTTATAAAAACCAGTCTCTTAATGTTTTATAAGGCAAAAGTTGCTGTTTGTTCTGAGATCCGTACAAAACACATAAACGCAATGTGGGTACCATGTAGAATTTTTTAATGTTTAACCTGGTGGTACGTAAAGTTACCGCTAGGCTTTAAAAGGCTAGTACAAAAATGTGCATAAAAAATAGACATTCGCACATATTATGGCAAAGACAGTGATAAAGCATGAGTAACCAGAGCAGCAATGTATTTGCAATGTCACGTGACTATGGAATTACTAACGCTAGCCTCTGTAACATGTAGTTAGTTGTGATGACTGTGGGAACTGATGCACGTACTAGCGTAGTCACAACGCAGGCATTAGTCACTCGAAGACAGCGTCCATAGCTGAAGTTTGTTTCTGTTATAAATACGATGATTAATGACATTTTAACCAAGCTGCTATACTCGAAATTTAATTCACGTCCTAACAAATGACATCAGTATCAAAAATATCGGTAAATGGGAAGAGATTCCATTATCATTATGTTCAAACACAATAACAGCTGGGAGCTTTGTGCTGTGGTTCAACAAGGCTTGTCTATTTGCTGTACCTTTAGAAAGGTAAACCCATTGAACCACGAACACACACGAACACGAAACACGAGTGATATTGTACAGTACAAGAGGTTTAAAATCCCACTACGTGTATCAAATCAAGAAGGATGTAAAGGGAGATATCATGTACCGGGAATGGGGGGAAAAAAGAAATGTGTTCATTTTAGTAGCAAAATTTCAAAGGACGGGATCATTTTGAGTGTCAAAATTTAGGTGGGAGGAAACTAAGATGTATTTGTTGGGGCTAATTAATATTGGTTGGATTAATCTGGCTCAAGGTAGGGGCCCAGTAGCTGGCATTTTGAACACTATTGAGGCTGAGGGTGGGGTCCTTAAATAGCGAATAGTGTGTTACATTTTGATATACGGGCGGAAGAAATGAAGATTTAAATAATTTGAGATGTTACGAAACGTCGACCTATAGATTGTTAACCGACGTTTCGTACAATTATATTACTGTAATCTTAAAATTCAAGCACAGTTACTGATTTTGATGTTTAAGAGCCGGACGTTTAAGTGCGAAGGATTTAGTGAGATTCGGTCCGAAAGATATTTATATCTGCTGCGATATTTCAGTTTATGCCAGCTGAGTTGCTTGATATTCAAGCCCTCTGTGATATTATTCCGTGAAGTCTGGTAAATTGTCAGGCAATCCAAGACAGCAGGATTGCTTTACCTTGAAGTTCAAGGCAGGAAATACGTTCTTTCGAAAAATCCGTATTTACAAGCCGACGCAACATCACATGCCAGAGCACTCGAATCTTCTGCAACACCGATGTGGGAACCAAAAGACTGCAGAAGAAATGAGTCTGTTGCAGTCTGAAAGTTTAGTTTTTGACGATAAAAAATAGCAGAAATTTATTTATTATTTATGCTATATCTGTCCGTCTGTCTGTCCGCATGTAAGAATTCAAGAAACGCCAAATAGATTTTAACCTTTTAAAGCCTAGCGGTAACTTTACATACCAACAGGTTTAACATTAAAAAATTCTACGTGGTGCCCACATTCCGTTTATGTGTTTTGTACGGATCTCAGAACAAACAGCAACTTTTGCCTTATAAAATATTAAGAGACTGGTTTTTATAACCGAAGTGGAGAGTGTTTACAGCGCGGTACGCACTGAGTCCTTATATAAAACAAATTACGTTCCGTCTTTAAAGGGTTAACATTAAAAAATTCTACGTGGTGCCAACATTGCTTTTATGTGTTTTGTACGGATTTCAGAACAAACAGCAACTTTTGCCTTATAAAACATTAAGAGATTGGTTTTTATAGCCGAAGTGGAGAGTGTTTACAGCGCGGTACGCACTGAGTCCTTATATAAAACAGATACGCTTCGTCTTTAAAGGGTTAAAAACCTGCATGCCTTCATCTGTCACTCAGTAAATATTACTTCGTATAGGAAACTCCACAAACGGAGTTACGTGGAGAATTAATACACGTTTGCGTGACTTTGTGGTGTTCGAGATGGTTAATAAATATGCAACTGTGGGCTGAAATTTTCCTGCATGAATATCCCAGCACACTAAAACGATTTTATCTACATAAAACCTAGACGGACTTAAAACGAATCAATTTATGTAGAAAAATTTGTTAAGCTATATCCATAACTCCCTTAAACGTGCTGTAATATTCATGCTTGCACACGTCAGTGCATGCGCTGTCATTGTAACCTAAGCATAGATACACACGTGTGTGTTGTACCAACACAAAGAAATCTTCTTTGCGAACGACGTAATATGGTTCATATTTGTTCCAACAGAGGTCCCTTATGTCGTACATAATAACGTGGGATGCTTCCATGAGTTCCATTACCATGCGAAACGTTTTTTGCCTTTAACTGTACTAAAGATGGAAAGATGATACTGTGTCCATGACGTTACAGGTTGTATACAAAGTATGAAATATGAAATGAGATTTTTTAAATATTTTTTTTGAAATGAGATGCTATAAAGGCTGCACCGGACGGTATGAACAGCGAACACTTGACATTCCTAACATGTTTCGTGAAATTTCAAAAGTATAAAACTTATTAATGTAAAATTACGTTGTGTGTGGAATTTCGCTTGTGATTACTACCTGAGGACCGTACCAATCTGATGCTTGTGTTTATATCACACAAGAGGTATATCGTGCATTAACCTTTTAAAGCCTAGCGGTAACTTTACATACGACCAGGTTTAACATTAAAAAATTCTACGTGGTGCCCACATTGCGTTTATGTGTTTTGTATGGATCTCAGAACAAACAGCAACTTTTGCCTTATAAAACATTAAGAGACTGGTTTTTATAACCGAAGTGGTGAGTGTTAACAGCGCGGTACGGACTGGGTCTTTAAATACCACGTTCTGGCCACACAGTGTATTTATGTCTTTTGTATGAATCTCAGAACAAACAGCGATTATTTCCCTATACAGCATTAACTGACTGGTTTTTATAACCTAAGTGGAGAGTGTGTACTGCGCGGTACGGACTGGGTTTTTAAATGCCACGTTCTGCCCACACACTGTATTTATGTGTTTTGTGTGGATCTCAGAAAAAACAGCGATTATTTCCCTATACAGCATTAACTGACTGGTTTTTATAACCGAAGTGGAGAGTGTTTACTGCGCGGTACGAACTAACTCCCTATATATAAAACAGATACGCTTCATCTTTAAAGGCTTAACTGTACAGGAATCAGTGCAATGTTTGACGGTGCTTCGTACTCAGCCTTTTATCGATATGAATCAGATTTTTGGTAAATGTCATCGCGTTGTGTTGTTAATACTACAAAAATTACATCAGTATCTGTTTAAACACAACTAAATTCTATTTATTATGTAGAAGTACATGTTTCGACCTATCTGAGGTCATCCTCAGGTTCACAATTGGTCTTTACAATATATCAAAGGGTAAATGTACATTATGTAAGTACGTAAAACAATTATAATTATTAAAATTATGTTTTTGTTCTTTTTGTGTTTTATTGGCTTAATGTATATTTCTTCCTCAGTATGGTTTAAAGACAAATTGTGAACCTGAGGATGACCTGAGATAGGTCGAAACATGTACTTCTCCATAATAAATAGAATTTAGTTGTGTTTGAACAGGTACTGATGCAATTTTGTAAAAGCTAAAGCAGGCCCATTACAGGCCTAGACAGGCCCAGATTTCTAGACAGTCGGCACATGAAGGTGGTAAGGTTGTCAGCCATACGCACCGGCCGCCTTTACCCCCCAGGAAATATTCCTGGTACACATTTCTGTTAGAGGCTGAGTCGACCCTAGAGCCATAGTGCAACCGACAGGATTATGTCAATGAAAAATTCCAATGTCACCATCGGGAATCGAACCCGCGACCTTCAGGTTTGTAGCGCAGTGCCTTAGCCAACTGCTCCCCGATGTAGTTTTGTGCAAATAGTTTATATTGCGACACACAGGTGGTTTTATAAATTATCAATAGAATAAGTTCCTGGTTAAACCACAGATAAAATTAATTAACCTTTTAAATCCTAGCGGTAACTTTACATACTACCAGCTTTAACATTAAAAAATTCTACGTGGTGCCCACATTGCGTTTATGTGTTTTGTACCGATCTCAGAACAAACAGCAACTTTTGCCTTATAAAACATTAAGAGACTGGTGTTTATAACCGAAGTGGAGAGTGTTTACAGCGCGGTACGCACTGAGTCCTTATATAAAACAGATACGCTTCGTCTTTAAAGGGTTAAGACATGTTACATCTTTGAGGGAGGACATAATTTGGAAGTTCCCAGCGTATAGGAGAGTATACTATTAATATAGATCTTAAGGAAATTGGTTGTTAGAACGAGGACTGGATTGATCTGGCTAGGGTAA
Source organism: Coptotermes formosanus (assembly GCA_013340265.1). NCBI lineage: Eukaryota > Metazoa > Arthropoda > Insecta > Blattodea > Rhinotermitidae > Coptotermes > Coptotermes formosanus. The sequence continues at coordinate 235,187 of BLKM01001636.1, read as the reverse complement.
GGAAAAGTGGCGGGCTTTTGTGGACACGGTAATGAGCCTTCGGGTTCCATAAAATGCAGACAATTTCTTGACAAGCTGAGGAACTGTTATCTTTTTTAATGAAGAATTCTGTCCCGTGGAGTTAGTCGCTTGTTACACTTTATGTTTTATGAATATATTAAGTTTCTCGTGCCGGGGACAATGAACAACACTATATTTTTGGACGTGACCCCGTGTAGTCTGGTAGGTAACATTTGATTTCTTGTTGGAGTTTCCTGTCTCCATCTTGAGGGTAGAATTATTGCTTTTATCTCATTAAGATCGAGTCTGTAGGCTTTTGTGAATTGTTGCCTATATACAAAACTGTGAGGTTTGTCATGTCATATTCCTCCATAACAAGTCCGTACACGTAACGTTCTGTCTCTGTTATCTGAAATCTCATGTTTGTAACATATGCCTCTCAGTGACCTGCAATTTACAGAGGACGGGGCTGTGGTCATGGGGGAGCAACAGTTGAATAAACACAGATCTAAGGCTCGAAGCCAGGTACAGCCACTCAAATTTACTGCTGTTCCAATAGCTGTGTGGATTAACAGAGCAGGTAAACTCACAGGAATTGTTAAACCAGGTGATACGGCACAATTACTGCCAAGTGGCCAAAGGGAGAATCTTCTGACAGTGACACGTAGCAAACAGTGCTCGAGAAATATGGCTGCACTTGGCAAGTGATAGACCCGGTGGTTTGTGCGTATGGTGTGCTTCGAGTGCGCGCAACACACAGAACCATTGATGTGGTTCGTCGCACTTATAGCGCTGTTGTTGCATAGCGTAGATTCGTAGCCTAGTTGCAACGTGCAAAGGTTTCATTGTTCTAGCCCAAAATTGTAGCTTATTGGGTGTATGCATGACCTGCTGTAGAAGAGAAGAAATGGTTTTAGAAATCAAACACCCACGCCTGTAATATATCTACGAGTAATTACTTTGTGTGGTGGTAGTTTTATGGACTTTATCCATCGTCCGAAGAGTAAAATATTAAAAATTGAAAAAAAATTAATTGAAATCACGACGTTTCGGAAGCTGGCTCTGTTTCCGTCCCCAGATGAATGGATGGAAGCAGAGCCAGCTTCCGAAACGTCGTGATTTTAGTTAATTTTTTAATTCTTAATATTTTATTCTTCGGAAGATGGATAAAGTCCATAAAACCATCACCACACAATGTTACACACCATCGTCAAAGCCTTTTAGAATTTACCTACTTACTTATTAAGCAAAGCCGATCCCTAGCGGCGGCGCGGTCTAAGGCGTAGGTCTGCGGCCGAGCGCTTGCTGGGATCGTGGGTTCGAATCCCACCGGGGGCGTGGATGTTTGTCTCTTGTGAGTGTTTGTTTTGTCAGGTAGAGGTCTCTGCGACGGGCCGATCCCTTGTCCAGAGGAGTCCTACTGACTGTGGTGTGTGTGCGAGTGTAATCAAGTGAAAATAAAATACCTCGACACCTGCTGTGAACAGGTAGAAGTGGGAAGGACTACGAAACGAATATATCTAATTGCTTATTAAGCAGAAATTTGTTTTTACTTGGAATTTATTTTCAAACTGTTTATTAAAACCCCTTGGTTATTTAAAACAAAGAATCAAAACCCAATGTAGTGGCACTGTTTCTTCAAGGAAAGGCCTTTATATTTCGCCATAGTTACTGGGATTTCACCAACCGTATACATTCAACGGAAGGCAGCCCAGGGATTGCCGCTCCTCCAGTTTTCAGTGAGCCGGTATCCCCGCGTTTTACTTCGCTGTATTCTAGATAGTATTAGGGGCTTTGTCCCCGTATAGAAATACGATGGTATAAATGTTATTCTTCAGCTGCAGACCCATATTACATTTAAAGAAACACTTTGGTCATTGCTAGTTGAAATTTCGTAACTTAAGCAAGCAAACGGGAAGTACGAGTGACAGTTGCCAGATAAAATAATGTGTTAATATATGAATGACATTTAAAACTTAATAAATATGGTCCACATTTTAAAAATTTTGATGTAGTTCGGTTCTCTTGTGTCTTGTATCCCGTAATATCTAAAACTAATTTAGTTTAACCCTTTAAAGACGAAGCGTATCTGTTTTATATAAGGACTCAGTGCTTACCGCGCTGTAAACACTCTCCACTTCGGTTATAAAAACCAATCTCTTAATGTTTTATAAGGCAAAAGTTGCTGTTTGTTCTGAGATCCGTACAAAACACATAAACGCAATGTTGGTACCACGTAGAATTTTTTAATGTTAAACCTGGCGGTACGTAAAGTTACCGCTAGGCTTTAAAAGGTTAATCTTAGTTTGGTAGTCATCTTTTCTTTATTTATAAAATCCCGGTTGGAACTTAACACACTATAGCTCTCATGTTATCGAAATAACTGTACCAAGTAATAGAAAGTCTGATCGAAGTATCCACATTCTGAATCAGCCCGTTATATTGGATTATCCGTCCAATTATCCTCAGTGAAGACTCTCAAAGGCCCCATCCTTCCGTACATTTAGTCTTCATGATTCGATGCGCCACTGAATACCTTCCTTACGACCCCCGTTGGTACGTTCCATTTGCGGCTAAATGTTATTATACCGTCATCTGAACACATTTTTTCACTGATGTCGACGGCAGGGATATGTTCCGTAATGTAACAGTACATGGACTTTGCTAAGCAGAACAACTAAACCTCTGGAATTTGGATCACAAACCGCGTAGTTCGGATGAATCTACCCAGTGTTTTGTCATGCCTTATTTCGCAATACGACCGTATAAATTCTTCAATAAACTGGTAGGTTTTGAAAAATTAATTCTGAAACTTCTCAGTGGTTGCTTCCATTACGCTGACAGTATTTGGAGGGCAATTCAAACTAATTGTGAATCTCGTAGTACTACGTAATTTTATGTTGCCAGCTTGCAGTACCGTGCCGTTAAGCTGAGTATAATTAAACCTTTATATCCCGTTGGTTACTGTATGTAACGTTTCGTAGTCCTTCCCTCTTCTACCTACTTGTTCACAGCAGGTGTCGAGATTATTTATTTTCACTTGATCACACTGAGACACACACCACAGTCGGTGGGACTCCTCTGGACGAGGGATCGGCCCGTCGCAGAGACCTGTACCTGACAACACAAACAATCACAAGAGACAAACATCCATGCCGCCGGTGGGATTCGAACCCACGATCCCAGCAAGCGCTCGGCCGCAAACCAATGCCTTAGACCGCGTGGCCACTGGGATCGGCTACTTTATGTAAAACCGGGATTAACATTTAGAGATTCTGCCTTCCGCCCACAGAGTGCATTACTTGTTCTGTAAGGATATGAAAATAAACAGCGATTATTTCCCTATACAGCATTAACTGATTGGTTTTTATACCCGACGTGGACAGTGTTTACTGCGCGGTACAAATTGGATCTTTAAATGTTCTTCAAGGTAATTTTCGTCTGTAAAGGTTAACCTACGTTTTGTTGTTCGTCGTAGGAGTGAAGTACATTCAATGAACCAGTCGTCTTTTCTGAGGATAGTGGCAGTTGAAGGAGGACGCACTAGATCGCACCCCGGAGGTCTCGCTTTGGAAGAAGCAATTGGACCTGTCATGAAACAAACAGCGGAATGAATAAGAGTTGGGAGGAGTCGATCCGTTACCTTCTGAGTACAGCAGTAGCGTTATTTCTCGCGTGCTGTTTTTTAAACATACCCGAAATTTTACCTTCTTTCCTTCCGTTCAACGTTTCTCTATTTTTATTTAACCCTTTAAAGACGAAGCGTATCTGTTTTATATAAGGACTCAGTGCGTACCGCGCTATAAACACTCTCCACTTCGGTTATAAAAACCAGTCTCTTAATGTTTTGTAAGGCAAAAGTTGCTGTTTGTTCTGAAATCCGTACAAAACACATAAACGAAATGTGGGCACCACGTAGAATTTTTTAATGTTAAACCTGGTCGTATGTAAAGTTACCGCTAGGCTTTAAAAGGTTAATACTGTTCTTTTGTATGCAACTTCGGTATTATCTGTTGCTTTGATAGAAAAGGATGCATTCGGATCGTAGGGACTCCCTTCGGTTTAAGTTTTCACGCCTTTAGGATAAAACCAGTATTTCTTTTCTGTCAGCTTCCTTACAAAACATCGTTCCGATTGAATGATGCAGGCATAGGTGTTTTAAACGTCTGCGATAATGGAACTGGCATTAGTTTCGTAGCGCCTGTCATATCATATTTCAGAAACACGCCAAACCCAGTGACACTGCGTGATGCCTATCTTTGCATAAACAGGTTTCACTGAAAGTCGTGTGTCTTCCCTTTGCAACTGACGGCGACGTTTGTGGGTGTATCCGTACCAACCCTCTTAAAGTTTCAACCCCTTTAACCTACCCTGAGGCTAGCCATCCCCCCCCCATCCTACCCTTGAGTTTAGAGAAGGGTACGTGACCCCACAAATTTAATGAAGTAAAAGTTTTACGCTGTACACATTGAGCGGGATGCTGCGTTGGGAGATGTCAGTGAAATATAACGTGGGTAGACTGCTGCATTTTTAAACCCAGACTGTTAGACGAAGTTAGAAAAACGCTTCTGATAATGTGGTTGTTGATATTTAGGGAGGATTCTATGTTGGGTAATATTTTTATAACTAATGTGAATGTGGTTCTCATACGCCTGCCAAATTGAGATTGACTGATATAAGCGTTTGTGCGAACAAATACATAAGTACTTGTATATAAAAACAATAAATTATTTTAATAAATATCGTATGTAATTGAAGAAATTGATCGTCATTCTTTAACTCATATGTTGCAAGACTTCGTAAATAACACACGCAGTTCTTCTCTTATTTCCCCACCTCCTTTCTGCCTCAGTATTCTCTTCAGCACCTTTTCCTCAGACACAATCAATCTTGACATATTCTGTGAGTGACAAAGTTTTTCACCACTTAAATTATATTACTGTGTCATGTTTTCTATATGACTTTGAAATTAAATTGTAATTTCACATCTGCGTTCGAATCATTACAGTCTCATATTATTACTGTCTCTTTCTATCGCCGTCTTCTTCTTCTTATTCTTCGTCGTCGTCTTCTTCTTCTTCTTCGTCGTCTTCTTCTTCGTCTTCTTCTTCGTCTTCTTCTTCTTCTTCTTCTTCGTCTTCTTCTTCTTCTTCGTCTTCTTCTTCGTCTTCTTCTTCGTCTTCTTCTTCTTCTTCGTCTTCTTCTTCGTCTTCTTCGTCTTCTTCTTCTTCTTCTTCTTCGTCTTCTTCTTCGTCTTCTTCTTCTTCTTCGTCTTCTTCTTCTTCTTCTTCTTCGTCCTCTCCGTGCCCATGCGATGCATGTCTCCCGTTTCTTCATTTAAATACTCAGGAATGGTTTTGTATATCCAAGCTGCTAGCGTCTGAATTAATAAACCATAAATTCTGAAGTTGACCACGACTGTAAAGTTTAAGGTGAGGCTCTGTTAATGTTTAATGCCTTGTAATTAAAATTGAAAACCGACAGCATTTTACCAGCTGTAGATACTAAAGTTCAACGAATGTTTAAAACTTACGGCTCCATGGCAGCCTCTTGCAATCAGATTTCGTATTTGCCTTTGCGTTAATTTTCGAGCATGGTTTATTCCTACCTGAGTACACCGTTAGTAAAGGAATAACGTCCTTTTTTTGTTTCACATGGAAGCAAAGAAACTGTGAAACGATTTTAAATATTTGCTATGCTTACTTATCAATTAACAGAAGTACGTTTGCTAAGGTGCTACGGCGACATAGTCTAGCCTGTCATTAAGCTAAGAACGTCTGGTTTTAACTGTTAACAGACAGTAGGTTAGATCTATATTTCTTCCTCTGATTTACTGAAACACCAAATAACCCATCGTACAATATATTCTAATTTTAAGCGCTATTTCTCGTAGCTAAAATGGAAGGAGCGTATCCTACTAGCGTGTAGAGTTGAAATTTACGCTCTTCTGTGCTTTTACGCTTCATTTCCGTCCTCGTGCCCACGGTGCTCTCTTTCCTCAGACATTCTTCATTTCCTGTATTGTTTCTGACATCTTTCCCCTTCCTGCGCCTCTGTTCATTTGTTTTTTCAGTGTTACTTTAGTGCCCCACCGCCCTCTCTTTCTCTATGCTCCAACATGGTTGGGTCACTTTCCCTGAGAACCAATCACCATGCACACCATTGCGTATATAACCACCCTTCCACCTGTTTCCGGCATTCTTCTTGCACTCCTTTGTGTGACCGACAGGCTGTACGTCGGGAAAACACTACTAACATACGCTGTCCAACAACCGGCAAGAGCGTAAACCTCAAATACGCTTAGGCGAAAGCCTGTAATCTTGCTGTATTTACAGTGTTTCAGCAGTGTTAAGTTATTGGGCGATCCAGCAGATTTGTTTCTCACGTTACAAAAGACATGTAACATTATGAGTTATTTTACAATACGCACAGTAAGTCATTGTCACGTGGAAGTGCTAAATATGTGTGCAGGTGTTGAACCCTTTAAAGACGAAGCATATCTGTTTTATATAAGGACTCAGTGCGTACCGCGCTGTAAACACTCTCCACTTCAGTTATAAAAACCAATCTCTTAATGTTTTATAAGGCAAAAGTTGCTGTTTGTTCTGAGATCCATACAAGACACATAAACGCAATGTGGGCACCACGTAGAATTTTTTAATGTTAAACCTGGTGGTATGTGAAGTTACCGCTAGGCTTTAAAAGGTCAAGGGTGCATTTATAAATATCAGTGCTCTGGTACACAATGCAGTGGTAATGCTCCCCAAAGAGGGTTGGACAAAAGACGCCTGCCTGCAATGTCGATATATCAGAAAGCTGCTTATGAAGTAAATGTCAGTTCTTTCATTAGTCAATCTAGCTATATGGACGAAATTATTAGCACGGTTTTTCAGAAAGTATTCAATAGTAAAATAAAACGAACCGTTTACGCGGGTGACTTAACTTTCATGTTGCAGTGTTGCATTATGAATGTGTAACAAAATTTTCCACAGTTTGGCGGATCTAATTATGTTATTCATTGGCATGTGTTTTGAAAAATACGACTCCATTAAACATTTAAACTTGTCACATGATATTGACGTGTTTGTTATTGACACTCGCCAATTTATTTAATTAGCATCCATATTCGGATTTTAGAAGCGTTCACTTGCGAAAAGCATTTGTTAGCTTTAGTGTGTCCGTCTGTTTGCAAATGTGAGGGCTGCTCGTATCTGGCAAATTTTCGTAAAATCTCATATTTAAGATTTTTACTGTAACTCTCTTTTCTTAATTTCCTCTAACCAAAACGACCTGTGTGTTTCTATTCTCTCCCTTGCGTGCTGTATATCCCTCCCATCTTATCCAAATTGTTTTGTTCACTAGAGTAACTATAGGGAAATTATAAGTCGTGAAGCTCCTAAATGTGTAATTTTCTCCAGTCTCCTGTAATGTTCCAAGTACTCTCAGTGCCATTTCTCGGCCAGTAGGGATTTACGAAATTTTTTGCGTTCAGTTTCTTTCTTATTTCCTGTACTCATCACCAAATATTATTCGGGTAATCAAATTGAGAAGAATGAGATGGGCGGGGCATGTAGCACGTAAGGAGGAAAGAGAGGTGCATACAGGATTTTGGTGGGGAGACCTGAGGGAAGGTGACCACTTGGGAGACCCAGGCATAGATGGGAGGATAATATTAAAATGTATCTTAAAGAAGTGGTATGGGGCATGGACTGGATTGAGCTGGCTCAGGATAGGGACAGGTGGCGGGCTCTTGTGAATGCGGTAATGAACTTTCGGGTTCCATAAAATGCGGGGAATTTGTTGACTAGCTGAGAAACTGTTAGCTTCTCAAGAAGGCCTCTGCTCCATGGAGTTAGTTAGTAATTTTGTTAGTTAGTTATTTAATAATCGTTTCTGCTAAATTATACTTCTGTAAAAAACATTTGCTTTGTTTGCATAAGGTATTGTATAGCCTTAACGATATGCCTCCTTTCGTCCTTGAACGGACATATCCTTCCCCTATTCTAATTTCTGTGTGTGGAGTCCTTCATCTTAAATTTAGTTTAATTTAATGTATTGCACTCCACGGTATTTAATTTGGAGACTTACTCAAAGCTTTGGATCATTTATAAATATTTCGACTACGCTTCCTTGCTAAGTTATACTTCTACACCCTTACTTACAGCTAAAATTCTGTATGTTGTATTCATATCTATATATCCTGTCCGTAAATTTATCCATTCATATTGCAGAGATTCACTTGTCTCAGTAGGGTATCCAGAAAAAATATTACATCCTCGTTTCCATGAAATGTGAGGAATTTCTTGACAACTCGGAATGGTCATTCTGCTTTGTAGAATCATTTTCACTACGCCTTGAGGAGAATTCATACGCTGATCCGCATCACACTCCTGTCGGAGAAGTTGCCGCAGAGTCGCGGCGTTCCATTAACACGGCAGGCAAAACTGCTGTTCAGCTGCCTAAGCAAACGGTGTCTGTAGTGCTGACACTGTAACAAGACCTGCCCCTGTTCACATTGGTAATACGCTTGATGCATTACAATAAATACTACACGAGGGAGGCAACGGTCTAGGATGGCCACAACCACCTTCTACTAACCTTGTCTTTTGTGGAGATAACCCTTTGACATATGATATTCCAGTACTAAATGCGCGCGTTCCTACTTGGCAGAAGCACCCTGCTTCTCTGTTGGGGCTTCTTTGATTAGTGACGTACATTTTTGTTTGGAGAATTATGTTCAATCCGTCAGTACACTGTGTGGTTAAAACTATGAGATTTTAACCTTTTAAAGCCTAGCGGTAACTTTACATACCACCAGGTTTAACATTAAAAAATTCTACGTGGTGCCCACATTGCGTTTATGTGTTTTGTACGGATCTCAGAACAAATAGCAACTTTTGCCTTATAAAACATTAAGAGATTGGTTTTTATAACCGAAGTGGAGAGTGTTTACAGCGCGGTACGCAATGAGTCCTTATATAAAGCAGATACGATTCGTCTTTAAAGGGTTAAACCCCGAAACAAGTGGTGCTTCTAGCAACCACTGTGTCAGTGAGGTTAAATGAAAGAGTGGATTCCCAATGCTCTCACATTTCTGAACGGGTATTCTGCTGGTTTTGTACGTTGTGGTGGTCATTTTGAGGCGCGTTCGCAAAATTGCAAGAAGCGACTGTTAGCTGCGTGATGTCTATCTGTCCGTCCGTCACTCTGTCCACCGTTAAGGAACAACTCGGCTTTCACTAGACCGATTTTAATGAAATTATATATATAAGCGTTTTTAGAAAATCTGTTCAGAAAATTCATGTTTCATTAAAATCTGACAAGAATAAAGGGTGCTTTATATGAAGACCTGTGTACATTTATGATAATATCTCGCTTATTTCTTCTTAGGATGAGAAATGTTTCAGACAAAGGTGTAGAGAAAATCAAAACACACATTTTATGTTCAGTAATGTCTTTTCAAAAATCGTGCCGTTTATGAGGAAAAATACGGTACAGCCGGACAGGCCACAGAAGACAATATAATACGGCGCTTTGACTTTGTGTGCTGGATAACTGAGGCTACACACACACGCACACACACACACACACACACACACA